>JARNME010000188.1:600000-1006886 GCA_030179655.1 Scaptomyza flava | reverse complement strand
GTGTGAGGTAGGCCACATTAGCCTCCCTCAAACAATTTAGTATTAAAGAATATATTGTCATTTAATGACGTTAGTACATGAAGTACAAATGAGAGTCCTTCTCACCCTTATATTATAATATTAGTTATTAAGAGTAATTAACAGCTTGCCAAACGTTAACATTACGATCATTCAGTCCTTTATCAATTATAGTTTACCACGTTACAATTAGTTCATTAGTTTTAATAACATTTTGGCTCAAGCAACTTAACAGAATATTCGAACGGCCAGATCGGCGAAAGATGATCGAAGGGTGCGTGCGCTCTCACGACCCACGATCCACAATCGCGACCCACGCGAAGAATGACGGCGCGCTCGGGCTGAGCACGCGACCGGCGAGGTAGTTAGAAATTCGGGTCAAAGGCGTACAGACGTGTCGGCGGAAAAATTGATTAGAGCAAGGTTTGAACGGTCGCTAAGTGCAGTTGACGAGAGCGAAAACGGAATAGAAGCGTAGCCAAGACTAAAGTAAGCATAAGATAGAACATCTAAGGAAGGCACATAGAAATAAAGGTTCGAAAGACAGAATACTCTTACCCAAACCACGTGTATGCATCATTAGGTTGAGTCGTTTCGATTCGCATTATAAAGTGCTTCGCCAGCTGATGGCGTTCGCCTCAGCTTGGAAGAGAAGAGAAACCTGTGGACTTTGTGGTAGGAGTGCGTGACAATCCACTTGCCAGCCCAAATCGCCCAGGCATTCCAGTAGCGCGTATTAATGGTGTTTATCCAGCCTATGGTATCCCCTGGGCTTGGAAAGAGCAATAGCTGAGGCTTGTGGTAGGAGTGCGGTGACAATCCACTCGCCAACCCAGATCCCCCAGTAAGATCGCTGACACGACCTTTTGCATTATGGACGCTGACGAACTTTACCTCCAGTTAGCAATTGTGTTCCAGCAAATATAAATATTTCTTGTAACGCGAGCCTTGGCCAGACTGAGATCTGTACCTCGGCTCAAAATCACTACTTTACAAGTGGCGCCCGAGCAGGGACCTAAGCTAAGGAGGAGTAAGAGCAAATCGGGATAAAGACCCCAGAAGCAATACTTGAAAGTTCGAAAGTCGTGAATTCGTGTATACCCGTTCCTACACTGTTTTACTGCACGTGCATAAAACAAGGTAAAAAAAAAAAAAAAACGGAATCGTTCGAGAATCTGCTTTTGCGCAATTGTCGTGGCGCAAAGAAGTTGACGGTCGAAACGGCGCGCACCGATTAAACAAACGGGATCGCGCAAAGCAAGCGATTAAGTCGGGCCATTTGCGGCGCGACGAAAGTGACGGTGGAAGCGTGCGCAACCGATGCATAGCGGAATTTGTTTAAGTGCCAGTGGTTGGTAACAAGTCGCGGCGCAGCGAAGTTGATGGTGAAGTGGACGAGCGATCACCTAACGGCACAACGCGCACGTCGACAAGCCAAGTACAGCACGCATCAAATCATCAAAAGTGGATGGTTTTTTTTTTTTGGCAACGGCAAATAGCGAACAGTGGGACGAGACACATCGGGAAAGCAAAACTGAACAGTGGGACAAGAGTGGTGGGAGCAATGGGATGAGTGCCACCGCGAAGTGGAATAAAAATTAAAGAAATTAAAAAAAAAAAAAAAAAAAAAACATTTAATGAAATAATTAAAACAAAAAAAAAACTATAATGATAATAATAAATAATAGTGAAAAATTTATAATTAAAAAAAAAAAACATTTTAATGAAATAATTAAAAAAAAAAATAATAATAGATAATATAATAATAATAAAAACTATATTAAATTAAAAAAAAAAAAACCGGTGGAAATTAAATAAAGTTTGAACGGAAAAAAGGGGGTTTTGACGAAATAAAATCTAAATAAAACTAATAAAACCGAATTACAACCAGGAGCAAATAATATCCAGCCATGAGTGAACGCGAGAGCACAGAGTTAGAGAACTGCAGTAACTCAGGCGTAGGCGTGCGATGGGTGTACCACTGCCGAAAGGAGGACTTGGAGAAGATTGCGCACGAACTCGGCCTGGACAAACTTGGAAAGGTAGAAGAGTTGCGGAAACGGGTATGTACCTTTATAAAAGAAGGGACCCATAATTTGGGGACGCGGACACGTTTGACGGAATGGGAGTCGAGGTTGCCAAGACCCAAGAATCGCCCGGCCTTTCCGCCGCAGCACCACGAACGCGCCAAAAATCAGAATCTGACTTGCTGACACTGTCGGGGTCACCCGGGGGATTGTTTCCGATGCACAGCCACACACAATATATGCCGCCCAGTGAGCAGAAGATAAGGATTGAATCCTTACCTGGTATACAGGTGGTTGCCGCCTGTAAACCCCCCTGTGAATAATACCCAGGTGGGGCAGGTGGACTACAGACCAAGTGTGGGAGCCGGCGACGCGGAGTTTGTAGTCATAGACAATATGTGTTCGTCCCTGAGCTAGTTCGCAGGTGGGGAATCAAGTTTAACGGATGCACCGACCACTCACATTTCTAGGAGCGATTGAAAGAACGGGCGATATCCCACGAGGTATAGTCTAGATCGTGTGGCCAAGGTTATGAGCGAAGCATTGACAGATAAGGCGGCACTCTGGTTCACAACCAGTCGACTAAGAGATACGACGTGGGCCACTTTCAAGAAAGAATTCTTGGAATTTTTCTTGCCCCGAGGTACTTCCAGAGGCTGGAAGACGAAATCAGAGCTCGTCGGCAGCGTAGTGGCGAAGGATACAAAGACTATTTAATTGACCTTAGGGGACTTATGTATCACGCAGGATATGGGTCAGCACAAGAGTTGGACAGAATTTATGAAAACCTAGCGCCAGGAGTATAGATGTATATCCGCAGAAGAGATTTCGTGACGTTGGGGCAGCTAACGCAGATGGCCGCCGAATTCGAAAACGTCCGAATCAGAGCCGCCAGGGAAGCAGAGGGTAGTCAGGGGTTAGACGTTAAAGATCATGGTGCGACAGGGGGGACAGGCATTCCCGTCACCCGAAGCAACCCGTTTAAAAATCCGACGCCTGTACAACCGACCAGTCCTGTAAGGGGGATTCCAAAACGGTGGGATCGGTCACGAGCAACGTAGACCCTACGACGGGAGACGCGTGTGCTATAAGTGTTCGCAGGGCGGGCATTTTGCTAGAGAATGCACCAATCCGCGAGTACTGTTCTGCAGATCGTGTGGTACACAGGGGGTGAACAGCGCAGAGTGTTGTCAGAAACAGCCGGGAAACGAGCAGCGGCGGCATCCGGAGTGGGATCGGATGGGCGCCGGTGTGAGTCGTTCCCAAAATTAGAGTACCCACTGAGTGTCCAGGACAGTCGTATAGTCGCTACTATTAAGGTTGGAAGGTACGTAGCGAAGGCGACAGTTGACACAGGGGCCACCAGGAGTTTGTGAGCGAAGGGTTTTTTTCGAAAGGTGGCAGACGAAGGCAAGTTACTAGCAGCGGATGCTAAGGCGTGCTTAGCGGATGGTTCAAGCATAGCCATAGAAAAGATATTGCGGGTAAAGGTTGGATTAGCAGGAGACGAGGCGACGATAGACATGCTCGTTATGCCGTCTATGTTGGACAACGTGATTTTAGGTATGGACTTTCTGTGCAGGATGGGTACGAAAATCCAATGCGGAAAAGCGAACCTTGTTCTCGAAGCAATGGAGGAACCAACCCCGGGGGTTGGCAGTACCACCGTGGATCGGATAACAAGGAAGAAAGGCAAAATGGACGGCAGCGAAAGGAAAGAACAAAGAGATGTACCAGGGGTACCCAAGGGGATGACGCCGTGAAAGCCAAGCGAGAGGAAAATCAGGAGATGGCGCCGGGCGCCAAGGAGTCTCTACTAGGTCGGTTGGAAGATCCAGGCAAAGAAGAGCTTAACCCAACGAGCCCGGCGCGCACAGCGCTTCCAATACAAAAGGAAAATCCGAGGAAAGGCGAAAGGCATCCCATGGGCAGGGCACATGTGGAGGGAGACGGGGATCCAAAGGCAGGATTATCTGGCAAGGGAAAAGCGAAGTCAGAGATGCAACCGAGTGCATTAACAGAAGGAGGGTTGGAATGGCCAGCAGATCTGGAGCCGGCGTTACAGGAATTCTGGAGACGGAGTTAGCACGTTTCGAAGGACTCAAAGGCGTGTCTAATATAGCCGAGCATCGGATTGTGATGAGGGATGATAAGCCAATAAAACAGAGGTATTATCCCAAGAACCCAGCTATGCAGCGAGTTATCGACGATCAAGTGAACGAACTGATAGAAGCCGGTGCGATAGAGCCGTCCAGGAGTCCTCACAGTGCGCCTATTGTGCTCGTTCGTAAAAAGACAAATGAATGGCGAATGTGTATTGACTACCGCCAGCTCAACGCACATTCAATACCCGACGCGTACCCAGTGCCCAGAATAAACCATATCTTGGAAAGGCTGAGGCACGCACGTTACATATCTACGTTGGATTTAAAACACGGATATTGGCAAATTCCAATGGCAGCGGATAGTCGGGAATGCACGGCGTTTACGGTGCCCGGCCGAGGATTGTTCCAGTGGCGAGTCATGCCGTTTGGTTGCATTCGGCGGGTGCGACATTTCAAAGAGCATTGGACACAGTAATCGGCCCGGAGATGGAACCCCATGCGTTCGCCTACTTAGACGATATCATAGTGATCAGCGAGACGAAGGAGCAGCATACGGCAAACCTAAAGGAAGATTTTCGTCGGCTGAGGGCAGCAAATTTGAAGCTGAACAGGAAGAAGTGTTCGTTCTTCCAGAGGAAGCTAGTATACCTGGGACATTTAGTGAGTGACGAGGGAATCCAGACTGACCCGTCGAAGGTGGAAGCGATTAACAATTTGAAGGCCCCAGCAAACTTGAAGGAGCTCAGACGGTGCTTAGGCATGGCATCGTGGTATCGGCGATTCGTGCCTAACTTTACGACGGTAGTGCAGCCGATGACAAGTTGTTGAAAAAATCCCGAAAGTGGTCGTGGAACACGGAACAGCAGGCGGCATTAGACAATCTCAAACACTGTCTGACGACCGCTCCTGTCCTGGCATGTCCGGATTTCGCTGAGAAGTTCACACTACAAACGGATGCAAGCGATTACGGCCTCGGAGCAGTGCTAACGCAAACTATCGACCAGCAGGAGCGAGTCAAAGCGTATGCGAGTAGTAAGTTGTCGAAAGCAGAAGAAAATTACTCGGCGACCGAAAAAGAGTGCCTGGCAATAGTGTGGTCGATCCGGAAGTTAAAATGTTATCTGGAGGGATATCGTTTCGATGTAATCACGGTATCATATGGCGCTAAAGTGGTTGGATTCCATAGAGAGCCCGTCGGGAAGGATCGCGCGCTGGGCGTTAGAGCTCCAGCAATACCAGTTCGACGTACGGTATCGGAAGGGCAAACTCAACGTGGTGGCAGACGCGTTGTCTCGAGACCCATTAGAGAAACTCCAGCAAGCCGTGGTTCAACAACTACCAGGAAAGTGGATTCAAGGAATGAAGGATAAAGTCGCCAAGGAACCAACCAAGTATGCGGATAACGTCGAGGAAAATGGACAGTTATACCGGCACTTAGGCTATCGCGCAGACGATGAGGATTACATCCCATGGAAGCTCTGTGTCGACGAAGAACAAAGGACGCGAGTGCTTAAAGAATGCCACGACGCGCCGACGGCAGGTCACCAAGGAATTCGCAAGACGATTATGAGGTTATCACAGCGTTACTACTGGCCGGGAATGTTTCGTGATGCAGCCAGGTACGTTAAGTGCTGCGAGAGATGTCAGATATTCAAATCGGAGCAGAGGAAGCCAGCCGGACAGATGCTTACCCGCCAGGTGGCAGAGCCGATGGCCATCCTGTGCGCGGACTTCGTGGGCCCTTTGCCACGCTCAAAACAGGGTAACACGGTGCTTTTGGTGTTTCACGACGCATTCACGAAATGGGTGGAACTGGTCCCCTTGAGACGAGCGGACGGCAGCAACACTACAAAGAGCATTTCGCGAGCGAATCTTATGCCGTTTCGGAGTACCAAAGAGATTCGTGTGTGACAACGGAGTGCAGTTCACGAGTCGAAACTCAAGGCATTCACGAGTCGAAACTTCAAGGCATTTTTGAATTCGCTAGGCGTAGAGGTGGAATATACAGCCCCGTACTGCCCACAGGAAAACCCGACAGAGAGAACAAATAGGACGGTGAAAACTATGATAGCACAATTCATTTCCGGAAGTCAAAGTTCGTGGGATGAACTAATACCCGAGATCTCTTTAGCCGTCAACTCGAGCATTGCAGATTCAACAGGATTTTCCCCAGCGTTCCTGATGCAGGGAAGGGAACCTCGTTTGCCAGCAACGTTATACGATGAGAAAACGCCGGGTACGGGAAGTACAGCACAAACACCGGAGGAAAAAGCAGTTCGAATGCAAGAAGTATTCAAAATAGTCCAAAGCAACCAACAACGGGCTTCGAAAGACCAAGGGAGGAACTATAACCTAAGGCGGAGGGAATGGCGACCCACCATCAACGACTTAGTCTTATTAAGAACACACCAGCTATCCAAAGCTAGCGACGGATTCGCGGCAAAGTTAGCCCCGAAATACGATGGCCCGTTCCGCGTTAAAATTTTCTTATCTCCGAACGTCGTGCGTTTGGTGAAAGAGGGGGAACGGAAGAGCAGAATCGCCAGCATAGGGCAACTAAAACCATTCCATCGAGAAGACGAAGATCCCGAAGTGAGCCGCTCCCCGTTTTAAAGGCTGGAATTGAATCGGAAAACAAGTTTAACAAAAAAAAAAAAAAAAAAAAAAAAAAAACGAACTAACTAACTAACTAACCATTTTATATAAACACCGTTAATCACCGAACTTACAACAATTTATATTAAAGGTTAATTGCGAAGAATGGACAGCATCATTACCCTCAGCAGCGACGAGGACTCTGACACCACCATCCGACGAGAGTATGAAGACGGCGTCTACGGAAAATACTCGGAAGCTCATGTGGAAGACGCAGAAGATAGCGATCGTTCGGAGGTATCAGACTCAGATCCAAGATCGCAGCAGCAGTCGCGTGACCCACGGCGGAACCACCCCGATATGAGCAAAGGGAAAGAGAGACGTCTCCTACATCGTTTAAACATACAATGTTTATAAGGAATAAATCTGCGGCGTTCACAGTGGACGGCGCAGTCATCGTACAGACGGTGGAGATAACGACGGTAGTCATAGAGGCGCCAAACTCACGAGCACCACAACCATACGTCGAGGAGCCGGCCTCGCCTCCAAACCTTCAAGCATTGGAAGAAGGGGCGGACACCCTACCGAACGAAGGCACTGAAGAGGGTAACCAGACGGAAGCACCTAGCAAGGCGTTGGAAACACCCACGCCACCGGAAAACGATATGGTCGAGCAAGGCAAAAAGCCAAAAACAACAGGCGACGCAAAGGATGAAAATTGGGAGGATCAGCAAAAGGAAGATGACCTGGAGGAAGCATTTACCGAGTTGGACAGCCCACAGACGTTGAAGGGATTGATGGATGGGAAGAAGGACTAGACTCGGGGTTGGGTGAGGAGGACAACCACTCGAGATGTCAGCGGAACCCACCCGCACACAACCCGATGGTCTGGATGTAAATACCGTCGAGTTGGAACGTTTACCCTAACGATAGAATTCTGACACGGGCCGCCATTCCGGTCATTGATGCGGAGCTACGAAGCAGAGTCCCTAGGAGCCGACGCAGCCGTTTCACGATCAGGGTAGGAGCGGATACGTTCGCCGTGACACGACACCGCGACGGTAACGTCGCGATCACGAAGAAAGGGGGGGGTGTGAGGTAGGCCAACATTAGCCTCCCTCACAATTTATTATTAAAGAATATATTGTCATTTAATGAAGCTAAGTACATGAAGTACAAATGAGAAGAAGTCGTTCTCACCCTTATATTATAATTTATTAGTTATTAAGAGTAATTAACAGCTTGCCAAACGATAACATTACGATCATTCAGTCTTTATCATATTATAGTTTACCACGTTACAATTATGTTCATTAGTTTTAATAACATTTTGGCTCAAGCAACTTAACAGAATATTCGAACGGCCAGATCGGCGAAAGATGATCGAAGGGTGCGTGCGCTCTCACGACCCACGATCCACAATCGCGACCCACGCGAAGAAGGAAGGCGCGCTCGGGCTGAGCACGCGACCGGCGAGGTAGTTAGAAATTCGGGTCAAAGGCGTACAGAGTGTCGGCGGAAAAATTGATTAAGAGCAAGGTTGAACGGTCGCTAAGTGCAGTTGACGAGAGCGAAAACGGAATAGAAGCGTAGCCAAGACTAAAGTAAGCATAAGATAGAACATCTAAGGAAGGCACATAGAAATAAAGGTTCGAAAGACAGAAATACTCTACCCCAAAACCACGTGTATGCATCATTAGGTTGAGTCGTTTCGATTCGCATTATAAAGTGCTTCGCCAGCTGATGGCGTTCGCCTCAGCTTGGAAGAGAAGAGAAACCTGTGGACTTTGTGGTAGGAGTGCGGTGACAATCCACTTGCCAGCCCAAATCGCCCAGGCATTCCAGTAGCGCGTATTAATGGTAGTTTATCCAGCCTATGGTAATCCCTGGGCTTGGAAAGAGCAATAGCTGAGGCTTGTGGTAGGAGTGCGGTGACAATCCACTCGCCAACCCAGATCACCCAGTAAGATCGCTGACACGACCTTTTGCATTATGACGCTGACGAACTTTACCTCCAGTTAGCAATTGTGTTCCAGCAAATATAAATATTTCTTGTAACGCGAGCCTTGGCCAGACTGAGATCTGTACCTCGGCTCAAAATCACTACTTTACAAGTGGCGCCCGAGCAGGGACCTAAGCTAAGGAGGAGTAGAGCAAATCGGGAATAAAGACCCCAGAAGCAATACTTGAAAGTTCGAAAGTCGTGAATTCGTGTATACCCGGTCATACACTGTTTTACTGCACGTGCATAAAACAAGGTAAAAAAAAAAAAAAAACGGAATCGTTCGAGAATCTTCTTTTGCGCAATTGTCGTGGCGCAAAGAAGTTGACGGTCGAAACGGGCGCACCGATTAAACAAACGGGATCGCGCAAAGCAAGCGATTAAGTCGGGCCATTTGCGGCGCAACGAAAGTGACGGTGGAAGCGTGCGCACCGATTGCATAGCGGAATTTGTTTAAGTGCCAGTGGTTGGTAACAAGTCGCGGCGCAGCGAAGTTGATGGTGAAGTGGACGAGCCGATCACCTAACGGCACAACGCGCACGTCGACAAGCCAAGTACAGCACGCATCAAATCATCAAAAGTGGAATGGTTTTTTTTTGGCAACGGCAAATAGCGAACAGTGGGACGAGAACAATCGGGAAAGCAAAACTGAACAGTGGGACAAGAGTGGTGGGAGCAATGGGATGAGTGCAACCGCGAAGTGGAATAAAAATTAAAGAAATTAAAAAAAAAAAAAAAAAAAAAACATTTTAATGAAATAATTAAAACAAAAAAAAAACTATAATGATAATAATAATAATAGTGAAAATATTTATAAATTAAAAAAAAAAAACATTTTAATGAAATAATTAAAAAAAAAAAAAATAATAATAATAATAATAATAATAAAAATATATATAAATTAAAAAAAAAAAAAACGGTGGAAAATTAAATAAAGTTGAACGGAAAAAAGGGGGTTTTGACGAAATAAAATCTAAATAAAACTAATAAAACCGAATTACAACCAGGAGCAAATAATATACCAGCCATGAGTGAACGCGAGAGCACAGAGTTAGAGAACTGCAGTAACTCAGGCGTAGGCGTGCGATGGGTGTACCACTGCCGAAAGGAGGACTTGGAGAAGATTGCGCACGAACTCGGCCTGGACAAACTTGGAAAGGTAGAAGAGTTGCGGAAACGGGTATGTACCTTTATAAAAGAAGGGACCCATAATTTGGGGACGCGGACACGTTTGACGGAATGGGAGTCGAGGTTTGCCAAGACCCAAGAATCGCCCGGCCTTTCCGCCGCAGCACCACGAACGCGCCAAAAATCAGAATCTGACTTGCTGACACTGTCGGGGTCACCCGGGGGATTGTTTCCGATGCACAGCCACACACAATATATGCCGCCCAGTGAGCAGAAGATAAGGATTGAATCCTTACCTGGTATACAGGTGGTGCCGCCTGTAAACCCCCCTGTGAATAATACCCAGGTGGGGCAGGTGGACTACAGACCAAGTGTGGGAGCCGGCGACGCGGAGTTTGGTAGTCATAGACAATATGTGTTCGTCCCTGAGCTAGTTCGCAGGTGGGGAATCAAGTTTAACGGATGCACCGACCCACTCACATTTCTAGGAGCGATTGAAGAACGGGCGATATCCCACGAGGTTAGTCTAGATCGTGTGGCCAAGGTTATGAGCGAAGCATTGACAGATAAGGCGGCACTCTGGTTCACAACCAGTCGACTAAGAGATACGACGTGGGCCACTTTCAAGAAAGAATTCTTGGAATTTTTCTTGCCCCCGAGGTACTTCCAGAGGCTGGAAGACGAAATCAGAGCTCGTCGGCAGCGTAGTGGCGAAGGATACAAAGACTATTTAATTGACCTTAGGGGACTTATGTATCACGCAGGATATGGGTCAGCACAAGAGTTGGACAGAATTTATGAAAACCTAGCGCCGGAGTATAGATTATATATCCGCAGAAGAGATTTCGTGACGTTGGGGCAGCTAACGCAGATGGCCGCCGAATTCGAAAACGTCCGAAATCAGAGCCGCAGGGAAGCAGAGGGTAGTCAGGGGTTAGACGTTAAAGATCATGGTGCGACAGGGGGGACAGGCATTCCCGTCACCCGAAGCAACCCGTTTAAAAATCCGACGCCTGTACAACCGACCAGTCCTGTAAGGGGGATTCCAAACGGTGGGATCGGTCACGAGCAACGTAGACCCTACGACGGGAGACGCGTGTGCTATAAGTGTTCGCAGGGCGGGCATTTTGCTAGAGAATGCACCAATCCGCGAGTACTGTTCTGCAGATCGTGTGGTACACAGGGGGTGAACAGCGCAGAGTGTTGTCAGAAACAGCCGGGAAACGAGCAGCGGCGGCATCCGGAGTGGGATCGGATGGGCGCCGGTGTGAGTCGTTCCCAAAATTAGAGTACCCACTGAGTGTCCAGGACAGTCGTATAGTCGCTACTATTAAGGTTGGAAGGTACGTAGCGAAGGCGACAGTTGACACAGGGGCCACCAGGAGTTTTGTGAGCGAAGGGTTTTTTCGAAAGGTGGCAGACGAAGGCAAGTTACTAGCAGCGGATGCTAAGGCGTGCTTAGCGGATGGTTCAAGCATAGCCATAGAAAAGATATTGCGGGTAAAGGTTGGATTAGCAGGAGACGAGGCGACGATAGACATGCTCGTTATGCCGTCTATGTTGGACAACGTGATTTTAGGTATGGACTTTCTGTGCAGGATGGGTACGAAAATCCAATGCGGAAAAGCGAACCTTGTTCTCGAAGCAATGGAGGAACCAACCCCGGGGGTTGGCAGTACCACCGTGGATCGGATAACAAGGAAGAAAGGCAAAATGGACGGCAGCGAAAGGAAAGAACAAAGAGATGTACCAGGGGTACCCAAGGTGGATGACGCCGTGAAAGCCAAGCGAGAGGAAAATCAGGAGATGGCGCCGGGCGCCAAGGAGTCTCTACTAGGTCGGTTGGAAGATCCAGGCAAAGAAGAGCTTAACCCAACGAGCCCGGCGCGCACAGCGCTTCCAATACAAAAGGAAAATCCGAGGAAAGGCGAAAGGCATCCCATGGGCAGGGCACATGTGGAGGGAGACGAGGATCCAAAGGCAGGATTATCTGGCAAGGGAAAAGCGAAGTCAGAGATGCAACCGAGTGCATTAACAGAAGGAGGGTTGGAATGGCCAGCAGATCTGGAGCCGGCGTTACAGGAATTCTTGGAGACGGAGTTAGCACGTTTCGAAGGACTCAAAGGCGTGTCTAATATAGCCGAGCATCGGATTGTGATGAGGGATGATAAGCCAATAAAACAGAGGTATTATCCCAAGAACCCAGCTATGCAGCGAGTTATCGACGATCAAGTGAACGAACTGATAGAAGCCGGTGCGATAGAGCCGTCCAGGAGTCCTCACAGTGCGCCTATTGTGCTCGTTCGTAAAAAGACAAATGAATGGCGAATGTGTATTGACTACCGCCAGCTCAACGCACATTCAATACCCGACGCGTACCCAGTGCCCAGAATAAACCATATCTTGGAAAGGCTGAGGCACGCACGTTACATATCTACGTTGGATTTAAAACACGGATATTGGCAAATTCCAATGGCAGCGGATAGTCGGGAATGCACGGCGTTTACGGTGCCCGGCCGAGGATTGTTCCAGTGGCGAGTCATGCCGTTTGGTTTGCATTCGGCGGGTGCGACATTTCAAAGAGCATTGGACACAGTAATCGGCCCGGAGATGGAACCCCATGCGTTCGCCTACTTAGACGATATCATAGTGATCAGCGAGACGAAGGAGCAGCATACGGCAAACCTAAAGGAAGATTTTCGTCGGCTGAGGGCAGCAAATTTGAAGCTGAACAGGAAGAAGTGTTCGTTCTTCCAGAGGAAGCTAGTATACCTGGGACATTTAGTGAGTGACGAGGGAATCCAGACTGACCCGTCGAAGGTGGAAGCGATTAACAATTTGAAGGCCCCAGCAAACTTGAAGGAGCTCAGACGGTGCTTAGGCATGGCATCGTGGTATCGGCGATTCGTGCCTAACTTTACGACGGTAGTGCAGCCGATGACAAGTTTGTTGAAAAAATCCCGAAAGTGGTCGTGGAACACGGAACAGCAGGCGGCATTAGACAATCTCAAACACTGTCTGACGACCGCTCCTGTCCTGGCATGTCCGGATTTCGCTGAGAAGTTCACACTACAAACGGATGCAAGCGATTACGGCCTCGGAGCAGTGCTAACGCAAACTATCGACCAGCAGGAGCGAGTCAAAGCGTATGCGAGTAGTAAGTTGTCGAAAGCAGAAGAAAATTACTCGGCGACCGAAAAAGAGTGCCTGGCAATAGTGTGGTCGATCCGGAAGTTAAAATGTTATCTGGAGGGATATCGTTTCGATGTAATCACGGATCATATGGCGCTAAAGTGGTTGGATTCCATAGAGAGCCCGTCGGGAAGGATCGCGCGCTGGGCGTTAGAGCTCCAGCAATACCAGTTCGACGTACGGTATCGGAAGGGCAAACTCAACGTGGTGGCAGACGCGTTGTCTCGAGACCCATTAGAGAAACTCCAGCAAGCCGTGGTTCAACAACTACCAGGAAAGTGGATTCAAGGAATGAAGGATAAAGTCGCCAAGGAACCAACCAAGTATGCGGATAACGTCGAGGAAAATGGACAGTTATACCGGCACTTAGGCTATCGCGCAGACGATGAGGATTACATCCCATGGAAGCTCTGTGTCGACGAAGAACAAAGGACGCGAGTGCTTAAAGAATGCCACGACGCGCCGACGGCAGGTCACCAAGGAATTCGCAAGACGATTATGAGGTTATCACAGCGTTACTACTGGCCGGGAATGTTTCGTGATGCAGCCAGGTACGTTAAGTGCTGCGAGAGATGTCAGATATTCAAATCGGAGCAGAGGAAGCCAGCCGGACAGATGCTTACCCGCCAGGTGGCAGAGCCGATGGCCATCCTGTGCGCGGACTTCGTGGGCCCTTTGCCACGCTCAAAACAGGGTAACACGGTGCTTTTGGTGTTTCACGACGCATTCACGAAATGGGTGGAACTGGTCCCCTTGAGACGAGCGACGGCAGCAACACTACAAAGAGCATTTCGCGAGCGAATCTTATGCCGTTTCGGAGTACCAAAGAGATTCGTGTGTGACAACGGAGTGCAGTTCACGAGTCGAAACTTCAAGGCATTCACGAGTCGAAACTTCAAGGCATTTTTGAATTCGCTAGGCGTAGAGGTGGAATATACAGCCCCGTACTGCCCACAGGAAAACCCGACAGAGAGAACAAATAGGACGGTGAAAACTATGATAGCACAATTCATTTCCGGAAGTCAAAGTTCGTGGGATGAACTAATACCCGAGATCTCTTTAGCCGTCAACTCGAGCATTGCAGATTCAACAGGATTTTCCCCAGCGTTCCTGATGCAGGGAAGGGAACCTCGTTTGCCAGCAACGTTATACGATGAGAAAACGCCGGGTACGGGAAGTACAGCACAAACACCGGAGGAAAAAGCAGTTCGAATGCAAGAAGTATTCAAAATAGTCCAAAGCAACCAACAACGGGCTTCGAAAGACCAAGGGAGGAACTATAACCTAAGGCGGAGGGAATGGCGACCCACCATCAACGACTTGTAATTGTATGTAATGTCGAACGAGGGTGGGCTTGCGCCCTTCGGCACTGCGACCCACAAGGATCTATTGTGCCCCCTTACCACTAGTTCATTTTTAATGTTCTCAGGAACTGAGTCAGACCAGTCTGTGGGATATGCATCAGGTCTTCCTCTCTGAGAGTGTAGTTGCCTAACAGCTTTGCTCTATTACGTGCCAGGGCGGGGCAGTTTGTGATTAGGTGTTCCATTGATTCAACATCCTCTTCGCAGAATCTACAAGTTCTGTTTCTAGAAAGGCCCATCTTATGTAGATGGTCGTTGCAGGGAAAGTGGCCTGTTAACGCCCCACAAAGTGACCTAAGTTGTGATCTGTTTAAGGATAGAGCTACCTTTGCTCTTGCTGCATCAGGGCAAACATATCTTTTTGAGTGCCTAAGACCCTCTAGATTGTTCCAGTGCATTATTTTCTTTTTTTCTAACCAATTGTGTATGTCAGATTTGAGTTTGTTGTTTGAATAACCAAACATTGGACTTGGGCCTATAAACGGGGCTTCCGCTCCTAATTTAGCCCTTACATCCGCGGCCTCATTACCTGAGTGACCTTCATGTCCTGGGACCCAAACCAGAGAAACTCTATTATTGGTTGCCAGTGCATTTAGCTCACGGTGACATTCATGTATGAAGTTTGAGCTATAGCTATAGCTGTTTAGTGCTTTAAGAGCTGCTTGACTATCGGAGAGTATACGAATGTTAACTCCTACCAATCGTCTGCTATTCAGTCTATATACCGCCTGTAAAATAGCGAAGAGCTCCGCCTGGAAAACGGTGCATTCGGCCTCAAGTGAGAGAGAGATGTGTGTGCGAGGACCCACTATGCCTGCTCCTACCCCTGATGCTGTCTTGGATCCATCTGTGAACCAATTTTGTGCATCGTCATTTAGCCAAGATGGATTTGAAGTCCATTGCTCTCTTGTTGGAAAATGACCTTGTAATTTTTCGTGAAACTATGGATGGTTTGTATTTGGTCTAGGGTTTTTGTTTTATCAAGGATGTCCTTTACCTTATTCAATATACCTAGGTGTCCTCTAAGGTTGCCCTTCTGGTATTTGTTACCTACATAGAGCCCCAGAGCCTGCTTTACAGCCTCTTCCTCTATAGCTAGGTGTAAGGGAGTTAGGTTTAGAATTGCTTCCAGACCTGCTGTCGGGGTCGTTCTCAGTGCCCCTGTGATACTTAGGCAAGCTAGCCTTTGTACCTTGTTGAGTTTATTGATAGCGGTGCTTTGTGTGGCTTTTTCCCACCATACTGCCGCCCCGTACAGAATCATTGGTCTTACCATTTGGGTGTACGCCCAGTGGGCCATTCGTGGAGAAAGCCCCCATGATTTGCCAAGCATCTGCTTGACAGCCCAGAGAGATCGAGTTGACTTTGTGGTTACTGCTCTCAGGTGTGCGTTCCAAGTGAGTTTGCTATCCAGAGTTACCCCTAGATATTTTACCTCTGTACTCAGAGTCACAACTGTGCCACTAACCTTTATGTCTGGGAATTTTAGAATCCTTTTATTGGTGAACGGGATTATGATGGTCTTACTAGGGTTGATAGAGAGCCCTTCTGAGGTGCACCATGTTACCGTTTGATCGAGAGCACGTTGCATGAGGTCTGCTAGGATCCTTTCATCTTTGCCCCTGATGATTACGGATATGTCATCTGCATATCCTATCGTTTTGCATCCGTTTGCATTGAGAGACAGAACTAAGTTGTCTACTAGGAGTGACCACAGTAAAGGAGATAGAACACCACCCTGTGGGCAGCCTTTTGAGGCATGTATGCTAGCCGAGGCAAGTCCAAGATCGGCCTTTATCAGTCTGCGGCATAGCATTGCCTTCACCCAGGCTACTACCTTAGGGTTTACCCCCCTGTTTGTCAGAGCCCGGCTCATTGAGTCAAAGTTTGCATTATCGAAGGCACCCTCTATGTCCATGAAGGCGCATAGGGCGACCCCCTTTGCGTCAATTGCTTTTTCTATGTCAGTTGTCAAATGATGCAGTGCCGTCACCGTGGATTTACCCTTCTGGTAGGCGAATTGCAGTTTGTGAAGCGGGTTGGCTTCTAAAATGTCAGTTCTGACGTAGCAGTCTATCAGTTTCTCCATGGTCTTTAGCATGAAAGAGGAGAGACTGATTGGTCTGTATGATTTGGGAGAGCATGGTGGCTTGTCCCCGCCCTTAGGAATGAATATTACCTTTACTGCTCTCCAGGTCTTTGGAATATATCCCAGCAAAAGGCTGGCTCGATATATAGGAATCATTTTCCTAATGATGATCCCTTTGCCCTTTGATAACATGGCTGGAAATATGCCATCTGGACCAGGGGATTTGTAGGATTTGAAGGAGTTAATTGCCCATTCTACCCTTTCGTAGCTAACTATGTTTTTTATTATTGGGTCTATGATTCTTGTGTGCCTCAGTTCTTCTGTGTCAGGGTCTCCCTCTGTGCTACAGAATGAACAGTCAGGAAAGTGAGATTTTAGAAGAACCTCTAAAGTTTCCTGTGAGTCACTGGTGTATACACCGTTCGGGCCCATCAGTGTCCCAATCGGTCCTCCACTGGCTTTTGATAGGGCTCTATGGACCCTTGCAGTTGAGGGTATGTCCCTAAGATCTTCACAGAAATTCCTCCATGAGGATCTCTTGGATTTCCTTAACTCCCTATTGTAATTAGTTAAGGATGTCCTGTAGAGATCCCAATTGTTGGACCTTTTGGCCCTGTTGAACTCTGTCCTAGCTTCTCTTCGTAATTCTTCAAGTCGTGAATTCCACCAGGGGACCCTCTTGCTAGAGGTCTTAGCCCTTTGTGGGCAGCAGTCATTGAAGGTTGAGACTAGATCGTGCGTCAGGGTATTAACTGCCCTTTCTAGCTCCTCAGTATTCGTTATTTGTGGTCTATTACCCGATAATTTTCCTGTAAGGATTTCGGAGTATTTCGTCCAGTTAGTGGTTTTTGGGCTGCGGTAGAGCACAACGCTCCTCACCGGTCCCTCAAGGTCAAAGAGAATGTGTCTATGATCAGACATTGAGGCCTCCTCGGACACTCTCCATTCTTTCACCAAGTCTATGGCCCTGTCAGAAACCAGTGTTAGATCTAAAACCTCCTTCCTTATAGAATTAACAAAAGTTGGTTCATTCCCCCTATTTGCTACTGATAAGTTAGTTGATATAAGATAGTTTAAGAGAGACTCACCTCTGTTGTTCGTGTCTGTGCTTCCCCATGCTAGGTGGTGAGCATTTGCATCGCATCCAACTATCAGGTCTTTCCGGTGTGTTCTGCAGTACTCCACTAAAGATCTGATAGTATCCGTTGGAACAGCTTCGGAGTCACCAGGGAAGTAAGCCGAGGCCAGAACAGCCTCTTTCTTACCCCCTTCGATTTCCAGTTCCAGTAGTATGGCCACTGTGTCGGTGTCTATGAATTCTGTGAGAGGCAGAAATCTTATGTCAGTGTTAATGATAATTGCTGCCCTAGGTTTGGCCGCTTTCCTATCATATATTACCTGTGTGTTTTTGGTATTTAGGCCTCTAATGCGACCTTTGAAGAACCAGGGCTCCTGTAGAAGCCCGATGTCCTTGGTGTTGCTAGCAAACCTACTGCTGATTTCAGCCGTCGCCGCCTTAGCGTGGTGAAGGTTTGCCTGCAAACATCTTATTTTGGCGGCGGATCAGCACCGGAGACATTTGGAGAGCTTAAACTACTCTCTTCAATCTCCATAACGCTGACTTGTTTGATGAGCTCATCCTCTGTAGTATCATCACTTTTTATTCTGAGAGTAACTTGGCCAAGGCGGAAGTTCATCCTTCCCTTCGTTACCTCAATTGTGGCTGCCGACTTTTGGTCAACGGCTAGCACAAGCATGGCGTTTGAGCCCTTTTCCACTCTCTTTAGGGCCCTCCAGGCCGAGGTGTTTAGGCCTTTGTTTTGTGCCTGTAAAAAGTTGAGGACCTTGCCTGTCTCCATGGCTGCAGACTTGGGGAAGTAGCCGACCACAATTCTGGGGTGAGGAATCTTTGATTCCTCTGTCGACCAGAGTGTGGCGCCGTCCCACGGCGTCATTTTGACCACCGTCGCCTTCACCCACTCCGCTGTAACGCAGTCCTTGCAGTGAAGTGCTAGATACCCAGCTTTGTAGGTAGAGCCAAGGAAGGCCGGTTGTATCTGCCCATCCATCAGCTCCAGCACTTTGTCTTCAATAGCGGCTGATATGGAGTCCATTTGCGCGGTCGTTAGGGCCGTTGTTGGGTAGTCCCTTGCTAATACCGCCAACTTCACTCCTATACCAGCCTCATTTATTTTAGCATTTTGCTGTTTCTTGTCGGCCTGGGTACCTGTTGTCCCCCTAACCGGAATAGAGCCACGCTCCTTATGCACCTGTGCCTTGGCTGGGTGATGTGAGGCAGAGGGCTGCCTTTCATTACCCTTGCCTGCAGCCTTAGAGGTGGAGGGCATGTCATCCCTCATCTTCTTAGTGGCGACTACCTCTGAGCTGTGGTTTGTGGACCGCTGGCGTTTTGGGCATGCTGTTTCCCCTTTCTTCTCCATTGGGGTCCTAGCTCTGGAGTAAGCCTCTTCTTTGCTAAGCCCCTGCCGCAGAAAGAAAGCCAGTCGCTTCTTGCCAGCGCCGCTCAGTTTAGGCAGTGTAGGGCCTACAACACTGTCGGTGGTTGGTGTGCTTGTGCCTTGTGGTGTCAGGTCCACCACTGAGGCACTACCGCGTTGGTGTTGCTCGTTTTGAGGTGTTGCCACCTCTGTTTTGTGTCCCTGGGGGCCACTCTCCTCTTCAACATCGGTTTTTTTGTTTTGTAAATCGTTCATTTTGATCCCACGAGTAAGATGGCAACCGGTAAACACTACGCCGTGCCGTACCGTAGTGTGGCAGATTAAAATGAGGCCGCGCCACCATACCCCAAGTCCGCATACTAGCAACTAGGCACCCCCCTAGCCACGCATCTCCTGGCATATGCTGTTCCACCATTAGATTGGGGATTTTATTAAAAAGAGTTTACTCTCTTTCGCCCAACTTAATTTAGCCAGGTATCCTGCCAGAGACATGACCTACACAGGACCCTGTTACCAGCAGCCACCACGAGGAGGTATAAGTTGCACTACCGGCAGTCCGGCAGTTACGGAGTAGAAGCGGGGCACCACACTCCGCGATCGACTGGTCGATCACGGAGCATGGTTCACCACCCCTACTTAGTCCCCCTACACAGACTGTCGGCCGACTGCCCCATCAACGACTTAGTCTTATTAAGAACACACCAGCTATCCAAAGCTAGCGACGGATTCGCGGCAAAGTTAGCCCCGAAATACGATGGCCCGTTCCGCGTTAAAATTTTCTTATCTCCGAACGTCGTGCGTTTGGTGAAAGAGGGGGAACGGAAGAGCAGAATCGCCAGCATAGGGCAACTAAAACCATTCCATCGAGAAGACGAAGATCCCGAAGTGAGCCGCTCCCCGTTTTAAAAGGCTGGAATTGAATCGGAAAACAAGTTTAAACAAAAAAAAAAAAAAAAAAAAAAAAAAAAAACGAACTAACTAACTAACTAACCATTTTATATAAACACCGTTAATCACCGAACTTACAACAATTTATATTAAAGGTTAATTGCGAAGAATGGACAGCATCATTACCCTCAGCAGCGACGAGGACTCTGACACCACCATCCGACGAGAGTATGAAGACGGCGTCTACGGAAAATACTCGGAAGCTCATGTGGAAGACGCAGAAGATAGCGATCGTTCGGAGGTATCAGACTCAGATCCAAGATCGCAGCAGCAGTCGCGTGACCCACGGCGGAACCACCCCCGATATGAGCAAAGGGAAAGAGAGACGTCTCCTACATCGTTTAAACATACAATGTTTATAAGGAATAAATCTGCGGCGTTCACAGTGGACGGCGCAGTCATCGTACAGACGGTGGAGATAACGACGGTAGTCATAGAGGCGCCAAACTCACGAGCACCACAACCATACGTCGAGGAGCCGGCCTCGCCTCCAAACCTTCAAGCATTGGAAGAAGGGGCGGACACCCTACCGAACGAAGGCACTGAAGAGGGTAACCAGACGGAAGCACCTAGCAAGGCGTTGGAAACACCCACGCCACCGGAAAACGATATGGTCGAGCAAGGCAAAAAGCCAAAAACAACAGGCGACGCAAAGGATGAAAATTGGGAGGATCAGCAAAAGGAAGATGACCTGGAGGAAGCATTTACCGAGTTGGACAGCCCACAGACGTTTGAAGGGATTGATGGATGGGAAGAAGGACTAGACTCGGGGTTGGGTGAGGAGGACAACCACTCGAGATGTCAGCGGAACCCACCCGCACACAACCCGATGGTCTGGATGTAAATACCGTCGAGTTGGAACGTTTACCCTAACGATAGAATTCTGACACGGGCCGCCATTCCGGTCATTGATGCGGAGCTACGAAGCAGAGTCCCTAGGAGCCGACGCAGCCGTTTCACGATCAGGGTAGGAGCGGATACGTTCGCCGTGACACGACACCGCGACGGTAACGTCGCGATCACGAAGAAAGGGGGGGTGTGAGGTAGGCCAACATTAGCCTCCCTCACAATTTATTATTAAGAATATATTGTCATTTAATGAAGCTAAGTACATGAAGTACAAATGAGAAGAAGTCGTTCTCACCCTTATATTATAATTTATTAGTTATTAAGAGTAATTAACAGCTTGCCAAACGATAACATTACGATCATTCAGTCTTTATCATATTATAGTTTACCACGTTACAATTATGTTCATTAGTTTTAATAACATTTTGGCTCAAGCAACTTAACAGAATATTCGAACGGCCAGATTGGCGAAAGATGATCGAAGGGTGCGTGCGCTCTCACGACCCACGATCCACAATCGCGACCCACGCGAAGAAGGAAGGCGCGCTCGGGCTGAGCACGCGACCGGCGAGGTAGTTAGAAATTCGGGTCAAAGGCGTACAGAGGTGTCGGCGGAAAAATTGATTAAGAGCAAGGTTGAACGGTCGCTAAGTGCAGTTGACGAGAGCGAAAACGGAATAGAAGCGTAGCCAAGACTAAAGTAAGCATAAGATAGAACATCTAAGGAAGGCACATAGAAATAAAGGTTCGAAAGACAGAAATACTCTTACCCCAAAACCACGTGTATGCATCATTAGGTTGAGTCGTTTCGATTCGCATTATAAAGTGCTTCGCCAGCTGATGGCGTTCGCCTCAGCTTGGAAGAGAAGAGAAACCTGTGGACTTTGTGGTAGGAGTGCGGTGACAATCCACTTGCCAGCCCAAATCGCCCAGGCATTCCAGTAGCGCGTATTAATGGTAGTTTATCCAGCCTATGGTAATCCCCTGGGCTTGGAAAGAGCAATAGCTGAGGCTTGTGGTAGGAGTGCGGTGACAATCCACTCGCCAACCCAGATCACCCAGTAAGATCGCTGACACGACCTTTTGCATTATGACGCTGACGAACTTTACCTCCAGTTAGCAATTGTGTTCCAGCAAATATAAATATTTCTTGTAACGCGAGCCTTGGCCAGACTGAGATCTGTACCTCGGCTCAAAATCACTACTTTACAATGGATTCTTGTAAGAAGTACGTTGTTTGGGAGCAAGGCATGGAGAGCTTGTTTATGGAGCTGTGGGCTGAGAACTTTATTGCGCTCAGGGCAATGCAGAGAAACTCCCACATATATGCGAAAATGGCGGAGAAGTTGAAGGAGGCGGGCAAAAGGGAAGTGGATGGCGCGGCAGTGCGGTATAAAGTTGTTATATGTCCAACTATTGTTGTTTACTTCTAGACAGGAGTTGAAAGATCAGGGGCCGTCGGGTGGTGCAACATCCAAGTGGCAGCTATTTCATAGGGTGCATCGCATATTACAACAGGTCAGATCAATACATATTGAAGGTTACATCGACCAAATAACAGGTATTGTATTTAATATTATTATAATATAATGAATTTTAATCAGAATTATTCGTTAGTGCCTGCAGCGGTTGAGACTTTTGACGTCATTCCGTCGACGTCTGCTCAGGGTATTGCAGCATTCTAGCGTCCCTTTTTGGATCGGGTATCGATGGAGCGGTCATCGGTGGAACGAAGTTCAGTGGAGCGGTCTACTTCAGAGCGCTCATCGCCGGCGTCTGGAGAGCAACCAACAATTTAATTATAACTTACAAATGACCCCTCAGATGGACGCTTCCGTTTTCTGCTAATTGCAATGTTCAAGGCCGAAGTATTTATAAAATGACATTGCTCTTTCATAACAAGCAAAAAAGCTTGTAGACATTTCATGTATATCAATAAAACTGACAATAATGCACTACAAATTTGCAATAATTTATTTCGCTCCATGTTTGATTCGTTATTAAAGCTATAACAAACCAAAACAAAACAAACCGAACCGCTGATTCATTAACGGAGGCTCAGTTACTGAGCAATTGAAACAGCTTTCGTAACTGACCGTTAAAATTAACAGTAACTGAGCAGTGGAAATAGGCTATAGGTGTTGGGTTGTTCATGAGTGAGTGAGCAAAGAAGAGTTGTTCATCGATCTGAACAAGTGAACAATGTTCCGTACTAATTGTTCATTTTTCCTCACTTGCTCTTTTTGTTATTGTTCTTGTTCCTACTGTTCTTGTTCCTACATTTGCTCACAGCTCAATTGCTCCCTATAGCTCATTTGTTCTATTTGTTCAGCTGTTCATTTAATGTGTGTCAAGATAGCAACGGTTCACCAGCAACGAAAAACGGAACTTGGATCATGAGTCGGAACCACCAATTAACTTTACTGTTTTTAGTTGGTTGCTATCTTGACACACATGTTTTTCAGCATGGAATCCAATAAAAACTTATGCAGAAATGTTAAAAAATGAATTACTTATTGTTTTTATGCACCAGTTCACTTTTGTTCTCCAAAAGGAGCAGACGTAAATTTCTCAGCAGCGCAGTTTACCTTAACACTTCGTTTATCGCTCAATCTCCTTATCTTTGTTTTACACAATCGTAAAGAAAACCAAAGAAAAAACAACAAACAAACAAAATCAACCGGGACAGTTAAATTTTATTTACCCATCCAAAATGGGACATCCACCAGACCCCCCCGATCGATACAAATCATATACCAATAAGGACATTCACATACCAGGACCTAAATACCTTATCATGAAACGGAATACTGATAATGAGGAGACTCTGGCCAACGTGTCACCATTCCTAATTAAAAAGATGATTGACCATACCTGCGACGGCGAAGTCGATCAATGCAAAAAAAATTCGCAACGGCTCTATCTTGATTAAGACCAATCAATGTAAAGCCGTTATCTACTCAAACGAACTCAGATCAATAAGTGAGGAAAAAATTCTAAAAGAACTAAAATCACAAGCAGTGTTTGAAATAAGAAAAATTAAAAAGAAGAGAGGAGAGGAACTTAATGGCTTACTCATTGTTACGTTTGCCACCCACACTATTCCAGAGTGCATACGAATTGGATATGAGATGACCAAAACAAGACCATACATCCCATGCTATGAGATGTAATAAATGCTAAAAGTATGGACACACTCTCAAAATATGTCACGGAGACAAAATATGCTTCAATTGTGGACAAAATCATGAAAAAACCGACAAAAAATTCCATGCTAAAATGAACCGTGCTGACAGACAAAAAACATCGATCCATTGACAAAAAATGCCCAGTCTTTTTGAAAGAGCAGGAAATCGTTGCGATTAAAGTGCTGCGTAAAGTGGACACCAAAACAGCACACAAAATATACAACTCTACCCATCACCAACAGCAGACGTATGCGGCAGTAGCATCACAACAAGCAACTCCAATAAGAGCACCACCAAAAACTGAAGCTGCAACCAGCACCATAGATTCAAAAAACACGCCAACCAACAAAAGAACTCTGGTATCCTACTCCGACATGGATACTCTCATGGAGACTGAACAATCAACAACAGCTGCCACTAGAAGTAAGGTAAAAATTTTACCAAAAAAATATTTCAAAAAGAAAACTTGATCAACTCAAAGGTAAGGCCAAAGCAGAAAATCTAAAGAAAGAAAGAATTCAAAATACGGAAAAAAAAACTCTCAGAATCTGACGTAGACGAAATGAGGAAACGGTTGTTGATCTCGGTGTGGCCGACGATGAGAGGGAATTTTTCTCTCCTTGCTTCGGGGGGAGAGTAGGAATTTTCATCTTCTTCAGTAAAACGAAGGTGTGGGGGACTTGCTCTCTCCTTTGTGGTGTGGGAGGATTTCCTCTCTTCGCCGGCCGCACCGATATCAAATAACAAACACACAAAACAGTTCACTGTAGAAAACATACAGTGCGTTTTATCGCACGTTTTCTCTTCACAAACCACACATATTATCTTTTAAACCCTAAATCATAAATGTCGCTATCAATTCTGCAATGGAATATAAAAGGTTATCTAAATAATTACAGTGAACTACTGATTTTAATAAAAGAACAATCACCAAACATAATTTCATTACAAGAAACGCACATTCAAAGCACATACAACATACCCACGCCCATCAATTACAAAATGATAACAAACATCGCAACAAATCGGTTTGGAGGAGTGGCACTCTTAGTACACGAATCCATAAAACATTCTGAACTTAATATAAATACAGATTTCGGTTCAGTAGCTATAGAAATAGACTCCATAAAAAAAAATTACCATTATTTCATCTTACATATCACCTTCAACTACATTTTCATACAATAATCTAGAAAGAGTACTAAACATCCAAAGCTCTCAAGTAATTATTACTGGAGACTTCAATAGTTGGCATCCCAGATGGGGCTCGCCGCGCAGCAATAATAGAGGAAAAATAATAGCAAATCTCGTAGACAACTCCAATCTCTCAATACTAAACGATAAGTCCCCTACACATTATAGCACACACAACACGTTCTCCCACATAGATTTGACTTTCTGTTCTTCTGAACTAACTCCTTATGCAAACTGGAACACAATAAACGACCTTTGCGGAAGTGCCCACTTCCCTGTTTTTATACCATTATTTCCACAAGACCAAAACAAAAATAGTACGCGACCTTATTTTAAAATAAAAGTAGCAAACTGGACGAAGTACGAAACGATAGTTGAACAAATGAACATAGAAACACCAATAAGCAACAACATTAACAAAGAAAACTCAAATATAAGTAAAATAATTTTACAAAGCGCTCATTATAGCATACCTCAAACCTCACCTAAAACATTCAAGTAAAAAGTGCAAAGGTGGAACAAAAGACTGACAGATCTCAGAGAAAATTAAAACAAAACCTGGAGAGCATTACAATAAAACATTACGAAAGAAAATATTTTAAAATTTAAAAAAGTCAACGCACAATTTAGAAGAGAATTAAAAATAACAAAAAGAAAAGCAACTATAGAATTTACATCTGAGATCCAACCATCTACCCCAACAACTAAAATTTTGTCCAACATTAGAAGATTTTGTGGATTAAATTCTTCAAAAGCCATTCATTGTATTAACATCCCAACAAACAATCAAAAAACTACATCCAAAACAAAAATTGCAAACACATTCGCTCAATATTGGTCAGAAAATTCTCAAGACAATAACTTCAGTCAACAATTTGTAGACAACAAACATAAAACTATTCAGCACAACTACTCTACCAACCATACTGCTTTAAAAATAGAAAATGAGATAGTCTACTCCGAATTTTTCTCAGCCATCCAATCGCTTAAGGGTACAACACCCGGCCTCAATAGAATATCTTATCCCATGATCAAATACACATCCACAAATTTTCAACACAGAATTATAAAATTATATAACAACATATTCAATAGTATTATTCCACAAACATATAAAACAAACCATTCCAATAATAAAACCGCAAGCAGACAAATTACAAGTTTCCTCATATAGACCAATTTCACTAAATTGTTGCCTAGCAAAAACCTTGGAAAAAATCATAGCAAAGAGGCTTTGGTGGTTGACAACCCAAAGAAAACTGCTTCACGAAAACCAAATAGGTTTCAAAAAAGGAAAGTCGGTTACTGATGCTCTGATTTATGCAGATCACCTTATAGCCAAATCAATCAAAAATAAGGGACACCTTTCTATCATATCCCTTGATTTTAAAAAGGCATTTGATAGAATAGGTGTTCATACTATTTTGGATCAACTATATGAATGGAGACTAGGCCCTAAAATAGTGAATTACATAAAAAACTTTATGACAAAGCGCAAAATCATTGTAAAAGTGGGATCAGATATGTCTGACGCATATACATTGGAGAACGGAATCCCTCAGGGGTCACCGTTATCAGTTATATTATTTCTTATTGCTTATAACAAATTGTCAAATATTATTGCATTTCAAAAAAATATACGATTCTGTGCTTACGCCGATGATTTTCAATTAATCATAAATTTAAAAAAAATCAAAAAAACACAACTTTCAACCTAGACGCGCTTTTCACAAATATAGAAAATTGGTGCACCTATTCAGGAGCCAGTTTATCCCTAAATAAATGCAAACAGTTACATATATGTAAAAAACAAAACTGTAAGTGTACTACATCATGCAACGGAACTCAAATCCCCCATGTCACTTCAATTAAAATGCTAGGATTAATTATAAATAAAAGATACAACTGGCACTCACATATCGACAATTTAAGACAATCACTTTCTAAAAGATTGGACATAATAAAATGCTTAGCCAGTTCTAAATTTAACTGTAACACGATTACATTAATAGGAGTAACAAAAGCAATACTTATATATGAAAAATTGACTATGGACTATTCTTATATGGATCTGTACCAACTACTACTCTAAACAAACTAAAAACTCCATTTAATGCAGCTATTCGCACCGCCTTGGGTGCGTATCGGAATACACCCATAAAAAATCTACTTTATGAAGCTAATATCCCTGAAATATAAACTAAGTGGGACTATCTTACGTCGACACTTTACAAAAACCTACTAAACTCCTATAATACCCCAATTTCCAAACTTGTACAAAATTACACAAAAATGAAACACAAAACAATTCCATCTACCATAGCTAAAACAATATATTTCTGTAACACCCACACGATACCTTTTACCCCACAAAAAAGAAATATCATCGAACCTCCCTGGCTTTTCTCAAATAGATTCATCCTCACAGATCTTCGAAAATATAACAAGCAAATCACTTCGCCTGAAATCTACAAACAATGCTTTGAACTCATAAAAAGTCAATTTAAGAATCACACTTTTATATACACTGACGGCTCATAAATAGATAATTTAATCGGTTATGCAGTAACTACAGAAAATTGTGTTTTAAAGTCTGGACTCCTTCCTTTCTTTTCATCAGTTATGTCAGCAGAAATAATTGCAATTTTGGAAGCAATAGAAATAGTAAAAAATAAAAAGAACAACTTCATTATCTGCTCTGACTCGTTGTCATCTCTGAATGCGATATCCAACTTGAATAACAACAACTTATACCCTACACAAATAAGATCCTTATTAACCAAATTCTCTCCCAAAATTAAACTAGCTTGGATACCAGGTCATTCAGACATCAAAGGTAACGAGTTTGCTGATCAAGCTGCAAAAGCCGCAACTCAAATGCCTCTAGTGTTTACTTTGAACATAAGCCCCACAGATATTCACAAGTACCTAAAAAAAAGAAATGTATAAAAAGCAACAACTAACTTTTCCATTATGTTCAAATTGGTATCGTAATATCAACGAGAAAAATATTAATATTAATGACTTTCTACACCACATGCCTCAAAATAAAATTAGTAGACTGGATCAAATTAAAATAATAAAATTAAGATTAGGCCACACAAAGATTACAAATCAATATTATATAGACACAAATTTTTCTCGAAATTGTCCATTATGTAACTCAAATACAGTAATAAACACAGAGCATTTATTGAATCTGTGTCCCACCTGTATACAAGTCAGAAATAATGTTTTTGGTAACGCTAAACCTTCTTCCTGTTTGGCAAACGTCAACAAAGAAAACATTAATAAAATAATTGAATATTTAAAACAGACGAAAATTTACCACCAAATATAAATAAAAAAAAAAATGTTCAAACATTACTACTACTCCTAATATATTATATCGTATAAAATAAAATCTATAAATATATGTACCCTATTAATTTATTGTATAAGAAATACTACTGTGTAACATTACGTTAATATAGCCGAAGGACTCAGCAGCCAGTGCTAACATTTCTATGTTAGTTAAGCTTTGTAAGTTTATCTATCAATGTTAATAAATAAAATATTGTTTATATGCATCGTTTGGCATATTTAAGCTTTTAAAATGGGTTAAACAAGCAATTAAAAAATTGCATATCCAGCATATCTTAAATATCTCAACTCAGATATAATGGCACCGAATACGGCTTAAACACGACAAAAGCCTACAATTTCACCTATTTTATGGTCAAAATTTTAGGAAAATCGTCCACACAGTTTTTGAGTAATTTGCGAATGAGTGCAGCTACCTCGAAACCAGCCCCATACAAAACGACCGCTAAAATCAATGCCTGCCTTAATAATTTTTTTCAGAGATAATGGCCTAAATGCAACCTTTTTTAACACGCTTATATTAGCTTCACTTGTATGTATGTTTGTTTGTATGTATGTAACTCTCCTTTGGACTAAAAGCAAGTGGCTTATTACTGTCAGTATATCCCACTACCTCAAGTTCGTTCGTTGGCCGAGCGGTCTAAGGCGCGGGTCTTCGCTCCCGGACTCACCGATCGTGGGTTCTAATCCCGTACACGGCCGAAAAAAATTTTTTATTTTTAAAATCTGCACCATGTTCATGTTCACTAGAACTTACAAATTTTTTTTTTTTCAATTATTAATAGAACTAAAAATTAAAAAGTAAATATAGTTTGAAAAAACTAAAAAAACACGCTTTTAGAGCATATCAAACTAAAAAGTTAAAAATAATTTTTCAAATAAGCATAAAACAATAATAAATGATAAATAGTATTATTGTAAAAAAAGCGTGGGGTGCTTTGTCCATATTTCTCGAACATCGAGCGCCCAACGCTTTTTTTACAATAATGCTATTTATCATTTATTATTGTTTTAAGCTTATTTGAAAAATTATTTTTAACTTTTTAGTTTGATATGCTCTAAAAGCGTGTTTTTTAATTTTTTTAATCTATATTTATTTTTCACTTTTTAGTTCGATGTATTATATAAGCGTGTTTTTTAGTTTTTTTAAACTATATTTATTGTTCATTAAAAAGGCCTAATGAGTTAGTAGTTCTAGCATGAGCTGAACTACTGCGCAACGGAAAGCTGGATGATATAGCGTGAGTTACATGCCAAAGCAACTATATGCAACTAGGTGGCACATTTTTTGATCATAAACAAAATCGTTGCTAACTTTTATCTTTTTTCCAAGATAATGGCCCAAGTTGCACGGTAGTAAAGGATAAAATCATAATAATTTACCATACAGTTTTTGAGAAAAGTTAATTTATGTGTTTTCCGCAATTTATGTAAAACATCCATATATACATCGCTATACGCGCCATCGCAAACAAAAGCTGCAATACTAACAAAAAATTTACTAATTATTGACTTTTATCAATTAAAATTACTTAATATTAACTATAGTTATGCATAATTGTCATTACTTAAACATTCTTCAGCTATTTATCACGCATTCTCTATGTAAATAGCATTATGTACATTTTGACTTTTCAGCCAAGGCAACATATGTGCAGATATGTAACTATGTGGCAATATTTTGCCCAAAAACTAAAATCGTTGCTAACTTTTATCTTTTTCCCAAGATAATGGCCCAAGTTGCACGGTAGTTGGGGATAAAGGCCCTATTTTTCTCATTCTTTTGCCGTTTAAATCATGAAAAAATATCAGACAGTTTTTGAGAAAAGTGCATTTATGTGTTTTTCTCATTTTAGGTGAAACATTTATATATGCATCGCTAGACGCGCCATCGCAAGCAAGAGCTGCCATACTAACAAAATATTTACTAATTATTGACTTTTATCAATTAAAATTACTTAATATTAACTATAGTTATGCATAATTATCATAACTTAAACATTCTTTAGCTATTTATCACGCGTTCTCTATGTAAATAGCATTATGTACGTTTTGACATTTCAGCCAAAGCAACATATGTCCATATATGCAACAAGGTGGCACTTTTTAAATCGAAAAACAAAAATCGTTGCTAACTTTTATCTTTTTTCCAAGATAATGGCCCAAGTTGCACGGTAGTTGGGGATATAGGCCCTATTTTTCTCATTCTTTTGCCATTTAAATCATTAAAAAAAATAATCAAACAGTTTTTGAGAAAAGTTCATTTATGTGTGTTTCTCATTTTAGGTGAAACATTTATATATGCATCGCTAGACGCGCCATCGCAAACAAGAGCTGCCATACTAACAAAATATTTACTAATTATTGACTTTTATCAACTAAAATTACTTAATATTAACTATAGTTATGCATAATTGTCATAACTTAAACATTCTTTAGCTATTTATCACGCATTCTCTATGTAAATAGCATTATGTACGTTTTGACATTTCAGCCAAAGCAACATATGTCCATATATGCAACTAGGTGGCACTTTTTTAATCGAAAAACAAAAATCGTTGCTAACTTTTATCTTTTTTCCAAGATAATGGCCCAAGTTGCACGGTAGTTGGGGATAAAGGCCCTATTTTTCTCATTCTTTTGCCGTTTAAATCATGAAAAAAAAATCGGACAGTTTTTGAGAAAAGTGCATTTATGTGTGTTTCTCATTTTAGGTGAAACATTTATATATGCATCGCTAGACGCGCCATCGTAAACAAGAGCTGCCATACTAACAAAATATTTACTAATTATTGACTTTTATCAATTAAAATTACTTAATATTAACTATAGTTATGCATAATTGTCATAACTTAAACATTCTTTAGCTATTTATCACGCATTCTCTATGTAAATACCATTATGTACGGTTTGACATTTCAGCCAAAGCAACATATGTCCATATATGCAACTAGGTGACACTTTTTTAATCGAAAAACAAAAATCGTTGCTAACTTTTATCTTTTTTCCAAGATAATGGCCCAAGTTGCACGGTAGTTGGGGATATAGGCCCTATTTTTCTCATTCTTTTGCCGTTTAAATCATGAAAAAAGATATGTCAGTTTTTGAGAAAAGTGCATTTATGTGTTTTTCTCATTTTAGGTAAATCATGCATATATTTATCGCAATACATGCCATTGCAAACAAGAGCTGCCATACTAACAAAATATTTACTAATTATTGACTTTTATCAATTAAAATTACTTAATATTAACCATAGTTATGCATAATTGTCATAACTTAAACATTCTTTAGCTATTTATCACGCATTCTCTATGTAAATAGCATTATGTTGTTATGATCCGACCTTATTTTCCCAACACTGTATCGATAGCCAGCTAGCTAATCGGTTGCTCAGGGATGGATACGACCTCGATACAGCGTGAGCCGGGTTAACAAAAATTTATATTTTTTTGAAAAACTAACAACAAACGGACTAGCAGATATTCTTCACATAGTCGGACAATTTACGAACATACTGGGTAAACAGGTGTTGACATTTACCCCCAATGTGTGCCCCCCCTACCTATGAATTGGCCTTCTCATATTTAAGTGCCAACTTCCTAAACATTTTACAACAACAACAACAACAACTTACCCCGACATCAACACACAATCGTCCCACCCACACATAAATTACTACTCACACATGTTTACATAAACACTAATAACAATAATTTATTTATATATTAGTTTTAACATTTTTGCTCTTAATAAATAAATTTACTTTATATAAATCATAAAAAGGAAAAATGAAAATAATTAAATAAATACGAACATAAACAAAAACTAATAAACGAAAAACAAAATAGACAATAAACGGAAAACAAAGAAAGAATATAAATATATATAAATAATAAATAATTAATAATATAATAAATAAATAATAGATTAAATCATACTAAATAAATAAATAAGGCAGTAATAAACTAAATAAATAAATAAGGGGCAAAATAGATAAGGCGAATAAATAAACTAAATCCTATTATTGGTTGAGGCCTACTGTGCCTGTGGCGGCAACTGCGTTGCTGAAGGTGTGGGTGCGTATTGGTGTGCAGCTGTGCGTGGCTAGTCGCCGGCACTTTGTATAATGCGCTCGGGCGCAGGCGCCTGGATACAAATATTAGGGGCTTTTAGGCTACACAAACTTGTTTTTTTTTAATGTAAATTGAAGGTGATGACCACCCAGACGGGTTGGCCAATCTCGTCCGGTGGTCTGATTGCCTCCTTCGGCCGCTGAAGTTGCGCGTGTGTGTGAGTGTGTGTGCACGTATTGGTTGCCGCACTGCTGCTAAATAACCACTATTAGAAAAATGTCACTAAAATAAACAATTTTTTTATCGCCTACCTTGTATACTGTAGGCGCCTCAATACGCACTTGGCGTCAACTTTTTGTTTTATTTATATATTAAATTAAATATTTTTCTGCTAGCGCCTTGTCGCTGCCGCTAAAGAATTTTGCCTACTCACGGCCTCTTCTTCTCTCTACCTAGCAGTCACCTGTCCAGCAGCCGAACAATCGAGTATCGGGTGCCAGCACGACTCTCCACCCCTCGTCAACGACCACAACCATCGATAGCCCATCGCCGACTATAACACCACACTCCGGTTCGCTTGCGTCCGCCAAGAACAGGAGTGCTAAATGGAGGCGTCTGTTCGCTACGCTGCCCAACGTAGGCCATCGCCCACGCCCTGAGACTAAGCGTCTCATGCTCTACCGACTGAGCTAGCCGGGCAAAGTTCCGACGCTCGGGGGTCATTGCTTAATGTCCTTGGCGTGGAAAACTCCGAGTGGATGTCCTTGCAAGGTCTCCAGCTCATACAAACTCTGGCCCACTGGTTTGACCACTCGGCACTTGGTGAATCGGCGACAGAATTTTGCGTTGAGATTCTTTGCAAAGTCGCTCAGCACGAAGTTCCGCTTGAATACTTCCTGACCCGCAGAGAAATGGACGTCTCGGGCCTTCAGGTCATATTGCCTTGCCGAATTCATATAAGCCTTGTGCACCGTTTCCCGAATCTTCGCTCTGTAGATCTGCTGCTTCAGCGATCTGTCCAGTGGCTTTATCTCGGCGTCGTTTATGTCGCCCAGCTTCCTAGCCAGTCCATACTCGCTGCCGTTACTCAGCATATGTTGTCCAAACAGTGCGAAGTACGGAGATGTCCCAGTCGCCGAATGTACTGCACTGCGTAACGCCATCGCGATTTCTGGCAACTTCTCGTCCCACGTCGTCTGGTCCGTCCCGATATGTGTCCGGATCGCTGCCAACACCGACTGATTCACCCGTTCGGACGCGTTGGATTGCGGAGCATAGTTACCGGTACGGACATGCTTAATGCCGTGATGCTCCAGCAAAGCCTCGAACTCCTGCGACACGAACTGCTTGCCGTTGTCGGTGTGCACGATCTCGGGGACTCCAAATATGGTGTAGACTCAAAAATCGAACGATCGCCGCCGATGTCGCTTTCGGCATCGCCTTGAGCCACACAAACTTACTGAAATGGTCCAGCACCACAAAAATGTAGGCATTTCCTTGCCTCGACCGCGGATACTTTCCTAAGAAGTCCAAGTACAGTTTCTGCATCGGACTCTCGGTGACCACCTCCTTTCCCATCTTTGGCCTGCCGACTTGCGTGCTGTGCTTCGCCTCTTTGCACACTTCGCAACTAAGCACGTGAGACCGCACCTGAGCTGCCATCCTAGTCCAAAAGTAAAACTGTCGCAACCTCGCCAACGTTCGGGCTATGCCTCCATGCATACCCTTGTCGCTATCGTGAGCCTGCTGTATCAGCGTGCTAGTCAGTGTCTCCGGCACCCATAGCTTCCACAGAAACTCCTCGCTATCCTCTCGAGCAAACTGGGACCTCTTGAAGAGCAAGCCGTCTTCTATCATCAGGTCCGGAAACCGCTCCGCCTCTGCTTCAACCAACGCTAATCTCTCCAAATACTCCTCGCTTTCGAACGCCGTCGTCTCGAACTCGAACAGGTTTAGCTCCTCCACGTCAAAAGGTCGAGAGAGCATGTCAGCCACCACGTTTTCCTTGCCTTTTCGGTGTTCGATGGTGAAGTCAAACGCCTGAAGTGCTAGTGACCATCTCGCCAGCCTTCCGCTCAGGTCCTTGAGCGACATCAACCATTGTAGACTCGAATGGTCTGTGATGACCGTGAACGGCATCAGCTCTACATATGGTCGGAAACGCTCTATAGCCTTCACCGCCGCCAAACACTCCTTTTCTGTCACGCTGTAGTTGATTTGCGCTCCTCTGAGTTTCGCTGAAAAGAATGCTATCGGCCGATCAGCTCCTCCGCCGTCTCGCTGGAACAACACAGCCCCGATCCCCAGGAGACTGCCATCACACTGAATGAAGTACGGCCGTCGAAAATCCGGATGGACCAGCACTGGTGCACAGGTAAGCGCCTTCTTCAAAGCGTGAAACGCCTCGACCGCAACATCCGACATCTCAAACCTCTTGCCGATCTTCAAGCAATCTGTCAAGGGTGCTGAAAGAGTTGAGAAGTCTCTAATAAACCGTCGGTACCATCCTGCGGTGCCCAGGAAACGCCTCAACTGTTTCGTAGTTTTCGGGACGGGAATCTGGACAATCGCCTCAACCTTGCTCGGATCCGTTCGGAGAGCTCCATCACCGATAATGTACCCTAAGTACCTCAAGAACCTGAAGCAGAATTTAGACTTATGCAGGCCGATGGTAAGATTAGCCCCCTTCAAACACTCAGCGACCTCCTCCAACAGCTTAACGTGCTCATCAAACGTGCGTGAGATGATCAGCAGGTCGTCCAGATAAACAAAAACACGGTTCCGCAGACGCTGTGGTATCACCCTATCCATCAACCGACACAGCCGTTGAGCAGCGTTACACAGTCCGAAAGGCATCATACGGAACTGGTAAAGCGGACGGCCAGGAATGGTAAACGCCGTATACGCTCTGCTCTTGGGCTCCAACTCGATCTGCCAGAACGCGTGTTTCAGATCCACACTGCTGATAAAAATGGTGTCATCTACGCGGCTGAGGATGGACTCAATGTTTTGCAGAGGGTAGGCATCCTTCACCGTCAAGTCGTTGAGCTTGCGCGCGTCTAAGCACAGCCTATTCTTATCAGGTTTCCGCACCAGCGTCATCCTGTTGTTCCACGGGCTCTCGCTCGGCTCGATGACTCCAAGTCGCAACATTTCGTCCACTTCCTCAAACAAAAGCTGTTGAACCGCCGGTGACACGGGATAAAAACGCTCCTTTACCGGCACGGTACCTTCCACCAGCTCGATGGTGTGCTGCTCAAGATGCGTTCCCCCAAGCCCTCGCTTCTCGTACGCCAGGAATTTCGCCTTTACCGCTTCCAAACGCCCCTGCTGATCAGCATCCAACTGGTGCGGTTCTACCGGCTCTCCCTTCGTAACAAACTCGGACTCCATCTGCTTGACAGCATCCACTCCCACTACGTCTGGTGCCAGGCGGAACTTCTTCCAAAAATCAATCCCTAAGTAAAGATTCTGGACCAGGGCAGGGCACACGTACAGAGTCATCTGGTGCGTCTTCTCTCTGTAACGAATCGGAACCAGGATCTTCCCCAAGATTGTGTAGCTCGCACCTCCTGCAGCTCGCACTTTAGACTTCTGTGGATGCCATGCTATCCTCAGCTTCTCTATAAGTTCGACTGCTCCAGCACCGATCAGACTTACTGTCGCACCCGTATCCAAAAGACCTTTCACGGAGTGTCCATCGATTTGCACTTCGGCAAAGGCTCGATCGTCGTCTTTTATCAGAGAACTGAGTGCCTCACATACGCGCCTTCGTTCTTTCCCGCGTAGCATTGATCGTTTTCGCCTCTTTGGAACTTGGGGCCTATTGCTCTGTTTTTGGACTCCCTCCTCAGCAAAGATGCGGGCTCTCGCTTCCTCGTACGCAGCAGTACGCACCTCCAACGGCTGGCGGATCGACCACTTAAGCCTCGGTGAGTGTTCGCTGTTGGTCTTCTTAACGATATCCTTAACTACCATGCAATCCTTATTCCTAGTGCTTATCTCTAACATGCAATTTAGCGAGGTCTTTACTGCTTGCCCGGTGGTGCTGAGCGCGACTCCTCTGCCCGCGTCATGCTCCGCCTCCCGTTTCCCGACTGGCATTTGGTGCACTTGGGTAAAACGACACCTGGCAACCCACATCGGTAACAGAAGATGTTACGCGTTGTCACCTCACACTCCCAAAACGTGTGCCCTCTTTGCCCGCAATTCCAGCACGTCAGCGCGTTGCTGTCGCCATTTTCCATCCTTGGCCTATATAGGGCTTCAACTGCCTCGCTGGGTGCTCTCACCTCCTCCTCGTGGTGCGCCTCGTGCACCTGGAACCGCTCCCGGGGTCTACTCGATGGCTCTGCTGTGGTCTGGCTCCTGGACCAGCGGGATGAAAGCAACTTCTCTGCATCATGGCACTCCTCTCGCAGCTTCTCTAGGTCCGTGATCCAAATCGGATAGATTATTCGCGAAATTGCGTCTCTGATGTTGACTTTCACGATTTTAATCAGATCGTGATCGCTGACCGGAACCTCCAACCTCGACCTGAGAGCAAACATGGGCTGCAAATACTCATCGATGCTCTCCCCTGACTTCTGTCTGCGCTCGCGAAGCTCCTGCTCGCGTTCGAAGTTAGATCGGCGCGTCTGGAACCGTTGCTTTGGCGCGTACCGCAGATTTGGCCAATCCGTTGCCCCACTCGTCCTCAGGAACATCCAGTACCAGTCTTTGGCTCTTCCTTCCACCAGGGTGTGGAAATCTCGCAACACATCCGCCCATGGCACCTGGTACGTCTGTCTCAAATGGTCTAACCGAAATATAAACTCCCCGACCGGCATTCCTGTTGGGCTAGCATCAAATGTGAGACCCCATCGGCGCATTGGTATCGCTTCTGGCCGGGACTCCATCCCTCCAAATGGTCGGCGTTCCCCTGGGTCAACTCTCGGCTGGTCTTCGGCACATGCTCGGGACCGCCAATGCTCCGCTTGCTCTCGCTGCTCTGATTCCAGGGCTCTCTGATCGAACCAGTGACCCTTTGCTGCTGGTGGCTCTTTCGGTGGGACACTCTGGTTCGACTGCGGGTGTAGTGTCTGCTGCGCCTCCTTCGGACCTGATAGCTGCGTATAGAGGCTGCTATCCCGGATTGCCTTCACATACTCCAGCATTTCTCGCTTGTTCTGAGCCTGTATTTCGGCCATTCCAGTGGCCATAACTGACTGAAAAGTTGCCCTTGCCTCCGCCAGCGCTGTGTTGATGGCTGCTTTCAGTTCGCTGTGCAGGTCCAGTGGTACTTGCTGCTGTTGTGGCATCGTCGACGAACTCCTCTTTCGCACTGCTCCTAGGCTGTTGGGCTCTGGGTGACCGCCTACTGCTCCTGCATCTGAGATGTCCATCTCTTCTTGTGGTGGAATGCCGGATTCTATGCTGGACTCACCAGCTTGGGTCTGTGACGCGGACCGAGTTGTGGGAGCCATTGATTCAGCCCCTCTACTTCGATTGAACTCTGCACTGCGCCTAACTTTTCTCTGTTCCTCGATGTATTTTGTTTCTCTCCTCATTCCCTTAATTTTTCAACCTAACTTTTCTTTCTTTGTTTCTTTTAAATAAATACAAACAACATATATAAACGGGGTGAGACGAACATGGAACATGATACGGTTACGGTAAGTGTTGTGTGTGTATACATTGGACCTAATCCTAAAATTATCCTATTCCTATATCACAGTTGCAACTACTCGCTATGCATGGACATGGACTGACTGGAAACGCTATGCCGGTCCTGAAGGACATGACATGGACCATAAGCCAAGACACATGTACACATATACGGTAAGAAACAATTAATTACATATGTTCAAAAATTTACATTTACCTACTACTCCCCAGATCTCTGAGCTGCGCTACAGCAGGACATGGTGGTCCACGCTTGGGTTGCTCCGGCCCTAAAGAATGTGGCTTGGTCAATACTGTTTCTCCCCCTTTCTCCAGCTACTTCCGCATCAGTCCAGGCATTAAACCTCGCTGTGGTCTAGTATTATTGGCTAAAGAGTTAAAACTAGTAAACTAAAACAACATGTAAACTGAAACAATAAATTTAACATATACTGCGACTTCACTAGCTTCCTATTATTGGGTTTTCAATTGGGCGCCACTTGTTATGATCCGACCTTATTTTCCCAACACTGTATCGATAGCCAGCTAGCTAATCGGTTGCTCAGGGATGGATACGACCTCGATACAGCGTGAGCCGGGTTAACAAAAATTTATATTTTTTTGAAAAACTAACAACAAACGGACTAGCAGATATTCTTCACATAGTCGGACAATTTACGGACATACTGGGTAAACAGGTGTTGACATTTACCCCCAATGTGTGCCCCCCCTACCTATGAATTGGCCTTCTCATATTTAAGTGCCAACTCCCTAAACATTTTACAACAACAACAACAACTTACCCCGACATCAACACACAATCGTCCCATCCACACATAAATTACTACTCACACATGTTTACATAAACACTAATAACAATAATTATTTATATATTAGTTTTAACATTTTTGCTCTTAATAAATAAATTTACTTTATATAAATCATAAAAGGAAAAATGAAAATAATTAAATAAATACGAACATAAACAAAAACTAATAAACGAAAAACAAAATAGACAATAAACGGAAAACAAAGAAAGAATATAAATATATATAAATAATAAATAATTAATAATATAATAAATAAATAATAGATTAAATCATACTAAATAAATAAATAAGGCAGTAATAAACTTAATAAATAAATAAGGGGCAAAATAGATAAGGCGAATAAATAAACTAAATCCTATTATTGGTTGAGGCCTACTGTGCCTGTGGCGACAACTGCGTTGCTGAAGGTGTGGGTGCGTATTGGTGTGCAGCTGTGCGTGGCTAGTCGCCGGCACTTTGCATAATGCGCTCGGGCGCAGGCGCCTGGATACAAATATATTAGGGGCTTTTAGGCTACACAAACTTGTTTTTTTTTTATGTAAATTGAAGGTGATGACCACCCAGACGGGTTGGCCAATCTCGTCCGGTGGTCTGATTGCCTCCTTCGGCCGCTGAAGTTGCGCGTGTGTGTGAGTGTGTGTGCACGTATTGGTTGCCGCACTGCTGCTAAATAACCACTATTAGAAAAATTGTCACTAAAATAAACAATTTTTTTATCGCCTACCTTGTATACTGTAGGCGCCTCACTACGCACTTGGCGTCAACTTTTTGTTTTATTTATATATTAAATTAAATATTTTTCTGCTAGCGCCTTGTCGCTGCCGCTAAAGAATTTTGCCTACTCACGGCCTCTTCTTCTCTCTACCTAGCAGTCACCTGTCCAGCAGCCGAACAATCGAGTATCGGGTGCCAGCACGACTCTCCACCCCTCGTCAACGACCACAACCATCGATAGCCCATCGCCGACTATAACAATGTACATTTTGACTTTTCTGCCAAAGCAACATATGTGCTTATATGCAACTAGATGGCACTGTTTTAATCGAAAAACAAAAATCGTTGCTAACTTTTATATTTTTTTTCCAAGATAATGACCCAAGTTGCACGGTAATTGGGGATATAGGCCCTATTTTTCTCATACTTTTGCCGTTTAAATCATGAAAAAAATCGGACAGTTTTTGAGAAAAGTGCATTTATGTGTTTTTCTCATTTTAAGTGAAACATCCATATATACATCGCTAGACGCGCCATCGCAAACAAGAGCTGCCATACTAACAAAATATTTACTTATTATTGACTTTTATCAATTAAAATTACTTAATATTAACTATAGTTATGCATAATTGTCATAACTTAAACATTCTTTAGCTATTTATCACGCATTCTCTATGTAAATAGCATTATGTACGTTTTGACTTTTCTGCCAAAGCAACATATGTGCTTACATATATGCAACTAGATGGCACTGTTTTAATCGAAAAACAAAAATCGTTGCTAACTTTTATCTTTTTTCCAAGATAATGGCCCAAGTTGCACGGTAGTTGGGGATATATGCCCTATTTTTCTCATTCTTTTGCCGTTTAAATCATTAAAAAAAAAATCGGACAGTTTTTGAGAAAAGTGCATTTATGTGTTTTTCTCGTTTTAGGTGAATCATGCATACATTTACCGCTATACATGTCTTTGCAAACAAGAGCTGCCATATTCTTGATTTGAGGCCTGTACGCATGAGCCCCGTACAGCTCCCGTACCGTATACATGAGTTTTACGGACCTTAACGAGCAGTGCTAAAAAATGCACATATTGTGGCGGTTGGTTGATAACTTTTTCTAAACTCATCGCAAGTGCAACTGTGTTTTGTGCACTTAAATTCAAAATAATGATTCACTTCCAAAGCGCGCTACTTTTGTGATTGAGTACAACCAATAACTATATACTTATTGGTGCAGCTAACGCCCTGCTGCTGGCGGTTGTTAAAAAAAGGCAGGCTGCAAAACTAAAAAGCATTTTAGTGAACCCATATTTGATGGGCAGAGCTGAGATTACCATACATAACTGAAACCACTCAAAAGACTCAAAGCAAATTCACCTTACTGATCTATACCCTATAATAGACCAGTGCCAGTACAATCCAGTTTATATGTTATTTAAATTGTATCTTATTAATTAATTAATATATTTTTATTCAATACTTTTTGCGCAGCATTGTCTGCTAAAACAATAAGTATGGCTCGATTGTAACCTGAATTAGGCCAACTTTGTTAAAATTTTCCGAAAAATGTATTTGCCAGCTCTTGCCCGACAATTTCCAAATTTCTCCCACGCGCATTTAACGATTACGTTATTAGAGTGCAACTTGCTCGTAATGCCCCACAAGACTGGCCGACGTTCCATAGCCTTTATTAAAGCAATTTTCTCCGAATCCCTATTAAAATTTTGAATCTACTTTTGTTTGCCGACATCTTGTTTCACTTTTAAGGCCCGTAAACAATTGCTGAACATTGATTCCATCAGTAACAACAGCACAGCTTTTATTTAACATTTTCATTGTTCAACACTAAGCTACTGCTTGTGTCTAACAGAGCTGCATACCAGTGTTTCGTAATACGGTACGGGCGCTGTACGAGACTGTTTTTTTATATGAAGTTTCTACGGTACGGGCGATGTAATAGCATCTGCGTAGAGGCCTTAAGACGGACGCTGATTGTTTAAAATAGCCACGTGTTCGGCAATATCGCTGCCCATCAACGCAACGTGTGTAAAGTCCCTAAGTCGCTCCTCAGGCAGTACCAGCTCCGAATTACGACGCCCGTTCAGTTGTAATGCAGGAATTTTACCACTGTCAAACATTTGGGCATTGTACACGCCCTTGTTGCTATAAAAATTAATTATAGTTATTTGATTATTAATTGGCGTCGGTATTTGATGCCTGATGCTACTTCTCGACAACAAAATCGGTTTGGGTAGCTGCTTCACAGCTACTCCTAAGAATCGCATAAGTCAGTGTGGAATTATTCCTGTTTAGTTGAGGACGTTGTTGCGGTTGTTGTTGGTACTGATACTGTTGTTGTTGGTGGTACTGTTGCTGGTGCTAAAGCGGTCAATAAAAGCCACCATGCACACTGGCTTGTTGCACAAATGCTTGGCCATCGACAATCATTGAGGCTACAAAACAATATAAGCAAAATATAATGATCGAGAGTGCTACCAAATTCAGACGTAATAAAAAAAAGCATAAGCGCTTCACTCTCGTGGCTGGCAACATTTGGTAAACCATAAACATAATCGCTGTTGGGCTAATACCTAAAAATTTGATGCATTAATAACTGAGATTTAAAAATCATAATTTTATTTACTAACCCAGTATAGCTTGCAGCACATCAGTGGACACATTATTGCCCACATAAGGTTATCAGCGCACCGCAATCCATCAGGAATATGGAACGTAAATCTAGACTGTAAAGTAAAATATTCAATTAACAATAGTTTGTTTGCTACATTTCGATCTGTTTGTATAGGTGTATATAGGTGTGAAACAGACGATAACCGAGGCGGCGACGCAAATTAAAAACAATAGCCAGGCACGTGAAGTTGCCTTAATATGTGTTAAAGTACAGTAAGTAATTTTCAAAAACACGAACACTTTTTGATTTCCCAAATGGGTCTTAAAAGACAATCTCGTGTTTTGTGTGATTAATAAATAAAATATAGAAGTGATTTTTATAACAATGAGGTATTATTAAATTGGTATTGCTTTGTAAACCATTTTTAGTAACACTCTCATTGTTGAAGCAAAAATAGCTGTGAGGCAAACGTCAACGATAAAGTTTTTTAGCCAATTGCAGCCGTATATCGAAAATAAATCTTTTAATGTAATGTAATACATGAAGCCACGTAAATTGGTGTCGGCATGAACACATGAAAACAATAATTCACAACTTAAAACGTACAGCTCTGCATTAATGTTTAAATTGCTATGCTTTTTTAAGGTATACAAATAATTCTTGTATTTGAGTTCCATTTTAAAAGCATTTTTGCTATTTGTTGATGTGTAGGAATGGTCATGGCATATTGACGCCTCATGATTCTTTTGGGTTTTTAATAAACCAGAAAAATCACTTTTAAATATTCCTACTTTTAATTTTTTTTTAAGTGATTTTTTCCAACTTTCTTTGTGCTTGGAAAGCTTTCGCTTGGAGGACATTTCGTCAAAGCCTTTTGTAGATTTAAATTTATAATTGTTTCTACGTGGTCTGACAACCATATCATTTAATGGTTGCAGAACCTCTGGTTTTGCAAGTTCAACTTGTCTACCAGTCGACTTGGAAAATTCATTCAACTTGCGAATAAATCGTCCGAGCCTTAATCAATTTTTGTAATTCGTTTTTATAACATTATATTTAAGTGTTCTGAAAAACGATTCAATTGAACCATAACTGGGTCTTTTATTGGTTTTATCAATAAAAGTTCGAATTATATTTGTCCAAAATGGCGCGTATACAAAATACTTATTAACTATTAAGTCCAGCATTTCTGGACACAAATAATTATTCGTTATGAAGAAATTTACACTATCTTGTAAAACAAGTTGCTCTACTTCTGATAGTATTTTTTGAAATTTCTGTCTAAATGGACTTTTTTCGGCAATGGACTTTAATGTCTGATCTTTAATAATCTTCTCTGCCAATTGTATGCCATCCATTGGGTCAAATGTGGATGGCTTCTCGGAATAATTAGTGAAATAATTCATGGCATCAGCCACATTTTTATTAATAGTTGGAGATTGGAGAATGATTACAATATATTTGAACCATTCTTCTAAATCTCTAGTTTTATTAATTGAGTAAGCACAATCCATAGCGTTTCTTAAAAACGTTCGAAGTTCAATTTTGTTTAAGCCAACAACTTCGTCTTTGTTACGGCACATAATTTTGGAGTAGTGGCTTGTACAAAATTTAACACAGACTTTGGGCAAAGTGCTACTAATGTCATATACGAAATTATAACAAATTCGCAAGATCTATGCTGTTATACTCTTTTAAAAAGGCCCCGATTATTGAAAAACTAACATCTGTTATAATTCTTTTGCAAAGAGGCCATTTTAATTTTTTTTTTTTTTGGCAAAATTCCCGGAGATCATACAAAAATCTTCCTATATCATACGATGTATGATTAGAGAGGATTACATGTGCGACAGGAAAAACGATTTTATGCTCTGGAACATTAGCAACCAATGAATACAAAAATATACGTTTACTTTCAAAGTTCATTGGTTTCACAACATTTCCAGCAGCATCAATATGTAGAGTATGCGGATTTATATGGGTTAGAAGCATATTAATAATGCTTTATCCCATAAGAAAACTTCCAGTTTCGTGGAAAGAATTTTCTGTAATAGGGTAGTTTCTCATTGGTAATCTGGTCATTACCAACTCTAGCTCGAGATATATTAAGATTGTTCATTTTTTTTTGGATCTATAATCAAATGCAGTGGTGTTTCTGATAGCAGCCAGTTAATGGACCTGCACTGCGTTGACTTTTTAAACCCAATTGTATGCGTAATATGTGGGCTGCTTGTGTATACACTTACAAGCCCATCATATGACCCACGAAACAAAATGTAGTTGCATGATGGATGCTTACAGTATCCATATGCGAAAAAATACTTTTTATTAAGTCTTATATTTTTGAAATATAACACACATGCATTATTATGAGAAGTTTATGCTTCTCGAAGAATGTGTTCAATGCTTGATCTTTTAGAAAAAATGGCACATAATTCATAAGAAGTTATTTTAAATTAATTATTAATTAATAATTAAGTTCACGTTATCTAACTTACTCAGAGATTTGCAGCTTTCAGATTTATCCTCCACACTGTCCTGAATCTCTTCTTGCAAGCGTTTCTCTCGAATCTAAAGAGAAAAAAATGTATTAATTATACATATTTTACCTATATCTTAAGTGTACTTGCTCGTTTGAAACTTTTTTGAATGATTTTTCTGTTTTGAACATTATCTGCTATTTGAAAACTGACCAAATTTCGATCATAAGCTTATTATTGGCAATAATGATTATAGATTTGAAATCAGGCTGTCTTTAATTTTCAAGTGGAGAAATGATGTTCATCGCTATGGCATCCTCAATGGCATCTTTAAAGCCTTTAAATTGATTGCTGAAAAAACAAGTAAGTAGTAGTAGCAAGTAGTAAGTAGTCGAGGTAGGTAAACTAGGGGAGAAACTTAAACATTGCGAGCACAGTCACTTGTGTTTATGTACATTCATAGAGTTCGCCTCAAATAAGGTCATAAGCGAGCTAAACCAATATTTTATTTTCTCCCGCTAACCGCAACACTCAACTTATAATTCAATCTAATAAAATCCGCTTGAATGAAAATCCAAACGATTTTTTTTTTTTTTTTGTTAATGTAAACGCGAAACATAATTATGTGTATTCATATACATACATATGTACATATTTGTGCACTTCTTCATAATGACAAAACTTCATTGTTCAATATTTATGGTGTCTCAAACCATTTTAATACGAACAAGTTTACATGACACACCTTTTTGATAATCCGGGAGCCATTTTATGTAAGTTTGTTTAACAAATTTGTACTTAATGAAATTTTGGTGTCGCACACCTTGCAGTAGCAGCAGAATTGAAATTACGGAAACAGATGCGTTATTCCAAGGAAATATACACACATAAGGCTGCCAACTTGTCTTAATTTGTTTGTGATGAGTTGACTACATGCAAAGTTGCCTTGTTTTTTTTTATATGCCTATAATATACGAACAGCGAAGGTGGGCGACGTGGGTTTGCCGATGACTGCTTTTTTGCCCGAAGCATTAAGAATAAATTATAGAGCAATCATTGCTTACTGGGCTTGTTGGGAACGCCTATGCTGTACATTTTTGTGAAAAACTTTCTGAGTGCTCCAATAGCACTTCGGGTGTCGAGCCGAATGGAAGCTCTCGAGTTCTTGCTCAGAATCATTTTTGTTTGCGCTAAGATGTAGAGAGGCAGCCGAATGAAACGGTCGGTCCGCTCTGCTGTTTATTTGCGTGTGGGATTTGCGTGTATGGTTTTGTTATTTATTTGATCAGTGAATGAATGTTTGCGTTCACATTTATGCATTAATAGTTATTTGTATGCACGTCAAGTGTACAAGAACCTGTCTCAGTTTTTATGATATTTTAATTTTTTTACATGTGTATATGTATATTAAAGACTTTCTTATTTTGTTTATTAAAAAGCACATATGAAATATTTTTAGAATTTTGCCTTATTATTTATATATTTAATTATATCTATGATTGATGATTACATACTAAATTTATTTTCTATTAACATATTTATTTTTTTTTTTATTTATTTATTTATTTATTGTCAGCTAAGAGCAGCTGACATTAAAATGAAATCAAAATTAATTTAAATTAAAAAATAGTTAAAATAATTAAATTAAGTAAAATATAGAATAATTTATAAATCTGAAAATATATTCAATAGTTAACGTTAAAGCTCTGGGAAATTCAATAAAAAATTGAGTAGTCCAACATTTGTTGCGAAAATTGGGAAAAACCCAGAAAAACCCAATCAGACTAGCGTTAGATTAGTAACTAGTGGTTACGATTAGATGAAGCAAAAAGGATCGATCTTTTTAGTACTGGAGTTGAGGCCTCCAAGGAGACAAGAGAATAAAGTTTGTTATAGTCCGAACATATAACACGAAATGGTTCATGAATTAAATAGTTGCTGAAGCAACGATCAAGGCTAAGGGGTAAAAAGTTACGTGAAGATCTAATTGGGACATTAAATTTAATTCGACTCAAAAGAACTGATGAGTCGATTTCACCATTAAGTAGGTTAGTAATAAATAATACTCCTTGCATAGTTCTACGGTTTAACAGGGAGGGAAGATTTATCAAATCGAGTCTACTTGAATACGGGGGTAAGTCAACTCCAGGAACCCAGTTAAAACTTCTAAGGGCAAATAGAAGAAATTTCATCTGCACAGATTCGATTCTATCCTGGTGAATCGAGTATTGTGGAGACCACACACAAGATCCATACTCCAGGATGGGACGAACTAGGGATGTATGAAGCGTTTTAGTGGTGTAGGGATCATTAAACTCTTTCGACCACCGCTTGATGAAGCCAAGGACATTAATGGCCTTATTGACCATGGACAAAATATGAACGTCAAACTTTAATTTAGGATCAAGAATAATGCCTAAGTCTTTAATTTCAAACACGCGGTCAAGTGGTGAAGCATCAAGAAGTAGTGAGCAGTATGAGGGGTACTTCTACAAAAAGACATGACTTTACATTTAAAACAATTTTAATTGAGTAAGTTAAAACGACACCAGGCCGACAATGCACCAAAATCCGACTGTAGTAAATTACACAGGGAAGCGTCATTATATGTGAAACATAGCTTCACATCATCAGCAAACATATATACATAGGAGTTAGTAATAACAGCTGGAAGATCGTTAATAAACAGATTAAATAGCAAAGGTCCACGGTGACTACCCTGGGGAACACCAGAGGTAACAAAAATAGGTTTAGATACCGACGATTTAAAAACTACTTTTTGTGTTCGACCACACAAGTACTCCGAAAGCCACAATACGAGTTTTGATGGAAATCCAATAATATTTAATTTTTGAAGCAACAGAGAATGACTAACAGAATCAAATGCCTTACTAAAATCGGTGTAAACAACGTCAGTTTGCATTTTTTCCTGGAACCCTTTGATAACAAGCGAAGTGAATTCAAGAAGGTTAGTTGTAGTAGATCTACGCCTAACAAAACCGTGTTGATAAGGCGATATAATTGAACTACATGTGTGTTGCAGTTGAGAACATATAATTTTTTCAAAGACTTTAGGAATGGCGGACAACTTGGATATGCCCCTATAATTTTTAACGTTAGACTTAGAAGAATTTTTATGGAGTGGAATAATAAAAGATTCCTTCCATATAGCAGGAAACACTGTTGTGTCAACCGACAAGTTAAATAATTTATGTAATAGTTTACAAAGTGAATCCGCACAGTATCTAAGAATACAACCTGGCACTCCATCAGGACCAGGCAGATAGCCTGGTTTGATAGAGCTAAGGTCACTTAGAAGCGTACACTCAGTTATAACTGGGATAAATATGCAATTTGACGATTGAACTTGAAAAGGATAGTCATAACTGCAACTATGTAAATTCGTTGAATATACTGATTGAAAATACTCAGCAAATAGATCGGCTACTGCCTGATCAGAACTTGCTTTTGTATTATCAAGGTATACTGAGGACGGCAAGCAAGAAGACTTACGTTTAGAGTTAACAAATTTATAAAAATGTTTAGGGTGACGTGAAAAGTTTAGTCTACAACGATTAAGATAATTATTATAACAAGATGTGTTAACAGAAAGAAAACTAGATTTTGCTATTAAATAAGAAGATAAATCTAAAGTGGTTCCCGATTTGTTAAATTTTTTAAAAGATTTTGTCTTCGCGTTTTTCAAAGTGAGGGGAACGCAAATATCCAAAAGCGAATTCAAAGTCCTATAAAATATGGCAATGGCAGTTTCTGTATCACTACAAGAATAAAGACGAGACCAATTAGTACGTTGAAGAAGATAAATTAGTTTAGTAAATTTGGTTTTACGAAAGCAACGGGTTTTTAAAGTATTATAAGATACTGCACTAGGGTTAAAAATTTCGATGGATAGTTCTAAGGTTGGATGGTAGGTGTCTTCCGGAAGCACTAGAGGGGGTATTCTACAAGCATTACTGCAATCTGAGTCCGAAACAAATATCAAGTTCAACATTCTACCACTACAGTTATGCACCCTGTTAACTTGCGATAGGCCTAACTCCAGTAGGCCATCGATAAAATCATCAGAAGTGACTGGTAATATCGCCGAAGATGTGTCATTCACAGACCATACAACATGTGGCAGATTAAAATCACCAACCACTATCAGATTATCCATATCTGTCAACAATGACGAAACAAGTTGCATGGCACTAAGATGGGATGAGTAAATGTTAGTATCAGAATGAGGAGGAATATAAGAACAAGTAACATAAAGTGAACGGCCGTTTAGTAATATTTTAACTCATAAAAACTCTATGTCCGGAAGATCATGAGAATGAATCTGTTCAGAGGAAAAACAAGAGTCAACAGCAATGAGAACACCACCCCCCTTGCAGGAGGTGCGATCGCATCTGTACAAGCTATATTTTGAAGGAAAAACGGAATAATCAGAAATATCGGGTTTTAACCAGGTTTCCGTGACTGCTACTATATGTGAATCAAATGATAAGCTGTTAACATATAATTTAGAAAGTTTAGTGTTAAGGCCTCTAACGTTTTGATAGGCCAAACTAAGTTGTTTTGTTAGTTTTTTGCCACCGAGGTGGAGGCAACTGGGTGGCTAACAGGCTGTGCACTACTAATCCTAATGCCCTTATTATTATTACTTCGCCTATTCTCATACTCCTTTACAACAAGCTGCTGCGGCCAGAATTTTTCTGAACAAATTGTCGAAAAGTGTTCAGACGGCACGCTCAACTTGAAAGAAGATATACTTCGGGCGTGTTTAAATTTAATCTTCTCAACAATAATAAGAGGAGAATCAATTTTACTTTTAACATAAGCTGAAACATCATCTGATGATGTATCAGATGCCAGCCTGGATACAAATATAAATTTGTTAAATGGCACAACAACAAGAGGCTTGGGAGCCCCAGTTGTACCTGTATTGGGATCAATAGGCGCACAGGCAGTTGAACCGATTTCATGCACAGTATCAGAAGAAAGGTTATTAGTAATGGTTCTTGCCGGCGAATTAAATAACATTAATGGGCTGGCCGTAGGTTGATTAATGCTGGGCACCAGAAGGGGCTTTGTGGGGACGATAGGTAGGACAATAGGCGTATTAGGACCCGAAGTCTCTTTACGCTTCGGAGATTCAGTCGTAACCTTGTCATTTTTGAAATTAGACTCAAGCTCTGTAAAGGAGTTTTGCAGTGCATTAAATGCAATATGCATAGCTTTGAAGCCTAAATGAGTCTGTCTCATGAATTTTGAAGACTCTTTAACCACCTCCCTACAGGGCTCACAGTACCATTTAAGGCCTGTGTCTGCAATCAAGCAGTCCCTGGTTTGGCAGTAAAGCCAACATATTTCATGTGGATCATGTTGTCGCACAATCCACACAGAATAAAATCTTGATTGGTTGTACCAACCAATTTGCAATTTTTGCTGCAGCAAACAAGCATTATGAAATATGTAAATAAATTTACTAAAGAAATCGATATGCTACAGCAAAACAAGGTAGAGTGCAAGTATGTAAGTAGAAACGTATCGAAGCAATGAGCACGATACAACGGTTAAAATCAAGAGAGCGGTTGAGTGAAAGAGCGTGAGCGCAAACGCAGAGAAATACAACCGCCAGATACCCAGTGGCGCAGATCAGAATGAGGCCTGGCCACAGTATGCATGACCGCTACAGTAAAAGTTATGCATTACAATTGCCAACTTTTGTGTACACAGTTGTAAGCTGGCATTATTTACCGCTACTTTTTTCTATGACTTCGAAACGACGCACAGTGGGGCCTTTGCTCATTTAGCTTATCAAAAATCATATCTTCTAAACTAATGAAGCGATTTCATTTAAAAAGCAATTAATAGATGACTTTTCAAGCTTTAAAATGAATGTTCGCCAAGAGTGCTAGGTATCCGTGGTGCTTAAATATTCAAGGTCAAAGTCAAGAAATATTTCCAGCTCATTTTACCTGTAAAATTCCAATTAAAAACGTTTGTTTTTAATCATAACTGAAAATTTTTTATAACTTCAATGACTATTTCGCATTTTTTGTGGTTTTTATTCGATTTTCTAACTTAAATACATGAAATTTAAATTCTTATTTTTGGGTGATTTTTTGAGGTTAATTTTTAATATTTGCTATCGATGGCTGATTTTCAACCAAATAATCATCAACATTAATGCTAGTAAGGTTAACATCTAATAAACTCAACATTTCGGAACTATAGTTGCTATCTTCCAAATCCTTTCGTGATCGCACATGTCTCAGCGATGCAAGAAGTGGATCTGATGAGGCTGCCAGCATGTTGAAAAGGTCTCCATTTTTTCGCACCCGAGAAATTTTGCACGTATTAGTGTATCTGAACCTCTTGTAGTCCTTGTTTTTACATTCCTGTGCTTCTTCGGACAGCTCTCCAATACGTAAGCACTGATATTCTATTAAGTCCTTTCCATGAGCCAAAATCCTATGTACCGTGGGGGTTAGTTTTTTCTGAGGATACAATCCAGTCAAAAGTTGAGCTGTTTTTGATGCGTATTCGCCAAATTTTGCACCATCTATCATTTCTTTGCAGTTTATAACATTTAGGATAACAGCAAACCTTTTAATGATCTCATTATGAACACCTGTTATCAAAGTTGTTATTTGATCATTTTCAAAAAATCTCCTCGAAGTATTTCCATCATTCGTATTCCCGTATCCGTGCTTTGGACAGTCAACTTTTATTCCTAGCTTCCGAGAGAACTCAGCTTGTATAACTTCCTTTCTTCTCTGTATATCCTCACGAGGCGTATTATCCGTTTTTGTTTCTCCTGGCCGAGGAAGTGTGTACGCGAGCTTCAGAATAAATTCCATACACTTTATTCTGCAATGCAACGGAGAAATTCCATATTCGTAGCAGTTCTCTTCACCCGTTGAGTCGTCTAAACTGTGAAAGTCTTTTTGAGTTTTTTTACAAATGGGACACCTCAATGTTGAGGAGGTGTTTGTAATTTCATTTAAGACTTTTCCATCAATCATTGTCAGGAAGAAATCAAACTTCACCGTGAATGTTTTTCCACTCTTGGTTTGAAAATAGTAGGCTTCAGTTGGCTAATTTGATTTTGTATGTCGGTTACAGTTGATTTAATCAATTCAGACGACTCTATCGCATATTTGAAGAAAATAGCGCGACAATAATGAATCGATGATGGTCGGCGATTTTTCCAATGTTCAGAAGTTTCACTCCTAAGGCGTAAGGGAACTACAGAAGCCATAAACATATTTTCATCAGAAATAGTTTCGTCATCTGTCTGTATAATTTGTTTGTATATGCTTTGTCCAGACGATCCATCACAGCCCCACTTATTGAGTAGAGTCAGATTTTCAGGAAGAAGCTCGACCTCTCCATCAGGCAAACTTTCAACTATACGCCTAGCAGTGTGATCCATTAAATCCTGGAGTTTTACTTCTACAGATGTCTCTGTTATTATTGTATTAGGTGGCACTGCTTCCTTTTGGCAAATACAATTTTTTTATATCCGGGAAGAACTTTGACGTTATGTTTTTTTAAGGAGCTGCGTAAAATATCATATTTCTCCTTAGTCAGTCCCAAGTCCATAAATAGGGAAAACGCTTCTTCGTGAGTGTACTTAATTCCGACTGAGTTTGGAGGCGTGGGAATACTTTCCTTAATCCTATACAGCCGTAAAGGACTGGCGACCTGCACAGCTTTTGTAATTGTCGCTCTTGTCCTCTCTTGTTCCTTCATATACTTGGATGAAAGTGCTTCCGACAGATGTTCAGCTGTTAAGCTATCCGTAGCATCCTCAAGCTTACGTTTCCTTGTAACACATGAACACTCCTCCATACTTTTTTGCGGCCTTCCTCTTCCTCGGCTAGTCGATGGGTAAACTTCTTCCTGTTCTGAATATCCGAATGTTGTACATTCCTCCAACCAATTTTCATGCTTTTTTATGAAAGCCGACATGGTTCTATGGACCAAGTTCCATTTTCGCTTCAAGTTAGCGTGAATGAATTTAATTTGTGTCTGAAGCGCACAACTAGCGTTTTCGAGTACGCCAATCTCTTTAAGCAATGCCACTTGAAAATCGTTAATATTTTCAGAAGCACGAAAAAGTTCAAAAATCTTTGAATTTGTTAAATCCATTATTGCGCTTATTTATCAAAATTTCGTTAATTATATTGAAAAATACTATTCAATCTGAAAATTTCTTATTGTTCGCAGCAATAAACAACAAGTGTTTCCTCTTATGAAGTTATGAAATAACTATTGCCATCAAGTGACATATTTTGCACTTTATACCATATTTTTGAGTTAGCTAGGTAAGCAAGCAAAATTGGTATAACCCTTTTCCAATTAGCTAGGTAAAAAACAATGTATACGGTATAAGGTATTGATTTGCATTGAAAATAGGTAAACGGGGATATACAGAAATTAAAAAAAAAATAACCTGTAGTACCGCAACTTTCCATCAACTACAATTATATTTACCTGCCTCCTCAGACCTTTTCCATTCAGGTAATTAGAAAGGATAGGAAGGAAAAAAGGATTAGAAGGGATATATATAGACAGGTAGTACTTATAATACAACATTTAGAAATGTTGTCAATAAACAGCACACACGCTACAGCCAAATTTGTATGCGCTCTTCTTCTTCCTTATACCTGCCGCGTGTTTTTAACTCGAGGTATCCCTAGTTTTTTGGCTCGCGTTTCCAAAATGCAGATTTTCGCAGATTGTGACTATATACATATGAAAGGTATATATTATAGCTTTCAAATGCATGTGGTCCCACCGTGACTCTGAGAGATACTTTTTTGTTATAGTCCACGAAAGTTCAAAAAATGCCAAAATTTAGTGTATTTTTTAAACGATTCTAATTTAATAAGTATTTCAGCTATATTTAAACTGTATACAGAAAAACACTGAGATTGAACATACTTTTCAGATAAAGAAAAAAGATCGAAGATCGGTTGTGTACGTCGCCCAATATTCAGTTCGAAAGTGGTAAATTTCTGTAAAAATTGTCATTTCTTCGTACTCACGTAAAATTTCTCAACTTTGAGGAGCTCTACCACCCATAATTATTAACCGGTTTAAAAAATCTTTTGGATCCATAATCTTTGAAGTATTCTCTATCGATTACACATTTCACTTTTGCCAAACGCGTTCATGAAATAAATGATTTTTGATAAGCTATCCGAGAAAAGGCCCCACTGTGCGACGCGAAGCGAATTAAATATATTGTTTTTCGAAATGGAAACTCAATATTTATTATTTAACCCAAAAAAAATTTCAGCCCTGCGTGCATATATTACGCGCATTACAACCTTCCACAGAGTATATTGAGTCGTATAACACGTGCATTACGACTCAATATACATGTATACTGAGTCGTATAACACGTGCATTACAACTCCATATACTTTTTTTTCGAAGTATACTGAGTCGTACAACACGCGCATTACGACTCAATATACATGTATACTGAGTCGTATAACATGTGCATTACGAGCCAATATACTTTTCCGAAATTGTAATGCAGCTTGTGGACAGACCGCCCACAAGCTGCATTACAATTTCATAAAAAGTATATGCAGTTGTAATCGGCAGCCGAGCGCCATTCGAAAACCCTTCGGCTGCTGATTACAACCTATACCACAAATGGTATGGGTTGTGGGCACACCGCCCACAAAGCGGCCATCGCTGTGTAAAAGTAATCCAGGTCGTAATCGATGTTTTCTCCGGGCCGCCCACAAAGTGCTCGATTCGTAATCGATCTAAGAATGGGCATTTGCGCCACTGGGTAAGAGCGGACAAAGCGGGAGAGGTGCTGGAGAGCGAGATCAAGCAAATAGACAAGATGTTTGTTGTTAGTAGAAGAAGAATATATAAAACACAAAGTATGTATATAAAACCGCAAATATATGAGTGTATGTATGTACGTATGCTCGTTTCTTTTCAAGCACTGCAGCGTCAATTTGACTGCAAGTTAAATTAAATGAATATTCAACAAGAAAAATTCAATAATGCACGCGCAAATAAACACAACGTACACTTGCGATCACTGTTAGAGACGTTTACCAAAATAAACCGAATAAAACACCGTACACAAACACAAGAAATTAATAAATTATTAAGAGCACTCAAAAACACATCCGTCACCAACGAAAGACAATTCTAATGTCTATAATTAAGTAATATCAAAACAATACATTTAAGATAAAGCATTTTTTACAAGCAGCAACAAAAATGTGTAAACACCCAGAAATCTATGAATTCCTTTTTCTATGCCCACAAACAGCAACACAAGAAAATGCTATTTCGAAGAAGCTTATTTGCTACGTTATCAAGTTTGCCGCTCGAAGAGTTAATCACATTGAAATATGTTATTTTATTAGACTATTTTTTTTTAGCAATTTCTCAATTGTTAGGTTAGTGCTAACCTATTCTAATCCAAATTAACAACTATAACAAATATATTATTAAATTACATATCAACAATAGCACTTATATAATATTAGGGTATCCAACACTCAACATTCGTCTGTTCATACTCCTATTCAACATGTTCGCTATTTAAGTCTATTAGTGTGTGTGTGTGTGTGTTTGTATTCACAAAAGAAGCAAAACAGAACTGCCCCAGCAAACCATAGTCTGAGCGCTCATAACAATGAGCTCAAATATGAACTCATTTATGACTCATTTAGCGCTCATAATAATGAGCTCATATATATTTGAAATCTATGCGTGTTTTCTGAGCGTTACACGTGCACGTGTAACATATAACGACACGCGCCGAAATAATTTCCTCTAACTGTAAAAGTTGAAGCGGTGTGTGTGAAAAAAAGCAAGCACAATTTTGGTTAAGTTGTGCCTATTCAGTTGCAAATGTTTAGTGAACGCGTAAGTTATATTAAATATTATTATATGGAAAGGAACTGCGGAGAAGACATGCATATCGTCTTTGGCCTTAACGTCCATAACTTGGGGAGCATTTAACCGAAAATTCAATAGTAGTGAATAAACATTTAATACCACTTGTTTGAGAAGGTTTCAGACCGCGAACGATCGCTTAAATATGAAAAAAAAAAAAAATCAAACAGCCGATAGTAATTTTAAGTTTAACATTTTATAAAAATACTGGATTTTTGGATTTAAATATTATTTCATAGTTTTAGTTTTAATATTATTTTCTTTAAAATATATTTTTAATTTGAATATATTTTTTTCTAATTAATTTTTGAATAAAATACCACATTTAATTTAATGGTTAAACCATTTGTGCATTTCTTATTATTTTGTCATCAGAAAAGAGCTCTGAATGAGTGCAAAAAAACAACTCAGAAAAGACACTTTTTTTAATTGGATTAAGAGCTCTGAATGAGTGCAAAAAACAACTCAGAAAAGGATCTTTTATGAATTGGAGTTAGAGATCTTATATGAGCGACCAGTTTAGTAGAAAAACCCACTCATATATGAGGGTTTTCTGAAGGTTTATGATTGTTTTATGAGCTCATTATGAGTGTGCACGCTCAGGAAAAAGAGTCATATATGAGCTTATTTAGAGCTCTTATGGTTTGCTGGGGCCGCACAAAATATAAAATCGACAATTTCAGACTTCTGCTAGAATCTGCTTTATGCAGTCCAACTTGGAAGGGTAGTATAAACATAATAGGAACTTTGTCAAAATAAATAGCAAAACGTGAGATACTTTAATATTATTTATGTTCATATTTTTTATTTATTTATCGTAAAATATACTATATAAATAAAATATTTGAGTTTAAATTGGCTATTATTCAATATTGGTACAAAGGGTATTTTTACTTCGTGCATTTTGTACGTTGAAGTAAAACAGAATTGCACTGGCTTTGTCATTTTGGTAGAGGCAGAAAAGAACGAATTTCGTTTGATGTGTGCGTGCACATACATATATGTATATATTTTATGCGTATGAATGTGTGCGCTTTGTTGATCTGCTGGTGGCCGTCAATAGCAAATCCTGACCTTTCTCAACATCTACAAAATAATTTTTTCGGGTGCATGCAATAACGCCTGCAGGCGTTATTGCACTTTTTTATTTAATTCATTTTTAGTTGTTTTACATTTATTACCATTTTCAAAAACTATTTTATTTTATTTTATCAAAATACATAACACCTATTAAATTAAATGTTAAATATTAAACTAGGTATGTAGATCGAGGCACGTCTACGATTACTCCGGCGACAAGGTCTGAAGATTGTTTCTTGTAGAACTCGAAAAAATAATACGAAAATATGAAGAATTATGTTATCGATAACTCGCTTGGTTATCGAGATATAGCTATTATATATAGTTATATATAGTTTTAGCATTATTTGCGATTATTTATAATATTTTTGTAAGCGATTACGTCGGTAGAAAAAGAGTGCCAATGTTGTGCCAAAAACACATTAATGCACTTTTCTCAAAAACTGTCCGATTTTTTTTTCATGGTTTTAAACGGCAAAAGATTGAGAAAAATAGGGCCTATATCCCCAACTACCGTGCAACTTGGGCCATTATCTTGGAAAAAAGATACAAGTTAGCAACGATTTTTGTTTTTCGATTAAAATAGTGCCACCTAGTTGCATATATGGACATATGCTGCTTTGGCTGAAATGTCAAAACGTACATAATGCTATTTACATAGAGAATGCGTGATAAAAAGCTAAAGAATGTTTAAGTTATGACAACTATCCATCACTATAGTTAATATTAAGTAATTTTAATTGATAAAAGTCAATAATTAGTAAATATTTTGTTAGTATGGCAGCTCTTGTTTGCGAAGGCGCGTCTAGCGATGTATGTATGGATGTTTCACTTAAAATGAGAAAAACACATTAATGCACTTTTCTCAACAACTGTTTGATTATTTTTTTTAATGATTTAAACGGCAAAAGAATGAGAAAAATAGGGCCTATATCCCCAACTACCGTGCAACTTGGGCCATTATCTTGGAAAAAAGATAAAAGTTAGCAACGATTTTTGTTTTTCGATTAAAATAGTGTCACCTAGTTGCATATATGGACATATGTTGCTTTGGCAGAAAAGTCAAAATGTACATAATGCTATTTACATAGAGAATGCGTGATAAATAGCTAAAGAATGTTTAAGTTATGACAATTATGCATAACTATAGTTAATATTAAGTAATTTTAGTTGATAAAAGTCAATAATTAGTAAATATTTTGTTAGTATGGCAGCTCTTGTTTGCGATGGCGCGTCTAGCGATGCATATATAAATGTTTCACCTAAAATGAGAAACACACATAAATGCACTTTTCTCAAAAACTGTCCGATTTTTTTTTTTCATGATTTAAACGGCAAAAGAATGAGAAAAATAGGGCCTTTATCCCCAACTACCGTGCAACTTGGGCCATTATCTTGGAAAAAAGATAAAAGTTAGCAACGATTTTTGTTTTTCGATTAAAATAGTGCCACCTAGTTGCATATAAGCACATATGTTGCTTTGGCTGAAATGTCAAAACGTACATAATGCTATTTACATAAAGAATGCGTGATAAATAGCTAAAGAATGTTTAAGTTATGACAATTATGCATAACTATAGTTAATATTAAGTAATTTTAATTGATAAAAGTCAATAATTAGTAAATATTTTGTTAGTATGGCAGCTCTTGTTTGCGATGGCGCGTCTAGCGATGCATATATATATGTTTCACCTAAAATGAGAAAAACACATAAATGCACTTTTCTCAAAAATTGTTTGATTTTTTTTTTAATGATTGAAACGGCAAAAGAATGAGAAAAATATGGCCTTTATCCCCAACTACCGTGCAACTTGGGCCATTATCTTGGAAAAAAGATAAAAGTTAGCAACGATTTTTGTTTTTCGATTAAAATAGTGCCACCTAGTTGCATATATGGACATATGTTGCTTTGGCTGAAATGTCAAAACGTACATAATGCTATTTACATAGAGAATGCGTGATAAATAGCTAAAGAATGTTTAAGTTATGACAATTATGCATAACTATAGTTAATATTAAGTAATTTTAATTGATAAAAGTCAATAATTAGTAAATATTTTGTTAGTATGGCAGCTCTTGTTTGCGATGGCGCGTCTAGCGATGCATATATAAATGTTTCACCTAAAATGAGAAACACACATAAATGCACTTTTCTCAAAAACTGTCCGATTTTTTTTTTCATGATTTAAACGGCAAAAGAATGAGAAAAATAGGGCCTTTATCCCCAACTACCGTGCAACTTGGGCCATTATCTTGGAAAAAAGATAAAAGTTAGCAACGATTTTTGTTTTTCGATTAAAATAGTGCCACCTAGTTGCATATATGGACACATGTTGCTTTGGCTGAAATGTCAAAACGTACATAATGCTATTTACATAGAGAATGCGTGATAAATAGCTAAAGAATGTTTAAGTTATGACAATTATGCATAACTATAGTTAATATTAAGTAATTTTAATTGATAAAAGTCAATAATTAGTAAATATTTTGTTAGTATGGCAGCTCTTGTTTGCGATGGCGCGTCTAGCGATGCATATATAAATGTTTCACCTAAAATGAGAAAAACACATAAATGCACTTTTCTCAAAAACTGTCTGATATTTTTTCATGATTTAAACGGCAAAAGAATGAGAAAAATAAGGCCTTTATCCCCAACTACCGTGCAACTTGGGCCATTATCTTGGAAAAAAGATAAAAGTTAGCAACGATTTTTGTTTTTCGATTAAAACAGTGCCATCTAGTTGCATATAAGCACATATGTTGCTTTGGCAGAAAAGTCAAAATGTACATAATGCTATTTACATAGAGAATGCGTGATAAATAGCTAAAGAATGTTTAAGTTATGACAATTATGCATAACTATAGTTAATATTAAGTAATTTTAATTGATAAAAGTCAATAATTAGTAAATATTTTGTTAGTATGGCAGCTCTTGTTTGCGATGGCGCGTCTAGCGATGCCTATATAAATGTTTCACCTAAAATGAGAAACACACATAAATGCACTTTTCTCAAAAACTGTCCGATTTTTTTTTCATGATTTAAACGGCAAAAGAATGAGAAAAATATGGCCTTTATCCCCAACTACCGTGCAACTTGGGCCATTATCTTGGAAAAAAGATAAAAGTTAGCAACGATTTTTGTTTTTCGATTAAAACAGTGCCATCTAGTTGCATATAAGCACATATGTTGCTTTGGCAGAAAAGTCAAAATGTACATAATGCTATTTACATAGAGAATGCGTGATAAATAGCTAAAGAATGTTTAAGTTATGACAATTATGCATAACTATAGTTAATATTAAGTAATTTTAATTGATAAAAGTCAATAATTAGTAAATATTTTGTTAGTATGGCAGCTCTTGTTTGCGATGGCGCGTCTAGCGATGCATATATAAATGTTTCACCTAAAATGAGAAACACACATAAATGAACTTTTCTCAAAAGCTGTCCGATATTTTTTTTAATGATTTAAACGGCAAAAGAATGATAAAAATAGGGCCTATATCCCCAACTACCGTGCAACTTGGGCCATTATCTTGGAAAAAAGATAAAAGTTAGCAACGATTTTTGTTTTTCGATTAAAAAAGTGTCACCTAGTTGCATATATGGACATATGTTGCTTTGGCTGAAATGTCAAAACGTACATAATGCTATTTACATAGAGAACGCGTGATAAATAGCTAAAGAATGTTTAAGTTATGACAATTATGCATCACTATATTTAAAAGTCAATAATTAGTAAATATTTTGTTAGTTTGGCAGCCTTTGCTGGTAATTGCATACATGTTATGTACCATTCAGTTTTCTGCTGTGAACAAATGCGTACAACCCACGCCATATCATCCAGCTTTCTGATGCGCAGTAGTTCAGCTCATGCTGGAACTACCTACTCGATAGGATTTTTTAATGAACCAAATAGGTTTACTTACATGTAATTAATTTTCTCAAGATCTGTCCGATTTATCTCTATATTGAATTGCAATGGCTTCCTGAAACATGTAGCTTTAATTTGGTATAGCGTGCATTTGGGGCCATTATCTCTGAAAAAAGTTATTTAGGATTGAAAAGCAAGCATTGATTTTGGCGGTCATTTTGTATGGGGCTGGTTTCGAGGTAGCTGCACTCATTCGCAATTTACTCAAAAACTGTGGGGACGACTTTTCTACAAATTTTACCATAAAAAAGGTGAGATTGTAGGTTTTAATCGTGTATAAGGTGTATTCGAAAGCCATTATTTCTGAGTTGAGATATATAAGATATGCTGGATATGCGATATTTTTTTATCAATTGGTTCACCCATTTCAAAAGCTGAAATATGCCAAACGGTTCATGAAAACAATAAATAATTCATATTTTAACATTTCTGCATAAGTTTCTATTGGATTCCATGCTCAAAAACTTGTAAAAACACTAAAGTTCATCGGTGGTTCCGACTCATGAACCAAGTTCCGTTTTTCGTTGTTGGTGAACCGTTGCTATCTTGACACACATGGCCACTTATACTTCAGTTAATTCCTTATGGGAGAACACAACGAACCTCAGTTACTGTTAACTCACTGTTAAATGAATAACTGAGCAATGAAAATAGGCTATAAGTATGCACAACATTATTGTGAATAAAAACTTTTGTTACCTAAATTGATTTAAGATATATAAGTTTCGTTAGGCGAAAACGGAACCTTTTTACCGGCGTTAAAATAAAGTTTAGTAGCTTTCAAAACACATAATTGTAAAAGAGTCTGTTCTGTAATTGCGTCTTAGCAAAGTATGACGCTATGTTGCTAATGCTCATAGGTTGCGATTGTCAAACACGTACTCTGGTTACTCTGATTCCGTGTATATAATCGAAAATCAACATTGTTATACAACCCCTGCATTGGTATACGTATAAAAACATATGTATGTAAAACTATTTTGAATAATTTTTTTTTTAATATTTATTTACAAATTATTATTTGTTTAATGCTATTTAAAAATTTAGTTTCTGTAGACCGTAATATTTAATTAATGTGCTCTACATCGCTCTTCAAAGTACTTACATGAGTATGTATGTTGATGTCAGTCTTTTAATGCGTTCATATGTAAGTATACTGGCATTAAATGTGATTTTGATTAGTAACAAATCATTTTTGTATTTATATACCAACCTTTATCAGTATAACTTCAGAGGCTTCCTTGTCATCAATGTTTAAATGTAGGATTGCATTTTTAAGTATGAATGTTATGTTTACGTGCTGTGCAGAAGTTCAATGCTTGGGAAAGGCATAGCAAAATATTACAGACAGAGACGTTAAGCTCATCATTTTGGACGGCTGTCCACACTAGTAACAAATCATCACATTCATTGGTATCTCGAACTTCAAGTATGTCGACTCTAGACGAATTTCAGTTTTACAATTACCTATATGCAAAGATGCGCATGAATTCCAAAAGAGTATAGATACGAAGATTTCAAAATATATGAAAAAGAACTTATGCTCGCGGAGAAATTCGTGCCAACAAAGATCATTGAACTCACTATTACTTCTAACCTCTGTCGCAAAAGACATTTGTTTCCATCATGTTAGTTATGTTTTTCTTTTATATGTATGTACATATAAACTAGCATAAAAAATTGATTTTTTCATCAAAAGCATTTTATCCAACTAGTGTCAGTCAATTGGTCGAAATTCGGGCATTCATTACAATCGTACCGAAGGTACAGAGTATATTGGTTTTGTGCCATTTCCGTCATGGTGTCAGTCTGTCTGTTCGTCTTTCTGCCTATCCGTCTGTCCGTCTATATAACCGCACATTATTTCGACACCCGTAAACCTAGAGACTTGAAACTTTGCAAATAACTTTTTCTAAGACCGGGACAGATAGTGTCAAGATTGGTGTTCTACGCCTACTAGGGCGCTGGGAAATCGATAGATTCGATAACTGCTAGAGTTACCAAATTTGATAAGGGAGATGGCTACCGTCGACTTCCGCCCCCGCGTTTTGAAACCAGAAACGCCTAAATCTTCCACAGTTTTTGAGCTTGAGCCGCAAAAATTGGTGGCAAGACAGGTGATGACGTCCTACAAAAAACTGCATAAAAACTTTGTACGCCACGCTGACTCGTACCGCCTTAGGCGCCCGAGCGCTTCGTTAAAAACGGGAATGCGTGTATCTCTCACAGTTTTTGAGCTAGTCACCAAATTTGGTAGGGAGGTAGCTGGTAACGACCCTCAAGATCTGCATCAAAACTTTGAATGTCCCGCCTACCCATACCGCCTCCACCCCCTACGTATAAAAAACTGGTATATATACCACAGTTTTTAAGCTAAAGTCACAAAATTTGGTGCAAATATAGGTAATGACGTCCCCAAAAAAATTTAATCAAAATTTAAGTTGCCACGCCCACCCGTAACGCCCGCAGCCCCCCGCCTTTTAAAAACTGGGATGCGTAAATCTTTTGGAAATAGTCACCAATTTTGGTAGAAAATTAGCTGAGAGCTGCATTGAGTATGATCGGGTCGGTTCGTTCAACCTCGCTTAAATCTGATCACGACCAATACAGCGCTTCGCAACAACAGTTTCGATTATTTAGTCCACAATGCGACGCCATGTACAGCCATGTAGCTCGTTCAGTTGGTATGATTACTCTGCATACTTATCGAAGATGATTTTTAGGTTCAGGCAAGGTATACTTATACACCCAACTCTTTTTTACACGGTAGATACGTTCCTCAGAAATCCGTGTAAAAAAAAACCGTGTAAAAAAAGATGCGTTTCCTTTAGTAAAATGGGGGGAAAGTGCCATGTCATCTGAAAACCGTGTAAGATGAAATAAAGAACTATATTAACTTCGAAAAACTGAGTAAAAAATGGCTTGTCTTTTACGAATCTTAGAAACTTTGGACATTTTGTTAACTGTTAGGAAGGGCAAAAAGCTTAACTAAAAATTCATAGATAAAATACCTTTTTTTTTTACCTTATTAAGGTCAGAAATGTTAAAATCTAGTTGATATCACGAACAATTGATAAAATATTGCGAGCTAATAAACTTTAAGCAACTAAACCGAGCAAATGAAAAATTGTATGTGCTACTTAACATTTTTGTGTTTCTTTTTGCTGCAATTCTGTGATCGTTTTTTCAATCGCTGGCTCGTAAAGCACCGTTATTTTCTCTATAACAGACAAGAGCTGTAGCAACAGTGCTGCCAGATTTTGGCAGACACCATAAGCAAGATTAAAGAAAAATAAGCTAACATGAGCTGTTTACCTAGTAAGTTAGTCACATTGATATCAATTGACTCATCCAGAAATAAGCTATATTTTGAAGATCATATGTGATTATTGCAAATTTTATAAGCTTTTCTATTTTTATGCTAGACTTAGCTTTAAATAAGCTAACATGGCAACACTACGGTAGCAAGTAAAAATTTTTCTTTGCTCTTGTCTTTTATAAAGAAAACAACTATACGAGCCAGCGATTGAAAGAATGATTATAGAATTTGCAGCCAAAAGAAAAACAAAAATGTTAAGTAGCGCATACAATTTTTCATTTGCCAAGTGTGGTAAAAACAAAGAAACAAAATGATGAAAATTTTTTTCAACCGTGTAACTTCAAAACCGTGTAAAAAAACAGTGTAAAAAAAAGAGTTGGGTGTCTCGTGTTGCCTTAAAAAAACAAATGAAACGAAAGAGAGTAATGCATTCGTCCGCGTAGATGCGTCGCTCACAACGATCGACACGAGCAGTGTTGCCAGGTTTTGAGCGCCCGCATAAGCTCGAATTTTGAGAAAAAAAGCTAGAACAAGCTAAAAATATTCTTAAATGTTAGCTATATTCAAATGAAAAAAAATATATTCAAATGATTAGGTTTTTATTTAAATTAAATTGGTTATCAAGTCTTCCAATTCTGAATTTTCATTATCATATAGGTATTTATCGGTTGTATTAATTTGACTATAATATTTTTGTGGCAAGTTGTAGCTGTGGCAACATTCACCATGTCTGCGCAACCCATATCTGTGAAAAATAATTAGTATAAATTTAAAAATGAACAATTATGATTTTGAAACACAAAAACAAGCACCTTTGCCCAAAATTTTGCGGTGTCGCTATTTTATTAGATGAATCTTATCAATCTGTGATTTTAATTCATTTATGTTCGATGTACAGAAATATTGAAATGTTTTTATATATTTTTATATATTCTTTTGGGCTTGTAGCATATTACAAACTTCAGAAATTTTTATTGTTTTTAGTGTTCCAAAGTTATCGGGAAATCTGCAATTGAAAAGAAGAATATAATATATGTATATTTTAATTATCACATCAATTTCAGCTCATTCTCAACTTTCTCGAATTTTATGTATTAGTTCTTTAATAAAAGAAACATGCATCGTGGAATAATTGTTTATAAATTATGGGGAGTCCAAAAATTTAAAAAAAAATTTTCACCTATTTTGTGGACCCCTTAGCATCAGTGCATGTTTGTTGAAGCAGAAATTTGTACTGATGATTTTTTCTGAATCGTCAGGCTTTCAGCGCTAACAAAAAATTTAGTTATTGTTTACTTTTTAAACCGTCTTAGGAATTTAGATAGAGCATGCATGTATCAAATGTAGACATTGAAATGTGTGTTAAAATATTTATTTTTATATAAGAATTTATTTATTTTATTTATTTAATAAATTAAATCTAGTATGTAATGCTAAACTTAATACTGGCAATAGGAGTACTGGCTGGGGCCTTCGACTCTCTTTTAGGAAATCAGTCTATATGTTTTATTTCGATTAAAACTTTTTTTTAAGATGTTGTGGGTAGAGGGGGGTCTTTAGGAGGTCGGAGGGGGTTTGGGAGCCAAAAAAGTTGGCTCTAATGCTCTCTAGTTGTCGGCATGAGTCCAGAAGATGCGAGATGGAAATTTCATGGCCGCAGCATCGACAGGCTGGTTTGTCGTTGCCGTTAAGGAGATGTTGGTGACTATCCTCAGCGTGTCCAATACTCAGGCGAATGTACGTCGCGCATGCGCGTCTTGTGAGAGTAAGGGGAAAATTGGATTTTTTGGCGGTTGGGGTTGTTTTGGGAGTACCAATGGTTAAAGCTGTTCCATTTTTCCAATTGTTTTTCACTCAGTTGTCGGTTTATGTGGTTAATTGTGTCTTTTGTGCTGAATGGCAGGAAAAGGTGAGATGGCGAGTGGTGGATGTCATTAGCTGCTATGTCGGTATTTTCGTTACCCGGGATCCCTTGATGGCCAGGTACCCACAAAACAGTTATAGTTAGTTGTACGGTTTTTGTTAGCGCTGGATAGGTTGCAGTTTATATTTTGTCAATTGTGCATGCAGTGAGGGAAATCCTTGTTGCGTGGTTGTGAGTTGGGAAAGGGCAGGCCGAGTTGTTTGTTGTAACTGGCACAGCGCCTTATGGTAGATATGCATTTGAATATGCGTTTTTGCTTTATTGTTGTAGAATACTTTGGCCAGAGGGATATTTGGTGTTGTGTGCAGTTTGGGAAGAAGCTTCATCGTCGTTTCTTCGGTGCGATCTATTATACTTGGCAGCCCGGTCTCTGCTAGAACGCAGGCGACGGGGGAGGTAGGGAATGCGTTGATTGCACGACGGATGGCTCAGTAGTAAGGCGCATGTAATTTTTTAAGATAGGATTTGGCACTCCAACCAAAGATTGGCGGGCCGTAGTCAATTTTGGAGAGCATTAGAGCCCGAGTGATGTTTAGGGTGTTGATGTGTATGCTAGTGTACTTTGCACTTAAAAATTTAATTATATTGAAGCGCGTTTCAAGCTGTTTTCTTAAATGTATACAATGTTCTTTAAATAAAAGTTTGGAAGGTTATGCTTAGAATTATTAAGTGATTTACAATGTTAATGCTTTTTTTTTTTAGGTTAAAGTTGGAAGTCCACATTGGTGCTTACGGCAGATGTGAAGCAGTCTGCATTTTTCTATGGAAAGTGCGGCACCCGAGAAAACTCCCCTTGTATCTAGGTCGTGCAATATGTTACTAAATCTATCCTTTACGCATTAACGTCTTTCATTTTGGTATAAATAATGGCGTCATCGGCGTAAACTGATACATGAACGTCTTTAGATCTCGTGAATATGCTAGTAATTTGCTCAAATGCGATTGTAAAGAGGATTACAGAGAGTGGGGAGCCTTGTGTGATCCCGTTAGAGAGTTTGTGGGTATTTGATAAAGTATTGATGACTCGCGCTTTGAAAGTGCGATTTGTCATAAAGGACTCTATAATATTATAAAGCCTTGGACCAATGCCCCAGAGTTCGAGTCGGCTGAGTAATGCATGTATTCCCACGCGACCGAAAGCTCTTTCAAAGTCAGTCGCCATTATGGAGACATGATTTTTTGTGGAAAGGGCGTTCGACACGAATTGTTGGATTCGCAACAAGGCGTCCATTGTGCTGTTTTCCCTTTTGAAAGTAACTTGGTTGTGTGAGATTAAGCTGTGTCGTGAAATTAACCACATCAGTCTTTTGGCAATGATTTTTTCTACAATTTTGCTTAGGCAGGATAAAAGGGAGATCGGACGATAGCTGTTGACTCCGTGAGGAATTTTATTTGGTTTGATAATTGGGATAACTATGGCAGATTGCCTTGTGTGGGGATAGGAACCGGTGTCTAGAATGTTATTATATATTGTGAGGAGTTTATGTTTTAATGTAGTGGGGATGTGTTTAAGCATGAGATAGTATATCCTGTCAGCCCCTGGGCTTTTTCCTTTTGCAGTTTTTAGAGCATATTCAATCTCTATCAAAGTAAAATTAGCTTCTAGGTCTTTGGCGGCGACAGATATGTAGTTTGGGCTGTAAGGATTTGACTGATAGATAATTTTATGCTGTACGTATTCTGAAAAAAAAAATTGCCATCAGCTGAGTAACTTGCCTATGCTTTGCCAAACTCTTCGGCCATGTGAAAAGAGCAGGTGATTGTCTCGGAGTCTGTTGTAATACATTTAAGTAGGAATGGAGGATCACCGGCCAGGCGTTTAATATCCGTCCAGATTTTTTTTTGAGGTTGAGAGGGGAGAGATACGGGCTGTAAATTTTTCTAAACAGATTAGTTTGGCTGATAATATCGCTTTTTTAAAAGTGGCATTAGCTTTTATGTATTTTATTAGGTCGTTCTTTGTTCTGTTGGACTTGTATGCCTGAAAAAGGGATTGCTTCTTGTCTCTTAGCTGCTGGAGTGTATTGTTCCACCAGGGTATTTTCGCCTTATGAGATGTAGGGAAATGGTCACTGCCGTACAAGTTGTCGATAATAGACCAGTTACACATGTGGGCGATTTGGGGGATATCCTTGTGATGTCAACGTGAGATAATGTGTGGTGGGTAGAGAGGTGGGTGGGACAGCCATCGTTAAGAACGAGTAAATTGTTCGCGGCTATGGCTCTTGCCTCTTGAGTTGGCAGTTGAGGATCCCCAGTTGGCCGTGAATTTGGCTTAGTGTGTTTGTAATTTGGGTGGCTGTGAAATTTTGGCAGGGTGGGATGTATGTATTTATAATGCTTATTGGGAGTTCAAGTTTTAGCTGTAGGACGGAACACAGAATGTTTGAGTTTATTGTGTTGTGGGTGTGTGGAATGTGTTGTTTTAAAAACACACCAATGCCTTTGGTGGCGCTGATGTATTATGGGGAATGTTGTTGAAGTATTTTGTGTTGCCTTTTGGGCCGATAAAGCTATTAAAATAATAAGGCAAGTGTGTTTCTTGCAAACATAACACATCAGGCGAGTGTTCTTTAACTAGCAGTATTAGTTCGTTGTGATTGTTGAGAAGGCTTTTTAATTATTTATTTATTTATTATCAGCTAAGAGCAGCTGACATTAAAAAGAAATCAAAATTAATTTAAATTAAAAAATAGTTAAAAATAATTAAGTTAAGTAAAATATAGAATAATATATAAATCTGAAAATATATTTAAAAGTTAACGTTAAAGCTCTGGGAAATTCAATAAAAAATTGAGTAGTCCAACATTTGTTGCGAGGATTGGGAAAAACCCAGAAAAACCCAATCATACCAGCGTTAGATTAGTAATTAGTGGTTACGATTAGATGAAGCAAAAAGGATCGATCTTTTTAGTACTGGAGTTGAGGCCTCCAAGGAGACAAGAGAATAAAGTTTGTCATAGTCAGAACATATAACACGAAATGGTTCATGAATTAAATAGTTGCTGAAGCAACGATCAAGGCTAAGGGGTAAAAAGTTACGGGAAGATCTAATTGGGACATTCTATTTAATTCGACTCAAAATAACTGATGAGTCGATTTCACCATTAAGTAGGTTAGTAATAAATAATACTCCATGCATAGTTCTACGGTTTAACAGGGAGGGAAGATTTATCAAATCGAGTCTACTTGAACACGAGGGTAAGTCAACTCCAGGAACCCAGTTAAAACTTCTAAGGGCAAATAGAAGAAATTTCTGCACAGATTCAATTCTATCCTGGTGAATCGAGTATTGTGGAGACCACACACAAGATCCATACTCCAGGATGGGACGAACTAGGGATGTATAAAGCGTTTTAGTGGTGTAGGGATCATTAAACTCTTTCGACCACCGCTTGATAAAGCCAAGGACATTAATGGCCTTATTGACCATGGACAAAATATGAGCGTCAAACTTTAATTTAGGATCAAGAATTATGCCTAAATCTTTAATTTCAAACACGCGGTCAAGTGTTGAAGCATCAAGCAAGTAGTGAGCAGTATGAGGGGTACTTCTACAAAAAGACATGACGTTACATTTTGAACAATTTAAATTTAGTAAGTTAGTACGGCACCAGGCCGACAATGCACCCAAATCCGACTGTAGTAAATTACACAGGGAAGCGTCATTATATGTGAAAGATAGCTTCACATCATCAGCAAACATATATACATAGGAGTAAGTAATAACAGCTGGAAGATCTTTAATAAACAGATTAAATAGCAAAGGTCCAAGGTGACTACCCTGGGGAACACCAGAGGTAATAAAAACAGGTTTAAATACCGACGATTTAAAAACAACTTTTTGTGTTCGACCACACAAGTACTCCGAAAGCCACAATACGAGTTTTGATGGATATCCAATAATATTTAATTTTTGAAGCAACAGAGAATGACTAACAGAATCAAATGCCTTACTAAAATCGGTATAAACAACGTCAGTTTGCATTTTTTCCTGAAACCCTTTGATAACAAGCGAAGTGAATTCAAGAAGGTTAGTAGTAGTAGATCTACGCGTAACAAAACCGTGTTGATAAGGCGATATAATTTTTTCAAAGACTTTAGGAATGGCGGACAACTTGGATATGCCCCTATAATTTTTAACGTTAGACTTAGAAGAATTTTTATGGAGTGGAATGATAAAAGATTCCTTCCATATAGCAGGAAACGCTGTTGTGTCAACCGACAAGTTAAATAATTTATGTAATAGTTTACAAAGTGAATCCGCACAGTATCTAAGAATACAACCTGGCACTCCATCAGGACCAGGCAGATAGCCTGGTTTGATAGAGTTAAGGTCACTTAGAAGCGTACACTCAGTTATAACTGGGATAAATATGCAATTTGACGATTGAACTTGAAAAGGATAGTCATAACTGCAACTATGTAAATTCGTTGAATATACTGATTGAAAATACTCAGCAAATAGATCGGCTACTGCCTGATCAGAACTTGCTTTTGTATTATCAAGGTATACTGAGGACGGCAAGCAAGAAGACTTACGTTTAGAGTTAACAAATTTATAAAAATGTTTAGGGTGACGTGAAAAGTTTAGTCTACAACGATTAAGATAATTATTATAACAAGATGTGTTAACAGAAAGAAAACTAGATTTTGCTATTAAATAAGAAGATAAATCTAAAGTGGTTCCAGATATTTTAAATTTTTTATAAGATTTTGTCTTCGCGTTTTTCAATTTCGATAGTTCCCTCGTAAACCAAGGTGGCTTATTAACACTTGAAGAATAAGTGAGGGGAACGCAAATATCCAAAAGCGAATTCAAAGTCCTATAAAATATGGCAATGGCAGTTTCTGTATCACTACAAGAATAAAGACGAGACCAATTAGTATGTTGAAGAAGATAATTTAATTTAGTAAATTTAGTTTTACGAAAGCAACGGGTTTTTAAAGTATTATATGATACTGCACTAGGGTTAAAAATTTCGATGGATGGTTCTAAGGTTGGATGGTAGGTGTCTTCCGGAAGCACTAGAGGGGGTATTCTACAAGCATTACTGCAATCTGAGTCCGAAACAAATATCAAGTCCAACATTCTACCACTACAGTTATGCACCCTGTATATTAGTATATTTTAACACATAAAAACTCTATGTCCTTAAGATCATGAGAATGAATCTGTTCAGAGGAAAAACAAGAGTCAACAGCAATGAGAACACCACCCCCCTTGCAGGAGGTGCGATCGCATCTGTACAAGCTATATTTTGAAGGAAAAACGGAATAATCAGAAATATCGGGTTTTAACCAGGTTTCCGTGAGTGCTACTATATGTGAGTCAAATGATAAGCTGTTAACATATAATTTAGAATGATGATGAGCAGGAGTCGATTTTGTTTTCAAGTGCACATGATACACTTGGGCTGTTAGGTAATTTTAATTTATTTGTTTGAAAATCGTGTAAGTTTTTTGCTTGTGCAGCTAATCTGGCAGCACGAGCTTTTTCGAGAGAGGTTTTTGCGTCGTTTTTGTAGAGTTCGAGAGGGGTGTCGGCTGGTGAGGTGGTTTTGTTGGTAGAGGGGACTACCAAGAGGGTAGAGAGGCTGGTATCATTTGGTTTTTTTTTTTAAGTTTCGTGGTTGGGATTGCTATGGGCAGCTGATTCTGTGATAGTGTTTGTGCTCGCGCGTGGCGATATGAGAGCAGCGACGCTCGCGAACGAAGCCGAGGAGTTTGCTGTAATATTTGGTTGTTGTTGTTTCAAGGTGATTCGTGCTTCTCGCATGCTGCATTTTTTGATGTTTTAATTTTTAAAAGCTCTCTGCTATTGGTATTTGGGGCATAAGGGGAAAGATGCGGGGTGATCTCCGTTACAGTTAGCACAAAGAGTGCGTGTGCAAGATTCGGGTTGGTGGGGGCCGAGTTTACAGGTTACACACGTTGCTGGGTTCTTGCAATGCTTTGCTATATGTCCAAGCAGTTGGCAAGGCTCTCATTGGGTTGGGAATGTATTCCTTAACTTTGACGGAAAATTGTTTGGTAGACTGTAAAGATCAAAGGTGATCAACATCACGCCGGAAGGTTTTTGAGTGCCGTCAACTTTTCTAGAGAATTTGAAAACTGAGTGCACGTTTTGGGATTTTAGTTCTTGAACTATTTCGTTATCTGGAATTTGATTAGGTATGAGGCATTAATTGTCCCCTTGACGAAATTTTCGTGCAGTTTTCATTCTATGTCGCAGATACCAGATAGGTGGGTTACTTTGATGAACTTTGCGGCCACTTGTTTGGTTTTTACTAGCATCAAGAGATTGCCATCCCGGAGGGTGGAGATCGAGACGAAGTCTTTGCTTATAATGTTTAGGGCGCGATGAACTGCAAAGCAGGAGAACTCTGAAAGAGGTTTTTTAATTTTTTTTTTTGGAAGATATTATTAGAAATCTTGGATTTTGTTGGGTGGTAGCGGGTAATTCTGGAAGTAGGTAATTCTGGGAATTCCTCGGGGAACTTTTGATTAGTTCTTTTTATACTCCTTACCGAAGGTAAAGAGTATATTGGTTTTATGCAATGTCCGTCATGGTGTCCGTCCGTCCGTCCGTCTCTCCGTCTGTATGTTCGCAACTTTTTTCCACACCCTTCAATCTAGAGACTTGAAACTTTCCCATTCTCTTTATCTATGAAAAAGTAAATTAATGTGTCAAGATGGGGTTTGTACGATAACTGGGGGCTGGCAAATCGATAAATTCGATAACTCAAAACCGATAAATCCACATATTTCGCTCATCGTTACAGCTATAACTAACAAATTTGTTGAGAAGATAGCCACTAGCAACCCTCAAAAAACTGCATCATTTTGGAGCCACGCCCACCCATTCCGACCTCAGCCCCCCGCGTTTTGAAATCAGAAAAGCCTATATCTCTCACAGTTTTTGAGCTAAAGCCACCAAATTTGATGCCAAGATAAATGATGACAACCCTCCAAAAACTGCATCAAACGTTTGGCTGCCCCGCCCTCCAATACTGCCCTAGCCGCCCCTAACCCGAACCAAAACTACGTCAAAAACGAGAATGCGTGTATCTTCCAAAGTTGTGAAGCTAGAGCCACCAAATTTGCTAGCTGGCAACGACCCCCCAAAAATCTGCATCAAAGTTTTGGAGCCACACCCACCCATTCCACCCCCTTTTCCCCACTTTTTACAAACTTTGAGCTAGAGTCACCAAATTTAGTATGAAGATAGTAACTAACATCCCACATAGATCTGCACCAAAAATTTGAATGCCACGCCCACCCCTTCAGCCCCAGCCCCCCGCTTCACCACCTTTTACAATTTTTTAGCTAGAGTCACAAATTTTGGTATAAAGATAGCAATTGACATTCCACATAGATCTGCAGCAAAAATTTGGATGCCACGCCGACGCATACCGCCCCCAGCCCCCTTTCCACACTTTTTACAAACTTCGAGCTAGAACCAAATTTGGTATGAAGATAGTAATTGACATCCCAAATAGATCTGTACCAAAAATTTGAATGCCACGCCCAACCCTTCAGCCCCAGCCCCCCTTTCCCCACCTTTTACAAACTTTGAGCTAGAGTCATCAAATTTGGTATGAAGATAGCTGGTTGCATCCCCATCTGCATCGGAGCAGCGTACACCCCTGCCGCATCCATACCCCTTTTGCAATCAGGCCTCTTTTAAGCAACGTTTCCACTTGTTATACCCTTAACCCATAAAATGGGTAAATAAGGGTATAATGGTTTTGTGCAAAAGTATGTAACAGGCAGAAGGAAGCATCTCCGACCCTATAGAGTATATATATTCTTGATCAGCATCAACAGCCGAGACGATATAGCCATGTCCGTCTGTCCGTCTGTCTGTCCGTCTGTCCGTCTGACCGTCTGTCCGTCTGTATGAACGCGTGGATCTCAGAGACTACAAGAGCTAGAGACTTCTGATTTTGTATTTAAGTTCTCCTATACCATGAGCAGAACAAGTTTGCTTCAAATTATCGATAACTATTCTGGTTTCCGATATACACATAATATCGATAACAATAAAATATCGAATTCGGAAAATCTAAAAATGAGGGTTGAAGTAATGGATAATGATAGAACTTTTCTGAAAATTTCGTCCAAATCGGTTGAGAAACACCGGAGATATTGAACTTAATCGATGGAAGCTAAGCCAGTATACCAAAGTCTTATATAAATTAAATATATTTATTGCAACTGGGTTCAGGGTATCTTCTAGTCGGGCTCTCCCGACTAGAGCCTTCTTACTTGTTTTTTTTTTGCTTTTGGGCTGTTGCTAAGCAAAGCAAAGCTGTTTTCCCCTAAGTTGGTGGCCCAGGGGGGCCATATACGCAGCGTTTATTAAACCGCTGTTTTTAAATAAAGAGAGCGAGTAAGCAACTGCAGTGAAAAATGAATAGGCAACGACATCAGCACTCGAAGACAGATAGTCGGTGACTGAAATTAGAATTTATTTTGTATGCAATATCAAAAACATAGACTAGTTTCTGACTCAAAATTATTTAAAATAAACCATTTAACAAACTTTGCCTCATTGTTTTATAATGGGCTATTTTAAACACCACGGACCTCTTAAGGGTTAATCAACACCAATCGAGATTGATTCGAGCTGTTCGCGTTGAGCTGAGCACACACGCTAATGATCATTATTTTTTTTGTTGCTGTATTTTATTAACTTTTGCTTATAAATACAATGATAAATTTTAATACAATTTTTGTCTAGGCATTCTCTTAACATTTATACAAACATATGGTATAAATATCAATTTATATTCTCTTATCCCAAAAATGAGTAGAAAGGGTATAATGGTTTTATGTATATATGTAAAAGGCAGAATGAAGCTTCTCCTACCCCATATAGTATATACAGTACGACCTCGCCCAACGGAAAATTCTAAAATTTGGCCAATTGCGAAAACTGAGGTGGTTGCAAAAACCGAGGGAACATTTTTCTGTTGGCCGCGGGACCTATTTCCAAAAAGAAATGCATTTGCTAACAATTGAAATTAAAGTAATTCGAATAAATCTGTGTTCAAAGCAACGATTTCTTTTATTTATTTAGAAAATTGCAAATTACAAACTAAAGCATACGAGGTCCTTAGGAAATTGCGTTATGTTACGAATGCGGGTGTTGCAATTATTGAGCAGTTGCGTGTAACGAGAGTTGCGTTGATCAGTATCAACAGCCGCATGGAATAAGCCAGGTCTGTCGATCACAGAGACCAGGGCCACAGAAATAAGGTTTGTATGCCCACTCATACAATTTTGATCTTTTACCAGAATCTCCGAGGCAAAAATTGCTAGATTTGGGAAAAAAAGTTGCTAAAAATTGTCAAAATAATTGCTAAGCCAGTAAAGTGTTCATTTTCAACAAATAACGAACAGTATTTAATATTTTAATACTTGCAGCAGCTTTGCAAGCTAAAAACTGTTCCACACACAGCTTTGACAAATGATCACTTGTCGCAATCGCCAAGTGTTTTGCAATGTGTAGGCATAGTGCTGCTTCCTGTTCCTCCGTTTTGGTCGACTTTCGAACAGAAGGCAACTTAGTTTTTTGGGTACATGCGCCCATCACAGCCACATGTTTTTTTGAGGCAGCGTGGTGGCGGATATCAAAAAGCTTTGCACCTATTGAAGATTTGAAATACGCACAATAAGCTCGCGTTGGATCAGTGCAATCCTTGCGAATCTATTGCTTAAACTCATCCTCTCGCTGCCAGGCATCTCGAAAATTTTGTTTGTAAATTTTAGGCATCTTGCTTCAATCACCGAACACATTTAAAGAGTTATCAAACACTATCAAGTTGTTCATATAATCGATACCCTGAGTTAAATACAAAATCCGATATATTTGTGAACTACAATCAATCGTAATTTGTGCCGTCGCACAGTGGGGCCATTTGAGTTTTTTCATATCAAAAATCATAACTTTTGAACCAAATGAGATAATCGAAAGCATATGATAGATAATTAATCAACCTATAAAATAAGCGTTTGAAATGAATTCTACGATTTTTCTGTGCCTATTTATGGGTATGCAAAGTTGAAATTTGTGGAAAAATCAACTTTACGGGAAGGAAAAAAAATATTTTTTAAATTTTTTGATTTTTATTGTTTCGTTTTAATGGTTTTTATAATCTAAAATTAATATTAAAATAATTAAAAATAATTTTTATTTTTTTTTTTTATTAATTTTTTGTAAAATATTCATCACAATCCGTAAAAGATGGTATATCTAAAAGAGAAATCATCTCTGAACTATAAGTATTTTCTAATTCTTTTCGTGACTTAACATGCCTCAGTGATGAAATTAGTGGATCTGAAGATGCTGCTAACATGTTGAAGAGGTCCTCATTTTGTCTCACCCTTGAAGCTTAGAAAGTGTTTAGCAATCTGTATTTTTTATAAAACTTATTAAGGGACTCTTGTGCTTCTTCAGAGAGCTCTCCAATTGGCAAAGACTGATACTCAATTATATCCTTGCCATGCGCCAATATTTTATGGACTGTCGGGGTCAACTTTTTCTGCGGATATAATTCTGCTAAAAGTGATGCAGTTTTTGAAGCATATTCTCCATATTTGGCAGAATCAACTTTTTCCTTGCAGTTCAAAACATTTAAGATCGTTCCCAATCTCTTAACGATTTGGTTGTTTATCCCTGTGATTTGAGTTACAGCTTCATCATTCTCAAAAAATCTCCTTGAAGTGTTTCCATCGTTTGAGTTTCCGTATCCGTACTTGGGGCAGTCTACTTTAAGTCCAACTTGTTTGAAAAACGCATCCTGTATTCGCTTCTTTCTGATATTCTCCTTATCTTTGTTTGATGTGTTTTCGTCAAAGTTTTCAACCTCTTGTGGAAGCGTATACGCTAATTTTAACAAGAACTCCATACATCTTATTCTTGCGTGCAATGGTGAGATCCCAAATTCATAATTCTCTTCATTTGTAGAATCATTTAAATCGTCGAAGTTTTTTTGCGTCTTTTTGCAAATTGGGCATGACAAAGTTGACCTTGTGCTTGTCAGTTCGTTGACCACTTTTCCGTCAACCATGGTCAGGTGGAACTCGTAATTACATTCAATATATTTTCCTTCTCCGATTTCGAGCTTTGCTGGCTTAATCTTGCTTATTTGGTCTTCAATATCCTTTACTGTGTTTCGTATGAGTTCCGGCGATTCTCTTGCATACTGAAACATTATTGGTCGGCAATAATGTACAGATGACGGCCGTTCATTTTTCCAGTGTAAAGAATCATCAGACTTTAGCCGCAAAGGAACAACGGATGCCATAAACATGTTTCCGTCCGATATTGTAGCGTCATCGGAAGATATTCTTTGCTTATACACGCTTTGTCCAGATGATCCATCGCAGCCCCATTTACTGATCAATGTCAGATTCTCAGGAAGAGCTTCAACCACATTTTCAGCAAGACTCTCCAACAGCCGTTTTGTTGTATGGTCCATTAGATCCTGCATGTTAGTTTTTACAGAGACTTCAGTAAACTCCGTATGCAGTGGTCGTGAATCTAATTTTGCTTTCGAAACATGTTTGTATCCCGGTAAAATGTCAGCTCCATGTTGCCTCAAAGATGCCCGTAGTATCTCATATTTCTCTTTTGAAAGCTCTAAGTCCATAAACAACGCCAAAGCTTCTTCGGGACCATACTTTGTAAGGTTTGTGTTTGGGGGCGTGGGAATGCTTTTCTTGATTCTTTGAAGTCGCGGTGGGCTTGCAATAGCAACTGCTTTTGTAATGTGTGACCTTACTTTTTCAACATCCTTTGTATATCTAATAGACAGCGCTTCCGATAAATGTTCCGTAGATAAATCATATGTTGAATCAGCGAGTTTCCTCTTTCTTGTTAAATTTGAACACTCTTCCATGCCTTTAGTCGGCCTTCCTCTTGCTCGTCCGGTGGATCGGTGGATGTGCTGGGTTCATCTTCTGTTAATGTACCCAGGATGGTATCACTATTAAGCCAGTCCTGGTGTTTGGTGTTGAATCTCTCAGTCATTCTGTTTGTTTTTATCCATCGTGAGTTTAGACTGGCATACATCATGCAGAGTTTATTTTTTATATCTTCGCTTCTCTGTATATTGCCGTATAAACTATCAAGTTCTTCGAAGGCAGCTTCCGTGAAACTTTGTAATGTGGTTGACTTCCTAAACAGGTCAAATAATTTATGGTTGCTCAACGACATGTTTGAAGTGTAAAACAGTACTTGTCTCGCCAACTTTCAGTCGTAGACTAATCCAGGATTATAGTTTTTTTTTCATTATATAGTCTAATGTATTACCTGATATATACCGTTTGGATTAAGGGTTCAAGAAAAGAGTTAGCTTTCATGCCTAACAAATTTACCTATTGTTTGTATAAGTCCAGGTCAATAAGGTCAATTTATGCAATTTGGGTACTTAGCACGTGTCCGAATAAGATTTGTGCCTACCTGAATGGGATGTGTGACTAGTTGTACGCAAACGCAATTTCTGTATTCGGTGCGTACCTGGTAATTTATTTGTATATCCTGTAACTGCACCTGAATTTAGGGACCAGGATTTGACAAATGATCTCAGGTAAGCATTACAGAATGAAAAACAAAGTCAAGTATCTTCACAATAACGAACGTAACAACAACAACAAAAATGGGTTTTCACGGTTATATGTCATAAATTGTCCAAAAATGCATGCTTTTTTCACTTTTTTTACATTTAAAAAAAAGGGGCAAAAACGGGCACATGAAACTTTTTGCATTTAATAGAGGAATAATCAAAGAAATTAATTTAAAAAAATAGCCGATATAATGTGATATAATTTTTTTTTATTTTCCATCAAAGTTGAGAAATAGTGAAAAAGTGGATAGTTGGTAAATATTGAATTGCCTGGCCAAACGCAAAGCAAACAGTATAATTTTTTTATTCTTTTCTTAATAAATAGATCTATCAATAGAACCAAAAATAATGACGATCCGTAACTTAGTTTTTGAGATATTGTATCTCAAAGCCGACCAAATTACCTTAAAATTGTGATTTTTATGTAACACAAAAAATCAGACAACTTTGAAAAGCTATATCTTCTAAACAAAAAATCCGGTTACATTATGGATTGCAGATTTGAAATCGCTGGAAAATTTCCTATAAAGTAGGTTCATTCAATATTTTTTAGAGGCACATGCAATTTTTGATTTTTGACACTTGACTTGTTCTACGGGCGCCACTGTGCGTCGATGACAAAAAGGTATACAAAATGCATAAACCCTAAACAAAAATCTTAAAAGTGGTAGTTTTATAATAAAGTTGCTAATATTGCTAAAAAATATTTAAAAATTGCTAGATTTGTGGCTAATAGCATTAAAAAAATAAAGTTGAAAATTTTTTGATAAGTTGCCAGATCTAGCATTAAATTGCTAAACTGGCTGCACTGCAGCGGAATGACCTTATATTTTGCAAAGTAGAATTATTTTGCCTGTACAAAAAAAAAACCCAGTTTTTGAATATGTACAGTTGAGCTACGAATCGGTCCCATTGTATGCGCGCGCATACACATAAGCAGGTGCCTAGAATTTACCGATTTTTTTAGGGTGTGGATTTATAGCAATGGTAGGTATATACTATAGGTGCTTTTATGACCCTAATATGCTAGGTTTTCCACAACTGCTAGGGCGGGTCATGCAAAACAGTAGCCCAATTATAGGTCGCAGGTTATTTGATGTAATCCTTTTTTAGACACCTGCATGCCATAAAACCCGGATTTTTGAAGACTGTTGCTTATTTTTGGTATAAATAGGCCAATCCTTTCTAGTCAGTTTAGTCTTATTGCATCTCGAAAGTGACACCAAGTAAGTGAATTTTGCGCATCATTTGAGTTTTGACTGTTCTACCATACTTGGATAAAAAATGGATCGAGGTTTACGTGAAAGACGACAACGAGATGAATTAGATATGGATTCGGATTTACAAAGTGAATAGGGCGAATCTCCGTGGAATAATGACGATGATTTTGCATTATCAGACGAGGAAAATGATGAAAGTGAACTTAGCGTGCATTCAGACGAAGACGACATTGAGCCACTTGAGCAAAATTTAGCCGAAGAAAATGCAGCCATTCCAGAAAATAAATATTGTTCATAAAAAAGATGTCGTCAGTATATTCCATCCAAGCCGGCGAAATATGGTATCAAATTTTGGGTGCTATGCGACTCAAAAAGCTGGTATGCATACTGCACTCCTGAACGCAATCTCGGACGGCGTGTTGTTTTGGATTTGGTGCAAGGACTTTCTTACAGAAATGTAACGTCTAACAACTTTTTCACTTCGTATGAATTGGCAGAAGATTTGCATAAGCAACGCATGATTTTTTTGGGAACCATAAGGAAAAATAGGACTGAAATTCCTTCTGCTCTAATCGACATGCGTCAAAAGCCAATTTACCTTACAGAAGTAGTATATGAACATAAATTGCAAGCAGTTATGTTGTCATATGTTCCCCGCCGGTACCGTTTTGTGCCATTGCTCAGTACATACCACAATGTTGTCAGCATAACTGAGAATAGTGAAAAGAAGAAACCTAACATCATGGAAGACTACAACAGAACCAAGTGTGGCGTAGATACAATGGATCAAATGGTGGCTACGTGCACATGCAAACGGAAAGTCAATCGGTGGTCAATAGCAGTATTTTGTAACATGCTTGATGTTAGTGCGTTGAATGCATTCGTGACGTTCATTGCATTGTTTCAAAATTGGAAAAATACTAAGACGAACCATAATATTCGTCGTCGCTTTTTTATTGAGGAGCTTGGATTGAATCTCGTTGAAAAACACATCACTAAACGCTAAAATCCACCTCAAAGTAATGATGCTGCCAGTGTTATACGAAGAATTCGGGAGGTTCGCCATTTGCCATGTACATCAAAACGAGGCCGATGCTACATCTGCACTTATAAATATAACAAAAATCTTTTTGCTACACGCTGTGAACACTGTAGAAATTTCATTTGTGCTGAACATAATTACAATTTATGCGAAAAATGTGCAAATAATTGACAAAAAGTTAAAAAATTCAATTTTTTCTTCTAATATATGTAATATTGTAATTTTAATTTAATTCAAAATATACCTTTCAGATTTTCAATTGTATTAATATAATAGTAAACAATATAATAAACATAAAAAAACACAAAAAATTTATTGTTTTTTTATTTAAAAAAAATTTTTTTTTTGCATTTTTACAGTTAAAACATATGTGTATGCGCGCGCATACAATGGGACCATTTAGATGTATTTCTCGAGGGACCGATGAGGGTTAAAAAGTTTCTGTTGTCGTAGTTGTGAAAAATTAGCTGTTCCGTAGGTGTGTGTGAAATTACTGAAAGACAAATTGACTCTCGCTTTTCTCACAATGGCAAGAGAAGGTTTAAAAAAAAAATGGACAAATTAATAAACAAGAAAAATTACTTATTTCTACAAACAATAAATGGCTAAGTGTGACCTTATATCGTTAGGACAATAGTCTCGAACTCTGGTAACAAACAACGGTCTTAAACGCAGCGACCATTTAATAGAAAGGCATGTTTACAGAATTGTTGATGCTAACATGCTTTGGACTTTTCTGCAAGTTCGAAGGGGACACTAGTAACGAGTAGAAAAGTCGGTTCTTCCAAGATAAACAGCTGTGCTTGTTTTGATTATTGCTTCTTTTATTACAATACACATGCCGCCATGTTTTATAAGCTTTGTTGTTGTTTTGCACTGCTGTCTCGTTCAACAAGCATGAAGCTCTTATAGAGTCGTCATGAGGCCAAATTCTGACTGCCAGTTGAAATATGAAATCCTGGCGACACCTCTCTCACAGAGCGCTGTTGTAGACTTTTTTCTCTGCCAGCGCATTTCGTGCCCGAGTTTCAAGTCATTCGGCTTGCCGACTGTGCTACAATTTTTTTTCCTTCATAGCACAGCCAGCCAGCCATTTCGTCTTCTGGAATGTTGATTAGGTATGGGGCATTTATTGTCCCCTTGACGAAATTTTCGTGCAGTTTTCATTCTATGTCGCAGATACCAGATAGGTGGGTTACTTTGATAAACTTTTCGGCCACTTGTTTGGTTTTTACTAGCATCAAGAGATTGCCATCCCGGAGGGTGGGGATCGAGACGAAGTCTTTGCTTATAATGTTTAGGGCGCGATGAACTGCAAAGCAGGAGAACTCTGAAAGAGGTTTTTTAATTTTTTTTTTTGGAAGAGATTATTAGAAATCTTGGATTTTGTTGGGTGGTAGCGGGTAATTCTGGAAATAGGTAATTCTGGGAATTCCTCGGGGAACTTTTGATTAGTTCTTTTTATACTCCTTACCGAAGGTAAAGAGTATATTGGTTTTATGATATGTCCGTCATGGTGTCCGTCCGTCTGTCCGTCTGTATGTTCGCAACTTTTTTCCACACTTCAGCTAGAGACTTGAAACTTTCCCATTCTCTTTATCTATGAAATAGTAAATTAAAGTGTCAAGATGGGGTTTCTACGATAAATGGGGGCTGGCAAATCGATAAATTTGACAACTCAAAACCGATAAATCCACATATATCGCTCATTCTTACAGCTAGAACTACCAAATTTGGTGAGAAGATAGACACTAGCAACCCCCAAAAAACTGCATAATTTTGGAGCCACGCCCACCCATTCCGCCCCCAGCCCCCGCGTTTTGAAACCAGGAAAGCCTATATCTTTCACAGTTTTTGAGCTAGAGCCACCAAATTTGGTGCCAAGATAAACAATAACGACCCTCCCAAAACTGCATCAAAAGTTTGGCTGCCCCGCCCTCCAATACTGCCCTAGCCGCCCCTAACCCGACCCAAAACTACGTCAAAAACGGGAATGCCTGTATCTTCCAAAGTTGTGAAGCTAGAGCCACCAAATTTGCTAGCTGGCAACGACCCCCCAAAAATCTGCATCAAAGTTTTGGAGCCACGCCCACCCATTCAACCCCCTTTTTCCCACTTTTTACAAACTTTGAGCTAGAGTCACCAAATTTAGTATGAAGATAGTAACTAACATCCCACATAGATCTGCACCAAAAATTTGAATGCCACGCCCACCCCCAGCCCCCCTTTCTCCGCCTTTTACTGCAACGTTTCTACTTGTTTTTACTTTGTTTTTCTTTATAGTGGTCGTTATATACACCATTGCTCTTATTCTTTTTTTCTGGTTTTTGTTTAAGGACTGATTTTTATTGAACGCTGTTTGTGGAGGAAGCTTTAACTCTTTAACGGGCCGTGATGCATATCTGCAAAATACCAATATCTTTTAATATGAACATTGTATGTGTTAAGTGTTTGTTTGTTGTTGATCTACAATAAGCATTTTTTTCATTTTGTGGTCTGGTCACTCTCTTCTGTGTGTTGTACAAAAAATATGTTCTGTTTTCCCGCCAATTTTGTAAAAAGCGAAGTTGACTTTACTGCATGTTTTGAAATTAAAATTGTATCTTCTTACGGTGAAGGTTATTTGACTAAAAAAACTAGACTATCGAAAGGTAATTTTATCTATTTTCATTTTATATTGATTTTTTGTCTTTCTCATTGTATTTTTCTTGCGAATTGTGAATATTTGTGTGTTGCAGATATGCAACAAAATACATACATATCTGAGTAAAATTTTTCTTCTAAAATTTTGATGCAGTTGTGCAACAAACCGTTGTTTTCATGTTTTTTTTTTTATGTTGTTGACCGTCTTGGACGTTTTTTTTGTGTATTGTCTTCTGTGTTTTGTGTTCAAATGTGGATGTCACATATGTATATGTATTTCAACGAAGGTATCCTTTACTTAGGAAAAATGTCAAGAAAAGGGTTACAACAGTCGCAAATCGCCAGTTTTTTTAATAATGTGGATAGCGAGGATGATCTTGACTTTTCTGCTGATGATGAAAGTGACTATTCGCCAGATGAGGAAGATCTGGATACCACAGACGAAGGCGATGTCGAAAATCAAACGGAACGTCCAACAGATTTGAATCATTCAAGTTATGAAATTAAAGATATCGCTACTTCTGACACCGTGGAAGAAAACGGCGCTAGCAAAAGTGATATAAGGAGGAACTTGCTGTGGAGAAAACGCAATTTGATAATGAATGAGAATCAACTGCAGCTCCTTGCGAGTACTACATTGCCTCCAGAACTAACGGAACTTTCGGAGCCAATTCATTTTTTTTTATATCTCTTTCCGATTCAAATATTTGATCACATTTCCAATGAAACTAACATATATATTCGTCAAAAAGATCCCAATTCAAATCTCAATTTCAATTCTGTGGGTATTCGACAATTTGTTGGAGTTGCATTGTACATGTCCATTTCGCGTCTTCCAAATAGTGTTCAATACTGGTCCACAAATATAGGTATACCAGTCGTACAAAACATTATGTCTCAAAAAAACTTTCACAACAATCAAACGCTCCATTCATTTCAACAACGATAATAATCTTCCGTCTTCTGATCCTCATCACGATCGGCATTTCAAAATTCGACCACTTGTTAAAGAATTAAATAATAGTTTTTCGAAAGTACCGAAGGAACAGTTTCTATGTGTCGATGAACAGATTTGTTCAACAAAAGCTCGAAGCCACTTGGGATTAAGCCTCATAAATGGGGATTTAAGATATATGTCCTAAGCGGTATTTCCGGTTTCTGCTACAAGATTGGAATAGACTCTGGTAAAGAAAACGTTGTACTGCCTCACGAGCCAGATTTAGGTGCTGCATCAAATTGTGTTATAAGATTGGTTAGAGGAGTGCCTAGACATCAGAATTTTCGCATTTACTTTGACAACTATTTCAACTCATTGCCGCTTTTAAAGTACTTGGCCGACAGCGGAATCCTAGTTCTGGGTACCATAAGGAGAAACAGAATTCCCAATTTTAAAATCACCGACAACATGAGCCTTAAGAAAAATCCTCGTGGTACTTCTACAGAATATGTTGCTGACTTCTCTGGAGTGGATTTATCAGTAACAACATGGGTTGACAACAAAATTGTAACATTGGCAGCCAACTTTGCTGGTATAGTTCGCAAGGATATTGCACGCCGATACAAAAAAGCCAAAAAAAATTATGTTGAAATTGATCGCCCATTCGCAGTACGGCAATACAACAGCTATATGGGAGGCGTTGATCTGATCGATAGTATAATCGGCAGATACAAAATTTTATTGAGAAGCAGACGTTGGCATGTCAGAGTTTTTTTTACCATTTACTGGACTTGACAGTCAGCAACGCTTGGCTTCTGTATAAAAGGGTCCAAAAAGCAAATTAATATTCTGGTAAAATGTTAGGATCATCCGACTTTCGAATTAACATCGCAGAAGGACTGACTAAACTAGAAACTAAATATAAATTGGGCAAACGAAGTTTCGTCATTGAAAATGAATTACAAAAAATAAAAATTGAGAGATTGTCCATTTGGACAGAGAAGCGAATCAGGTGCAAGATACCAAACTGTGTTGGATTTACGCAAGTTATGTGCAACAAATGTGAAGCTGCTCTATGCTTCAACAAAAAAAAAAAAAAAACAATTGCTTTAAGGATTTCCATTTAGATTAAGTTCTTATAATTATGTATAAATTATAATCATATTCATTTTATATGAATTTAATTGTTTTTTTTTTTCATTTCATATCATATAAACTAATAACTTTTAACAAGTAAGAATGCTCTAGTCGGGAGAGCCCGACTAGAAGATACCCTGAACCCAGTTGCAATAAATAAATTAAGTTTATGTAAGACTTTGGTATACTGACTTAGCTTCAATCGATTAACTTCAATATCTCCGGTGTTTCTCAACCGATTTGGACGAAATTTTCAGAAAAGTTCTATCATTACCCATTACTTCAACCATCATTTTTAGATTTTCCAAATTCGATATTTTTCTGTTATCGATCCCATGTGTAAATCGGAAACCAGAACAGTTATCGATAATTTCAAACAAACTAGTTCTGCTTATGGTATAGGAGAACTTATATCCAAAATCTGAAGTCTCTAGCTCTTGTAGTCTCTGAGATCCACACGTTCATACAGACGGACAGACAGAAGGACAGACGGACATGGCTATATCGTCTCGGCTGTTGATGCTGGTCAAGAATATATATACTTTATGGGGTCGAAGATGCTTCCTTCTGCCTGTTACATACTGTTGCACAAAACCATTATACCCTTATTTACCCATTTTATGGGTTAAGGGTATAAAAAACTAATCCCAAGAATTACATTTGAAACATCACAATTCCGAATGTAATGAAGTTTGAATTTACAGGATAAATAAGTTTAATTTTCCCCCAAAGCATATTTGTTGCATATGTGCAATATACCTAATATCCTTAATAAAACTGTTAAAACTCAAAATTTGGCAAAACGAAAAAAAGTGTATTTTTATTTAAGAATATCTATCCAATAAAAAACACCGCATTAAAATCCGTTTTCATGCCCTTTAAAGGGTTAAATAATAAGATTTGGTTTGGTTTTTTTTGTTTGATTTTAAGTAATTGTACGGAAGAATTTATTCTTCCTTTTTGTGGTTGTATTGAAGAGCAATTCTTGTGCATATATTAAACTAATATAAAGTGCGCAAACAAGGTATTATTATTATATTGAGGGTAAATACACTGCGACCAAATAGATCTATTGTGCCTCCTTCTTGGCCTAGAGCTCTTCCACCAGGCCCAGGTGTTGCATAAAAGCGAGAACATTTGTTTGGTCGATGGTTTCTTCATCGCTAAGTTGCACAATATGTTTTCCTAGAAAACTACTTCGTTTCCTTACTAAGGCTACGCATTCTGCTATAATGTGCAAGGAGGATTCTCCTTCCATTTCGCAGAATCTGCAAATCTCGCTGCTGACTATACCTAGCTTTGCCAGGTGACCTCGTAGTCTACAATGTCCTGTCAAGAGACCGGTGAGTATCCTGAGTCTATTTTTACCCATTGATATTACTTGCTTAAACCGTTTGAGGTTATAGCTACCCAAGAGAATCTTTGCTTTTCTGAGTCCTGGTGTCCTTGCCCAGCTCGTTCTTCGCAGAAGTCTCTCTTCATTCCTAAGCACTTGCCGTATTGTGCTTCTTCGTATACCACAGTACGGCTCGGGTCCTATTAGGGGTGTCCTGCCCCCAGTCTTGCTTACTTGTCTGCCTCTTCGTTCCCCGCTATTTCGACATGTCCCGGGACCCATCTTAGGGCAAGCCTATTTTGTGATCCCAGAGTGTCTAGCTTGGTTCGTACCTCACGAACTACCTTTGACCTGATATCAGTCTTACTAAGTGCCATTATTGCTGCTTGACTATCGGATAGGATGGCTATATCCCTATTCCGATAGTAACGCTTTTGATTAAAGTCCACACACCTCCCGATTGCACATACCTCAGCTTGGAATATGCTGGTGTGCATACCTAGGGGCTCGTGGTACATTAGACGAGGGCCTACCACACCAAGACCGGAGCCTTGTTGCGTTAGGGATCCATCGGTGTACCATTTTATGGTGTGTGGCTTCATATTGTGGACCTCTTCCAGAGATGTCCACTCCTTTTTATTACAGAGGTGAACTTGACACTTTTGACCGAACATTTGTTCGGCTTTCATTCCGTCCCTTGGCTGTGCCAGTAGGGGAAGTTCACCCGATAGCATATCTGCCTCTACTCGACTTAGAATGTGTCCTCTCCCAACTCCTTCAACGGACATTCTTAAGAGGGTTGCCTTTTGTTGCAGCCTAATTGTGTGATGGAGTGGCGTTATCTCCAATAGAACCTCAAGCGCTGATGTGGGACAGGTCCTCATCGCTCCCGTGATTCCTACACATGCCATTCTTTGTAGCTTCTGAAGCTGCTTCTGCACGGTGATTTGCTGTGCCTTATCCCCCCATGCAATCACTCCGTACGTGCGCATGGGCCTTACTACCATAAGGTATAGCCATCTTATTATCTTTGGCGATGTTCCCCATGACTTCCCGGCTATGCTACGACACGTATACAAAGCTCTGCAGCACTTTGCGATCGTATTCTGAACATGGGTGCCAAAGTTTAGTTTACTGTCGAAATTGACCCCAAGGTACTTAACTTCCTTGCTTGTTTCTATTGGACTCCCCGCGAGCCTAATCTCCCTCATCCTTTGTAGCTTGTATCTTCTGGTGAACGGAACGATGATTGTTTTAGTAGGGTTTAAGTTGAGACCAACCTCCCTAAACCAATCATGCGTAATCCTAAGTCCCAGTTGAACATTATCGCAAAGAGTTTCTTCATACTTGCCCCAAGCTATTATCACAATGTCGTCTGCATAGCCTTGACATTGAATACCCCTGTTCGCAAGTCTACTTAATAGTTCGTCTACTAGTATACTCCATAAGAGGGGTGATAAAACCCCCCCTTGAGGACAGCCCCTTGTGGTTGTTACTGTTACGGTACTATCTTGTATAGATGCCGTAGCCTGTCTGGACCCTAATAAGGATGAAATTCATCTACTAGTTGTACTGTCCAGCCCTCTTCTATTAAAGGTAGCTTTGACAGCATCATGTCATGTGTTGTCGAAAGCAACTTCAATGTCTAAAAATGCACAAACTGCTACTTCTTTGTTTACTACTGCCGCCCGCAGAGTACGGTGCAGCTCATACAGGGCAGTGTCCGTAGACCTGCCTGTTCTGTATGCGTGCTGCGTTGCCTGGAGGGGACTCTGTGTGAGCAGAGTACTCCTAATGTTATAATCCACCAGCTTTTCCAACGTTTTAACAAAAACGAAGTTAAGCTGATGGGTCTGAAGGACTTTGGGTTGGTGGTATCTGTCTTCCCTACCTTGGGGATAAAGACCACCCTAGCTCTACTCCAAGTGCTTGGGCTACTGACCAGGATTTTCCTTAGAGTGGGTAGGCGTATTCCCTGTCCCTGCTGAAGGAATACCGGTGATATGCAATCCAGACCAGGAGATTTGTAAGGCTGGAAGGTTCCTATTGCCCATTTTATTTTCTCCACTGTGACCACCGACTCGACACATGCCCAGTCAATGGCCGTTGGTCTGTGTTGACCCCCTGTTTCAAGCGATTCGCACGGTTGCCTGGGAAGTGCGTCTCAAACAGGAGCTCTAACCTTTGCATATTGGTGCTCGTATATGTATTATCTTTACGCTTCAAGGCTGAATTAGCCTCCGGCGCCAGCTTTGATAATGCTCTATGGAGCCGGGCACCTTCACTCGTGCTTGTTATGCTTTCGCAGAAGTCCCTATAGTTCCTGCGCTTGGCCTTCCTAATCTCCTTGCTGTAGGAGGTGAGGCTTTCGCGGTATCCCATGACCCGTCCCTCTAAGCCTTATTGAAGAGGTGACGTGTAGTGATACGCAGTCTCTCAAGACCGTCATTCCACCATGGGGCATCTTTTTCTTTACGCGTTTTCCCTAGAGGGCAGCTTTCTTCATATGCATTTTTAATGCTACTATTAAGATTTCTAACAACTCTTTCTAGCTCACTCGTGCATCTGGTTATTCCAGAGTTTTCAGTGGCTAGGTTAAGTTCTAGGGTAGACCTAAATTTTTCCCAGTTTGTTTTCCTGGGGTTACGAGTTGGTATACTACTATCCGTATTAACCTTAAGTTTGTATAGGATAATCCTGTGATTGGACATGGATTCTTCTGAAGAGACATGCTATTCTCTAAAATGTGGCTTAAGAAACCGACTAACTGACTATCTAATACCTCTTCTCTAACTGTAGTTACAAATGTCGGTGTCGATCCGACATTACCAATTTCTAAGTTATACTTGAATATAAAGTTGGTAAGACACTCACCCCTTTTGTTGATGTCCGTGCTGCCCCATATGAAGTGGTGCGCATTGGCATCGCAGCCGATTATAACCGGCAGCTTCTCTCTCATGCAGTAGTCCATCAGCTTTTCTATTTCCGGTGGCGGGTCTGGTTAGGGCGGTGGGTACGGTGACTTAAGTGGCACACTGTACATGCCCAAAGGAAATTTCAAGTATGTGGGGATTTAAATTAATATTTTAGCTTTCGAACTGTGTATCAAGAATAATAATGCTACATATAAAGTTTTTGAATCCATAAGGAAATACAAATTTTAGTCCATTAAGTTTTGTGGTTTTTTTTCATATGCGTGTTTTATGCGTTCATGTATTAGTGAGTTTATGCATTAGTAAGCAATAAGTGTGAGTGAGCGCGTATAGCATGTGCATATGGTTTTGTTTCAGTTGCCCTTGCGCTCAGTGGACCTTATATCGTAAGACATGCAGCGTGTCAACGCACTATGGGCAGTTTGCAAAAAAACTGGCATTATTTAATAACTCGGGAACTGCGCATGATATTTGGATTTGCACATTTGCGTTAAGTTTTCAAGAACCAAAGGAAAATTATTTGTATTGTATGGGCGTGTCACCACCTTTTTTTATAAAACATATGTTTATTAACATATCAGGTCCAAATTGGTTAATTTAGCGTGTATATATAATTCTAATATTGTTGCAAAAAATGATCGAGATTGGTCATCTATATCATTTTTACCAGAGGTTTGCGTTAACAATTAGTAAATTTAAGGACATGTAAAAAATGAATACATGCCAGTTTTTAAAAAAAAATGCAGCGGCATCCAAGAACGGTATGCATGTGCTCTTTTAACATTTATTGCTGGGCCTGCTATTTAAGATTTTTGTTATTCTTCTTTTTACGTGTCTTCGATAAATGCATTACTGAATACACTTTCGGAATTTGTGCGCGTTATTGCATAAATGTATCGTCGTTACGTTGGCAAAATTGTTGTCTCGTGTCAGAAAAAAATAATATTTTGCCAAAACCATATAGTATTTAAATATTTAATTATATCTATGATTGATGATTACATTAAAATGTCTTTTATATTTATAATCAATTCATATCAAAACAATCCATGTAAGATAAAGCATTTCTAACAAGCAGCAACAAAAATGTGAAACCACCCACAAATTTTCACAAACCGCAACACAAGATCATCAAATGATTGGGGATTTTACGATTTCTTAGGCGACAAGGTCTGAAGATTGATTCTATTTTGACGAAACCGTCTTTTGACTTTTAAAGCTAGTGTTGCTTAGTACCGATAAGTATCGGTGAGGAACTTATGCGCAAAAGAAAGAACTTATTAATAGCTATGTGCATGCAAAATTGTATGCCGATTACTCTTTGCATTCTCTTTCTATTGATAAGAATGCATGCAAACAGCGGAATTTTGCGTGGCATAAGTATTTTGACGAGACTTTTTTGATCATTATATCGGGCGACACCTCTCTCACAAAACGCTGTTGAAGACTTTTTTCTCTGCCAGCGTATTTCGTGATGGATTTGCAAGTTATTTTGCTTGCTGACTGTGCTACGCTAATTTTTCCTCATAGCACAGCCAGCCAGGCTTATTGTGTGTATGCAGCCGTAGCCAGCGATTTTGTAGCTTGCAGACCACTGTTTTTTGGGCTGATCGCCTGTTATCTCATGCCTATGAGCGTGTGTATTCTTCATACGATCATATGGTATGCCTCCTTCCTTTTAGTTTTTGTGACCTAGCTGTAAAGCAGCAATACACAAATGTGTAATCATATCAACATACATATATTTTTATATAAATGTGCGTTTTCATATGTTTGCAGTTTTGGTGGACCTGGGCTTTGTAGTGATTTTGATATTTTGTTGCGGCTGGGTACCATAAGCATGTGTGTGTGCCCTTGTATATTTACATGGCATATTTAAATGTATGCGTAGCATTTGCCATGGCATTCATTGACTTCGGCAAATCCTAAACAGCCAATATTTAGATTAAATTTAGTGCATATTTGTATTTTGCCAACAAAAACCTAAGAAAAACCATACTTCCAAGGCAGTAAAATATAATTTTTGATGCTGTTCGATCATTTGCACGAACAGGAGAGTAAAATAGGCAGGCAAATATAATTTTTGCATTGCTGATATACATATATTACTCTTTCATGATTTGAGCTCTATGACACTTTTCAACATCTTTGCAAGCGCAACTACCACACAGTTATGCAGCGAAGCGCACAAATTGCGAAAGGGTATTCAGTTGAACTGAACTGTCGAAATCATTTGCCGAAAACTCGGAAGTGTCGTAGACTTTAATTCTAGGTTTTGGCTGCCTAGCCTGACATGAGCTTATGTATACCATACATACATATAAATATGTTCCGACCCTTTATTATACTCGTTACCGAAGGAAAAGTATATTGGTTTTGTGCAACGTCCGTCATGGTGTCCGTCCGTCCGTATGTGCGCAAGTTTTTTCAAACCCTTTAAGCTAGACACTTGAAACTTTCCAATTATCTTTATCTATGGCATAGTCAATTAAGGTGTCAAGATTGGGGCTTTAAGATAACTGGTGGCTGAGAAATCGATAAATTCGATAACTCGAAACCGATAAATCCACATATTTCGCACATCCTTACAGCTAGAACTCCCAAATTTGGTAAGAAGATAGATAGCTAGCCCCAAAAAGCTGCATCAAAAATGTATGGAGCCACGCCCATTAATTCCTCCCCCAGCCTTCACACATTTTGAAATCAGAAAAGCCTATGTCTCCCACAGTTATTAAGCTATAGCCACCAAATTTGGTGCCAAGTTAGGTGATGATGACCCCCAAAACTGCATCAAAAGTTTGGATGCAACACCCACCAATACTGTCATAGCCGCCCCCATCCGCCCCAACGCTTCGTAAAAATCGAGAATGCGTGTATCTTCCAGGGTTGTGGAGCTAGGGCCACCAAATTTGGTAGGAAGATAGCTGGCAACGACCCCCAAAGAACAGCATCAAAGTTTTTGAGCCACGCTCACCCACTCCACCCCCTATCCCCACCTTTTACAAAATTTGAGCTAGAGTCACCTTATTTGGAAGGAAGATAGCAACTGACATCCCACAAAGATCTGCATCACAAATTTGGATGCTACGCCCACCCAAGCCGCCCCTTACCCCACGTTTTACAAACTTTTGAGCTAGAGTCACCAAATTTGGTATGAAGATAGCAATTGACATTCCACAACGATCTTCAGCATCTGCAGGATGCCACGCCCACCCGTACCGCCCCCAGCTCCCTTTCCCCACCGTTTACAAACTTCGAGCTAGAGTTACCAAGTTATGTATGAAGATAACAATTGACATTCCACATGGTAAGGTTAGGTTAGGTTAGAGCGGTAGTGAGAGGTTCGAAGAACCCCCCACTCACATAGGCCATGTATTGGCCCGTTGTGGTGCCGCGACTTTATCCAGAAACCATCTACCCAGACGCAGAGTGTGTCACACTACTTTCGAGGGCGTGGTCCCAACCCTAGGCTTAAGTAAAAGACAGGATATTTTTCGGGTTAATATCCGCCAGTTGAGTGAGGTCCGATAAAAAGAAAGAACCAAGATAGCGATTTATATTTTTGCAGAGTGCTGGACAGTCGCAGAAAAGGTGGGAAACTGTTGCCTTCTCCTTCTCGTCCCGACAGCTTCTGCAGAAATCGTTGGCAGGGGCTAGAAGTCTCGCTGCGTGAGTCCCCACTAGCCAGTGTCCCGTAATGGCTCTAATTACGGAAGCACAGCCTGCTCTGCTTTGGTGGATTAGGCCTGAAGAGCGCTTCTTGCAGCGCGTTGGCCAGGTTTGCCTAGCAATCCTGCTCGTGGCGATGGTAAGCTGCCATCTCTTGTTAGCTTCGAGTTCGATGTGCGATCGAACTCTAAGCTTACAGCTGGCCATGGGAATACCCAAGCAGTTGCCCTCGATGCCTTTTTGTCCGGGCACCCAAATGAGGTATAACTCGAACGGTTCTGCCATCCCCTGTAGAGATCTGCGGCAGTTTGTGACGGATATCGAATTTGATGATATCGCCTTTGGGGATTTGATAGCCGCCTGGCCACGCCCACCTATTCCGCCCCCTTTCCCCACATTTTACAATTTTTCAGCTAGAGTCACCAAATTTGGTATGAACATAGCAATTGACATTCCACAAAGTATTGCATCAAGAATTTGGATGCCATGCTCACCCATACCGCTCCCAGCCCCCCTTTTCCCACCTTCTACGAACTTTAAGCTAGATTCGCCAAATTTGGAAGGAAGACAGCTGGTAGCATCCCCATCTGCATCGGAGTAAGGCAGCGTACACCCCTGCCGCATCCTTACCCCTTGCAATCAGGTCTCTTTGCACCGGTTTTATTACTGGTAACGAGTATACCGCAGTCGGTTGCGTCCGGCTGCAACGTTTCCACTTGTTTTTATTTTAACAAACACTGAGAAATATCAAATTATATTATATATATATATATATATATATATATATATATATATATATGTTATATATTATAATTATGATTTTTTATTATTATTATTATGTATTATTATATTTTTTATATTATTTTGTTTTAGTTTTTATTTCTGTTACATCTCACATAATATTTTCTCTTATTCTCTTATTCGTTTCACTTCTATACTTACTTTAATAACTTATCATATGTTTCCTCCAATTATATTCAATCGCCCTTTAATTGTCCTGTTAAAAACGGAAGGTCATTAATCTATAAAACTGATGGAACGGAATAGTTGTGATTATTTTGAGAGCGCACAAGGCATGTTATTATGTAAGTATGTTCATGTTTGAACACTCTGTGGGGGCCAGCGAATGTAACAGCTAGCAACTGCTGCCTCTGGTTTTGTTTTTTCTTTACATAAATGAAAATTACAACTATTTTTATACCCTTAACCCATAAAATGGGTAAATAAGGGTATAATGGTTTTGTGCAAAAGTATGTAACAGGCAGAAGGAAGCATCTCCGACCCTATAAAGTGTATATATTCTTGATCAGCATCAACAGCCAAGACGATATAGCCATGTCCGTCTGTCCGTCTGTCTGTCCGTCTGTATGAACGCGTGGATCTCAGAGACTACAAGATAACCAACCTCGAGCTGGTTTTAGGTGTGCCAGAGCAGAGTTCGAGATGGTTTTGAAATCTCCACAAATTTGGTCAGAGATTTGGTTAGTTTAAGCAATATTAAATGTCTATTGCATAACAAGTGTTAATTTTTCGAAAGGTAATTTTAAGCTAAATTGCATATTGCAAATACATTTGAATTTTATAAATATTTTAATTCATGATTTTAGATATTAATAAATCTCTAACAAATCTCTAAGACTATTTGCCGTTCCATGTAAGCGTGCAAAACCGTCCCTAACAAGAGAGGTGCCACCTAGTTCGTTTAACCATAACTATTATTCGGAGTCTTTAATAGGTCAATTTAAAAGAAACTTATTTGTGGCAAATAAACATAAAAAAATCTTACTTTTAGGTAACAAAATTGCATGGTCGAGCAGTGGACAGTTTGTTGTAAATTTAACAAAGTTATTGCAGCAAACCTTTTTTTTATAAGGTGACAGCTTTTGCGGTGTTTGTTACGTGTGTGAATGCCTACAGTAAGTAGCCGGCGCTCAACCTTTTCTTTCGCCAACTCTTATTTTCTAAGCATGTCAAGCAAAAGAAAACTTCCAAGAGGCATTTCTATTTAATTTCACTTTTACTTTTGCACTTTTAAAATGTAAACAAAACAGATTTGCTATTAACGAAATACGTAGAACAGCTGTTCAAGCAAGCTATCACGGCAGGGCTGTCAAGCAACATGAGTTACTTGGCGGGCAAAATATTAAATATTAATTTTGTATAAGAATTACCAGAGATATGACCTAACATATTTTTATTTTACCAATTATTAAATATAACACTAATGCACTGTGGCCAACCTTGAAAACAATGACAAAAATAGCAAATACATTTTAGGCAATTTTTAGTTTTCAAAGGTAGCAACTCTTTTTGGCCATTTTCGGTTTACGTATTTTCTCCGAAAATTTTACCGAAAAATGAAATCTCCCAAACTTCTGGCACACCTACGGTTTTGTTTTAGAGATTTGAAAACCTGCTCGAGCCAAAATCTCTAGAGATTTCTGGCACACCCCTGATAAATTAAATATATTTATTGCAACTGGGTTCAGGGTATCTTCTAGTCGTGCTCTCCCGACTAGAGCCTTCTTACTTGTTATTACTGTTAATGCTAAGGAAATATGACCATTCATGGTGTGAAATGCCAGATCCTCAATCTGCACTTTTTGCCTGTGTAGATCCTTTATGTTTTGCTGTAGTCGCTGTAGTTCCACTGAGTTATTTACTACAATGTGGTGGATTGGTGTCGGCACCAATGTGTTGTTGTGGTTAAGTACTTTAAGGAAAAGTGAAGAGTACCTTGCTGTATCTGTTGATGTGACTTCCTGCTGGGTTATGATGGTGGTTTTACCTATCCTGGCTGTAAATCCAGCAAATAGCTCTATTATGCCTTGGTTAGGCAAAAGGGTCATCTCCTGGTAGTTTCCGCATATTATGTGAGCTGACGTGTTTTCAAATATTTTCAACAGCCACATTTTTTTCCCTTTCAGCTTTTGTAAGACGGTATCCTCCTCGTACTCGACCATGTTGCACGGCTGCTTGTTGCTTGGCTTGATGGGTGATATTTCACAGCTCTGATCATCGGCATCTTTCCAGGCCCAACTTCCCTTGCATAGTGTCCTCGTCTTCGTGGCGACAACGATTTACTTTATCTCGTTATTGAAGATAAGGAAATCCCATCTTATTTTAGGAATTACCCTTCTTCCATTGAGTTCCAGCGGTATTGGAATTGTTTTGAAGAGGCTGGCATGTTGATTGATGTATATGGGCATCCTTGCATCGATGATAAGCATGTTGTCCTTAAACATAATTTGTGCCTTCATTAGTTTGTATAATAATTGTAATCGATGTGGCGAATTGCCGCCGGGAAGAAGTTGATTTCTTTGCGACCTTTTTTGAATTTCATTCAGCTCGGCTAACATTTTATTTGGTTCAACATGCGAGGGATGAACTTTTCCGTGGTTAACATCCGTTACAAGCACAATGACTGTTGATTGAAGATCTTCGGTTTAATCAATCCAGTTACGTACTTGAGTAATTAACATGAAGAATTTTATGGATTCCTTGTAGACGAAAAAGTTGTCTTTTATCGTGTTTGCCATCTTGTTCATTTCCTTTGATACTTCTTGAAAGCTTTTATTTATATCTTCTGTACTTGAGCGTACCAAGTTTGACGTTGCGTTGATAATCGAAGTCTGGTTGCTGACATATTCATTAAGGCGTTTCTCGTTCTGGATTATGGTTTGCATATTTTCTTTGATTCTATTAGCTGTGCCAATGTCAAAAAACATTATAAACATTTTTTTCCTTCCCGATGCTTGAGTGATGATTTTATTTTTCTCCTGTATATTGTTTATTTTCAACTTGACGATGCGGCTCACTGTTGTACAGTATTCTTTAAATTCACCTAATTTCTCGCAAATGGCATCCGTTTTCCTCATGACCTCATCAGCTTCGAGCTTCAAGACTTCGAAACATGCTTGCATGTTGTAGTAAAACAACAATTGCCAGCTTGACGAGACGACTTCCACTTTTCCAAGATTGTCCATTAGCATTGCTGTTTGCTGATCCATGTTCTGGATTCTCAGCCTGCTTGTATTTGCGGCAGGCATCGTAGAAGTGCTTGCTATCTGTAGAATCATTAGCAGGCTGACAATCGTTGCTTTTACCGGCGTTATTTTAGCTGCTCTTGTCTTGATCAGCTTTCTGGAATTGTCGGCTTGCTCATCTTTGTCCTGAGTTGGCAGTAGACAGATCTTATTTATTGATCTTTTTACTTCACCCGTGTTTGTTTTCACAGTCAAACCTCGAACTTTATCATCTTGTCCTTTAATAGTTTTAGTTATTTTTCCCATAGGCCATCTACCCGGGTGCGTGTTTGCTTGTTTTAATAAAACAAGTTGGCCTTCCCTGGGGTTTGACTTTCCTTGTCGCATTTGGTTCGCTGTTGCAATGACGCCAAGTATTCTTCTTTCCACTTCCTCCAGAATTCACCTCTAATGCGCTGCATGTGTCTCCATCTGTCTAAAGACCCAATTTTCTGATTGTCTTGAACGTGTTCTGGAGCTCCAAAAAGTGGTCTTCCCACAATAAAATGACCTAAAGTCAAAATGTCATCCCCATCTGTGTCACTATCCAAGGTAACTAAGGGGCGTGAGTTTAACACTGCTTCAATTTGGCAGAGCAGTGTTGTCAATTCTTCAATTGTGAAGCTGTTATCGCCGATGACCCGCTTGAGATGGTGTTTTACCGATTTTACTCCAGCTTCCCATATTCTTTCCATGTGGGGGCTTGCCGGCGGGATAAAGTGCCACTTGATGCCTTCTTTTTCAAGCACCGGTGCCAGACTGCTATTGCCTTTTATAGCGGTGACCAGATCATTGTCAAGTAATCTAGCTGCACCCACAAAGTTTGTGCCATAATCTGAATACAGATGTTCACTTTTGCCGCGTCTGGCAAAAAATTGGCGCAGAGCCTCTAAAAACTTATCTGATGATAAGTCGCTGAAGGTTTCCAGGTGTATTGCTTTCGTGGCCATGCATACAAATAGGCATACGTACCCTTTATATGATTTTTGACCTCTTCTTTTTGAACAGCGAATTTGGAAAGGTCCAGCGTAGTCGATGCCAGTATTTTGGAACGGGTAATCACATGTTACTCGATACACAGGCAAATTGCCTGTAAAGAATTCCGAAGACCAAAGATCAAGAATTCTCGTTGAATTATGTTCCTCATCAGCTTCATTCCTCCATGTAAAGTTTCCTTATGAGCGTTGTGTATGATTAGAAAAGCCAAGTTTGATTTTCCAACTATAATTGGGTGCTTCACGTCATATGGCACCATTGCATTTTGAAGACGGCCTCCCACACGTAATACTCCATCTCCATCCAGAAAAGGGTTGAGCGGCTGCAATTTACTCTTTACTTCTAGAGATTTTCCAGCTGTCAGCAAATTAATTTCTTGCCCAAAATCAAGCTGTTGTTGTAATTTTACAACGGCTGTTTTGGCTTTCTTTAATTCGACCACGGTGAGGTAGGTCGACTGCTGTAATACATAGGCCATTACGCTTTTTAGCTTGTTAAGCGACGAAAATTTTGTCAATAGTGGAATGAGGCAGTTTTCTTTTTTTGTTAGTGTTGCTACTATCAATGACTCAGGTTCTTCAAATTGTGGCCACTGATTCGATGGTATCGTCAGCCACTCGGGTCCTTTCCACCATATGTCGCATGCTTTTAATTGGTCTGGTGAAATTCCTCTTGAGGCGACATCTGCTGGGTTGTCTGCTGATTTAACGTAACTCCATTGAACATGAGGCAATTTTTTTTTTTATTTCATCTACTATGTTTTTGACAAATTTATCTTTGCTGCGCTTGTTCTTTATCCAAGCTAGCGTAATCTGTGAATCACTCCATGCTTGCGTTTTGGTGTGATTTCCTACTATTGCTTGGACATTAGCTAATAGTTTGGCAAATAAGTGAGCTGCGCATAGCTCTAGCTTAGGGATTGTTTTTTTTATTTTTTTTTTATTGGATTTACCTTGCTTTTCGCTGTCAGCAAAGTGATTATATTTCCAATTTTGGTATACACCACTGCTGCATACGCTTTTTCTGATGCATCGAAAAATACATGGAGCTCCGTAGCCTCAGTCCTCGATTTTCCAGACCAGCGCGGTATTATAATTTTTTCTAAGTCCGGCAATGCACTCGCATATTTTTGCCAATAATTGGCAAGACTGGTCTCCAGCTCGGCGTCCCAAGCGGCAATTTCCATAGCTCCTGAATAAAGCATTCCCTGCAGTGTAGCTGGTGTAAGCCATCCCTGTGGATCGAAGATTCGTGCTAATTGAGATAAAATTATGCGCTTTGTAATGCGTACTAATTTTGTACAGTCGACGAAAAATGTAAATACATCCTTTTTGGGATCCCATTGCAGACCGAAAGTTTTTACCGACTCGTCATTGTTTATTATTATTTTTTCGGTTGAGTCTCCTCCTTGAATTCCAGCGATGATTCTGTCATCATTTGATACCCATTTTCTCAAATGCATGCCAGCCTTTTCCAAGACGCTTCTAATATCCGTTTGTTTTTTGATGTAGTCGTCAATTGAGTCGCGACCAGTGATAAGATCATCGATGTAAAAGTCTTCCTTTATTGCTGTCATCAGTTTGTTGTTGCCTTGGCAGTGCTGACTTGCTAGTTTTTGTAGACAGCGGACTGCTAAAAATGGCGCAGCTGAAGTCCCGTACGTTACCGTTAGCTTGAACTCTTTAATTGGCAACTTTTGGTCGTCTCTCCAGAGGATATATTGATATTCCTGATCGTCTTTGGCTACTTTAATTTGACGGCACATCTTTTCAATGTCAGCTGTCATTACGAACTTCCATAGTCGCCATTTGATTAGTATATCAATAATGTCCTTTCGTATTTTGGGACCAACTAACATCACGTCATTTAGACTTAATCCGTTGGACGTTTTTGCCGAGGCGTCAAACACTACTCTTAGTTTAGTAGTAAGACTGTTTGGCCTGATCACTGCTTGGTGTGGCATATAATATTTGCCTTGGCCGATTGTGTCCACCGGTTCCATGTGACCCAGTTTCAAATATTCCCTCATGAACGTTTTGTATTCATTGAATATTTGTGGGTGTTTCTTGAACTTGATTTCCATTTGCAGTAGTCGTGCCATTGCCTGTTTCCGACAGTGTTGTCTTCCGAGTCGCTGGAGTCGCTTTCAAGCTCCCAGCAGCGCTCCAGATCGTCCAGGCAAATTGTTGTTGATGCACTGATCACTTTATTGCTGGACGATCTAGTTATGTTGCCGGAGACAATCCATCCAAGTTCGGTTTTAAGACTCAGAGTTTCATTGATTTTCTTTACTTGTCCTAACATAATTAAAGGAAGTAAGCCAACGCCGATTATGACATCAATTCGGCTGGGCTCATTGAAGTGTGGGTCTGCTAGTTCGCAGCCCATCCAATCTTTTCTGACATTCATGTCAATTTTCTTGCTCGGTAGAGCTCTTTGTAGTTTTGGCATTACTAGCTTTTAAACCTGGGCTTAATCATTAAGCAAACGCTGTTTTTCAATATTTCCACGTTTTGTGAAACTCCTTGAACTCCAACATTTCTTTTTGTTCGTCGAAGTTTCAGTTGTTGTGCAGCTTCGATCAGGGCTCTTAGCTGCTCATAATTTCCGGACTTATTTTGGATCCTAATGAGCGCAGTTGCCAGCAACGTGTCTTGCCCTTTACTTTCTTTAAGGCAATTGCTGCTGATAGTCTCTTTATTATTTGCATCCTCATGAAGCAAATTGTTGTGAGCTTTTGAGCATCGATTACATTTCCAATCCTTTTTGCAATCTTTGATACCATGTGTGCCCAAGCACTTGAAGCATAGTGAGCTTTTTGTCACAAATTCCTTGCGCTTTTTGATTGGCTCGGCTCCAAACTTCTGGCATCTCGCTATTTCATGACCATCCAGTTGGCAATAACGGCATTTTTTGTTGCTCGTTGTCTCGGCTTCTGACTGAATGGCATGTTTTTGTACTGAGTCTATTGAGCTATATAGTTGCTCTTTAAACTCCAGCACATCGGACAAGGACTGAATTTCCCTCGCCTTCTTTACATGTTGCTCGTAAAGTTGTTGGACTTCTGTGGAAAATCGTCGCAGCAGAATTTGTGCGAATAAAACATCAGCATCACTTGAAATTTGACCTTTTTCCTTAATGATGTAGATGCACTCAGTAGCTGTGTCCAAGAACTTGCGGATACTGCCTTCATCATTGTTTTTCAGCAGTTCCAAGTCCAGCAGCTGGTTTACGCAGTTAGCAAATATTTTGCGCGTATTTTCGTAGCGCTTGCATATAAGCTCCCAAGCCGCATTGTAGCTAGCTGCTGATCCTATTAATAAATGGCCGACGACCATTTTAGCTTCTCCCTTGAAGCAAGATTTTAGGTAGTTCAGCTTCCTTGTATCGCTGATGTCTTTCCTGTTGTGAACTACCTCTGAGAACAGCTCGAAGAATGTTGGCCACTCTTTGGGACTTCCATTGAAGTGAGGAAGATCCACTTTTGGTAGCTCTGGAACTTCTTCTTTGATTCGGTGCATGTCACTCATTCTTTTGTTCAATTTTTTTGAAAGAACGTCTACATTGCACTCTAGATCATCGATCTCTTCGATATCAAATTTAAGTTTGTTCCTAAGATCATTTATATCTTCCTGGTTGCTGATTTCTAGGCAGGCATTCACTGTATTAATGTGCTGCCTTACCTTCTGTGCTCTTTTGTCCACAAGATCTACCAATACGTCCATTGGGCTTGGGCTCCGTTGATAAAACATTTCTTCCTGATGAATATTTTTTTCCTTAGAAGTTTCTGGTTGCACTTCCTTGACAGTAATTTTTGATGACTTAGGTTGATCGTTTGCCTTGGCGTGGTCGGCAACTTCGACCTTCATCAGTGACTCTTTATAGGTCATAATGTTTGCCATGGTGCCATCATATATTTATACCCTTCACAGGGTATATTGACTTTGTCATGAATCTGTAACGCCTTAAAGGAATGATGGGAGACCCCATAAACTATATATCAAAATGATCAGGACGAGCTCAGGAATTGATTTCCGTCTGTCCGTCCGTCTGTCCGTCTGTCCTTCTGTCCGTCTGTCTGTTTCAACACGATTTCTGGCCAAACTGCTGAACCGATCTTGATGAAACTTTCACAGATTGCTTAGATCATGTCGGGTTTGTTCACTATGAAATTTCATCCCGATCGGAGCATTCTACGATATAGCCACCATATAAATTTACCATATCAACACGATTTCTGGCCAAACTGCTGAACCGATCTTGATGAAACTTTCACAGATTGCTTAGATCATGTCGGGTTTGTTCACTATGAAATTTCATCCCGATCGGAGCATTCTACGATATAGCCACCATATAAATTTACCATATCAACACGATTTCTGGCCAAACTGCTGAACCGATCTTGATGAAACTTTCACAGATTGCTTAGATTATGTCGGGTTTGTTCACTATGTAATTTAATCCCGATCGGAGCATTCTACGATATAGCCACCACATAAATTTACCATATCAACACGATTTCCGGGCAAACTGCTGAACCGATCTTGATGGAACTTTCACCGATTGCTTAGATCATGTCGGGTTTGTTCACTATGAAATTTCATTTCGATCGGAGCATTCTACGACATAGCCACCATACAAATTTACCATATCGTACTATCAATTGTTGTCTCTGTCGTGCACTTTCAAGTACCTACATGTACATGACAAGTAAATGACGCTCAAGAGTAAAAATACTAGCGTTTGATCGCCTAGTTGATCGTGCTGTGCCTCGACTCACAGCTTGTTATGGTTGGCCAAAAAGAAAATATTTTCACACACTATTAACATTTTCTGTTAAGTAAAGTAAAGTACCACAGTACTCGAAGGACCAAATGTTGAGTATGTACTGGTGGTGTTGTACTTTTTTACACTGATCTTTATTTTCATGAGCCAGGCTTCTTATACCCAACTCATGCATATTTCATCCCTTAATTCTAACTTATCTATTGCTGAGTTTGTAAGACTCAGCGTTGGTCTATTAATATTCTTATCCTATCGCTGTGTTTGTAAAGTACAGCGTGCATATGGCTATTTAATACCCCGATTCCACTATGCTGCATTCTTCATTAACAGCAAGTCGGGAATGTAGGTGATTCCACTATACATCAAATTGGTTTCGGCATTCTTTTTTAACAGGGTCTGTTAAAAGACAGCAGACAGCCATTTGTGTATTATACGTTTATATATAATTGGAAGCAAATATGAGCTCGAACACAAATAAAATTAGTGAAGCCATAAAAGTAAAAATTATTGCCTTAATTTGTGCGCAAAATGCAAACCTGGTTTAGCGAATATCCCAGTTTGTTTGGACATGCACTTGATGACAAGCTGTTTTACTCAAATCGGCACTGTTTAAACCAAGCATCGATTACAAATTTCATAGTATCGACTACTTATGTTAAAGTTCTGTCGGTCGGTTTTCAACCAACTGGGAATGCAGCCAACCAACGGGGAATATTTGAACAAGATACCCATTGTACAAATGGGAATCCAATACAAAAGAATGCAGCATTCCCGAGTTCCAATTACATACATGCATTCTGCTTGTAGTGGAATCAAGCTATAAGATAACAAACATGTGTCCCTATTTTTACTGCACTCCCAGTTCGCCTACCTGTTGGACCTTGAGAGCGCACAAGGCATGTTTGTTATCTTATCTTGTTATTATGTAAGTATATATATACATAAAATATTCTCGAATAATAAATTAAAATTTGAATTGATATTTAATAAACAATTAAATTTGAAAATGTAGTTTCTTAAAAGAATATGTTGAACTCATATCGTAACCACTAACTACTAATCTAACGCTGGTCTTATTGGGTTTTCTGGGTTTTCCCCAATCCACGAAACAAATGTTGGACCACTAATTTTATTGTTGAACTTCCCAGAGCTTTACCGTTAACTTAATTAATTTTTAATTTCAATTTTATGGATAATTTTTTTTTCCGGAATAAAAGGCCTTTGTTGTTCTTAATGGTTTTTTTTTTTGTATTTATTCACCCATCAATTTTCTCCTGCGTCGTTCCGGCTCATATTAAGCCTTCTTCAGGGAGCCTGCATAAAATGTTTATACCATTAACTCATAAAATGGGTAAATAAGGGTATAATGGTTTTGTGCAAAAGTATGTAACAGGCAGAAGGAAGCATCTCCGACCCCATAAAGTAAGTATATTCTTGATCAGCATCAACAGCCGAGACGATACAGCCATGTCCGTCTGTATGACCGCGTGGATCTCAGAGACTACAAGAGCTAGAGACTTTTTGGATTTTGGATATAAGTTCTCCTATACCACAAGCAGAACAAGTTTGCTTCGAATTATCGATAGTTATTCTGGTTTCCGATATACACATGGAATCAATAACAAAAAATTCGAATTTGGAAAATGTAAAAATGAGGATTGAAGTAATGGGTAACGATAGAACTTTGGTGAAAATTTCGTCCAAATCGGGTAAGAAACACCAGAGATATCGAGTTTAATCGATTGAAGCTAAGTCAGTATACCAAAGTCAATTATAAATGTAATTTATTTATTGCAACTGCGTTCAGGGTATCTTCTAGTCGGGCTCTCCCGACTAGAGTCTTCTTGTTTTTTATTATTTTGGTTATTATTTTCTGTTACATATCATACATTGCTAAAATCGTTACCGAAGGTAAAGAGTGTATTGGGTTTGTGCAATGTCCGTCATGGTGTCTGTCCGTCTGTCCGTTGAATGTTTCCAATTATCTTTTTCAATGGCATAGTCAATTAAGGTGTCAAGATTGGGGCTTTAAGATAACTGGTGGCTGAGAAATCGATAAATTCGATAACTCAAAACCCATAAATTCACATATTTCGCACATCCTTACAGCTAGAACACCCAAATTTGGTAAGAAGATAGATAGCTAGCCCCAAAAAGCTGCATCAAAAATGTATGGAGCCACGCCCATTAATTCCTCCCCCAGCCTACCCACATTTTGAAATCAGAAAAGCCTATGTCTCCCAAAACTGCATCAAAAGTTTTTATGCAACACCCACCAATAGTGCCCTAGCCGCCCTATCCGTGTCTGTATCTTCCAGAGTTGTGGAGCTAGAGCCACCAAATTTAGTAGGAAGATAGCTGGCAACTACCCCCAAAGAACTGCATCAAAGTATTTGGGCCTTTTACAAACTTTAAGCTAGAGTTACCAAATTTGGTATGAAGATAGCAATATAGCTAGAGTTACCAAATTATGTATGAAGATAACAATTGACATTCCACATGGTTAGGTTAGGTTAGGTTAGAGCGGTAGTGAGAGGTTGCAGAGTGCCGGACAGTCGCAGAAAAGGTGGGAAACTGTTTCCGCCTCCTTCTCGTCCCGACAGCTTCTGCAGAAATCGTTGGCAGGGGCTAGAAGTCGCGCTGCGTGAGTCCCCACTAGCCAGTTGGCCAGGTTTGCTTAGCAATCTTGTTAGCTTCGAGTTTGATGTGCGATCGAACTTACAGCTGGCCATGAGAATACCCAATCCCTCCTTATCTGCGAGGAGAAGCATGGTAGTACCATGCCTTTCCAGCTCATCTGCTTTACAGTTGCCCTCGATCACTTTATGTCCGGAGGTATAACTCGAACTGTTCTGCCATCCCCTGTAGAGATCTGCGGCAGTTTGTGACGGAAATCGAATTTGATGATATCGCCTTTTGGGATTTGATAGCCGCCTGGCTATCAAAAAACATGCAGATCCTTGCTGCAGAGCATTTACTTGCGGAAATGCGGTCAACTATAGTCTGTGTTTGAGGGGATAAACAAGTTAGCCACTAGAATATTGGAGTGTGCGAACTTCTGCTCGGACCACTGCTGGGTTTCCCTCATGCGTAGGGCAGAGAGAGATGCTACTAGTTTCCCAATTTGGTCTATTGGTAGGAGATTTAGTATATTGTCAAGAGACTCAGTTGGGGTCGTTCTGAGGGTTCCTGTTGTGATCAGTCCAGCGGCACGCTGTACGTTGCTCAGCTTGTGGACTGATGTTTTTTTAGACAAAGTTGGCCACCATACTGAAACTCCATACAGTAGGATGGGCCGAACGATGGCTGTGTACAGCCACAGCGTGATGTGGGGTGCCATTCCCCATTTCAGTCCAATGGACTTCCCGCATATATATAGTGCGTCTGAGGCCTTCTTAACTCGTTCTTCTGTGTTAAGATTCAAGTCTAGTTTACTACCGAGAGTGAGCCCTAAGTATTTAGCGGATTTTGTTATTGATTCCATGTGTATATCGGAAACCAGAATAGTTATCGATAATTTGAAGCAAACTTGTTCTGCTCGTGGTATAGGAGAACTTAAATACAAAATCTGAAGTCTCTAGCTCTTGTAGTCTCTGAGATCCACGCCTTCATACAGACAGACAGACGGACAGACGGACGAACAGACGGACAGACGGACATGGCTGTATCGTCTCGGCTGCCTGAGGGGAGGGATCTTATACTTCTTAGTGAAGAGCCCTAAATCAGTTATAGCTGGGCTTAGTCCAAGTCCCTTTGCTGTAGCCCGTGAGGACAGGGTTCGAAGTGGTCATAGGATCGCAAAAACGGGGTATTTACCCGAGAAAGCTATGGCAACGTCGTCCGCATAAGCGATAACTTGAGAGCCCCCTCCCTCTATGGAGAGCAGCAAGCTGTTAACAGCCACATTCCAGAGGAGAGGGGAGAGATCACCTTCTTGCGGGGTACCTCTATTGACTGATCTGGAAATGGTCGCAGACCCAAGGGTAGCCCTGACTATCCTGCATTTGAGCAGCTGATCAATCAGATCCACCAATCTGGTGTCCCACTCCCAGCTCCGACAATGCCTCGGTAATCGCTCCTGGTACGACGTTATTGAAAGAGCCCTCGATGTCTAGAAAGGCTATCAGGAAGTACTTCTTGTGGTGTAGTGCCGTTTCCACTGTAGAGATAACAGCATGAAGCGCTGTCACAGTAGATTTTTTTTTTTGATAAGCATGTTGTCCTTGGGAGAAGTGATCAGTCTTGATCGAGTCTCTGATATGTAGGCCCAGTACCCTTTCTAGTGTCTTGCGTAGGAAGGACGTTAGGCTTATGGGACGAAAGTCCTTTGGGGTCGTGTGTGAAGCTTTGCCAGTCTTGGGGATGAAGACGACTTTGGATTTTAGCCATGGTTTGGGGATCAAACCTGTCGTTAAGATATCTGAGAAGATTTTCTGGAGCCAGTTTATGGCAGTATCTCCTGCATACTGCAGTTGGGCTGGGATAATTCCTTCGGGCCCAGGGGATTTTAAGGGCGAGAAACTTCGAATGGTCCATGAGATGATATTGTTGGAGAACATGACATTCTCTGTAGATAGGGGGTCGTAAACCTACGACTGAGCATCCGGGAAAGTGGGTTTCCACCAAAAGTTCCAGTGACTCTAGACTGGTCGTTGTCTACGAGTCATCGGAGTTTTTGAGGAAGCCCACGGGTGCTCGAGTGCTGGAGAGAACTTTCCTGAGTCTAGCGGCTTCTGTAGTGTTCTAGATTGTGGAGTAGAAATTCCGCCAATTGAGCGCTTAGCTTGTCTAAGTTTATTTTTATATGAGGTTAGGCTGGCTTTAAAGAGACTCCATGATTGGTCGTCTCCCCTGAACCTTGATTTCGTGAAGTTTTGCGAAGGTCATTTAGTTGTGGGGACCACCACGGTGGTTTGGTTTTCCTTCTTGGTTTGATCTGGGAGCATGCATTGTTTAGGCCGGACTTGCATGGCTCCGTGAGCTTGTTGGTGAGTAACTCAGTGTACTCGGGTGAAGGGAGACATACGAGGAAGATTCTTTGAAAATGGTCCAGTTCGCTCGTTTTACGTTTCTGCACCATTTAGGCTTGGGTACGTCGAAAGAGAAAACTATATCTATGATCAGAAAAAGAATGCTCGTTAAGCACTCTCCATCTTATGAATTTTTGGTCCAGTAAGGCTGTGGCTAGCGTCATGTCTAAGACCTCTTCCCTATTTCTTGTCATAAAAGTCGGGTCGGTACCAATATTAAAAATGTTCAAATTAGTTGAGGGGATATAGTTCCAGAATAACTCACCCCGTTCATTCATGTCAGTGCTTCCCAACTGATGGTGATGAGCGTTGGCGTCGCATCCTATAATGAGCTCAGTGTTTGTCGCTTCGCAGTCGGCGATTAGCGCACGTAGCAGTAGGTGTGGGAGTGGCCCATGGGCCATGTAAGTTGAGCAGAGCCAGACGTGTCCCGACTTCAGCTCAAGACACGCAGCAGTGGTGTCGCCATTACTGAAATTAGAGAGCAGAAAAATGTCTAGGTGTTTTCTAGCAAATATGCAGGTGCGGACTTTACCTTCATTGCGGGCTACAAGTATCTTGTAGTCCTTAGTCCCCAGACCAGAAACCTTGCCACCGCAGACCCAAAGTTCCTGGATGAGGACAACGTCTGCTCCGCATTGGCTTATATGGAGCAGCAGAGCGGCTGCCGCCGCCTTACAGTGTTGAAGGTTGATTCGAAGGAGCCTCAGAGACATCTCCAGACTTCCTCTGCACCACAGTGAGATTAGCCTCCTCGTCTGTATCGTAGTCGAGAAGTCTTATCATGTTGGCCATGTCGTCGGCTAAGTCGGAGCCCTCTGACTGGTGGTCGGCCTGGGCGTCTGCCTCTTTAACCGGCTCGTCACTTTCGGTGACTGTGCTTTGGATACCATTGGCTGTGGGCTGCCCACTCGGGGCTGAGACGTCATCCACAACCGTTGCGTCATCGAGGGCTGATGGCTTGCTTGCCGCATTCGAATGGTAGACACTGATCGCTATCGGCTTGAATCCGTAGTGGGCCGCTCCGTTGGACGCGGCAAGGGCCTTGGCTGACTCGTCATTGATGATGAGAATCACCTGTCGGCTGTTGCGTTCCGGCTCCTCGACTTTGGTGATCCTCCAATCTTTAGTAACCAAGTCGGGGTTACTAGGCTGCAACAGTTTTAGGATCCTCTCCTAAACTCTAGCTCGGGGTCTGCTTGGCACGTCTTTCCAGTCGACCGCCTCTAGCTTTTGCGCCGGAATAAACTTCTCCGAGGTGGCGGTCCGCCAGACAGCTCCATTAAGTCGACGACCCTGTCTTGGAGCTCGTTTTCGATAGCCCCCCACCTGTTCCGCTGGATGTGGCCCTCTTTGTGGCCCTTGTCCAGGATCCCAATAAGGAACTTCTCCTTTGTGCTTTCGGCGGAGAACCGTGTGAGCGGCTGGGGCTGCGAGGGTAGCCTGATCCGTTTGGCTTCCGGGGCCGACTCCTCAACGGCTGACGCTTCTGCTTGGCTTAAGATGAGGCGGCTGCGATAGCTGGCTTAAAATCCGGCAGAATGGATTTTGCCCACTCTACGAATCGGACGCCATCCGGAGATGATGGCTGGGCGGTCATATTCTTCTGCAGAATATCTGCCGCTCTCTGCCGGTCCTCAATGGACGTCTTTTTGGCCACTGAAGTAGCGGGTCCCGGAACAGTCACCTGTGTCGCGGACCTGGAAGCTGGTGTTGCAAACTTATGTTGCAACCTCCAAACTCCAGGAGCTCTTTCAGGACGACGTCTGGGGTGTGAGGACGAATGGTTTGTTCGTCCTACACCTTTGCCGCTAACGGCGTTGCGAGCACCTGCTGGCGTATCAGGCGTCGGGGATGAGGTGCTAGCACCTGAAGAGGGATTGTCGTTTCCCCTCGGATTTTTAAGTGTCCCGGACACTGGATTTTTGTTTTTATAAATAAACCTCATTCTTGGTCTCACGAGTAGACGGAAATGGAAAGTCACCCGCGACATAGCCCGTGTGCCGCGGGAAGCCTATTTAAACAGGAGGTCGGCAGGTATCCAGATTTCGCAAAGTAACGACCGAGCACCCCCTCGGCCACCTTGGACTGGGGTTATTTTATAGAGTTTTCTTCTCTCGCCCGAGTACCATTCGTCAGCACCCTTAGTCTGCATCAAAAATTTGGATGCCGCGAACCATTTCCGCTCCAGTTCCTCCTTTCACCACCTTTTACAAACATTGAGCTAGAGCCACTAAATTTAGAAAGAAGACAACTGGTGGCATCCCCATCTGCATCGGAGAATCCTTAACGCAGCGTGCACCTCTGCCGCATCCCTACTTCTTTGCAATATGGCCACTTTTTACCGGTTGTAATACTGGTAACGGTTTCAACTGGAGAGCAATATCAAATAATAAACGGAGAAATGTTTTTAATAGTCATATTCTTCGTTGAGCTAATGCTTGGTAAGTTTTTGGTAGGTTATATTCTATTATGATTCTCGTGGTTTATAATTCGTACATTGAAAGAGCGAGATAGCGATGTTATTTTTTAAGGCCTGTACGCAGACGCCTGTACAACTCCCGTACAGCAAAACCTTCATAAAAAAAAATGGTCCCGTACAGCTTCAGTACAGTACGTACATTTTAGGTCTGCAGCTCTGTTAGCTACTGCTGGTACGGTAGTGTTGAACAATGAAAATGTTAAATGTTATGTTAAAATGCTACGGGCAGTAAATAGCTTTCAGCAGCTATTCACAGTCGTAAAAAAAACAACAACATGTCGGTCAAGAGCCGGCTTATACATTTTTCTGATAATATTAACAAAGTTGCCCTAATTCAGGCTCCAATAGAGCCATACTTATTGTTTTGGAAGTCAACGCTGCGCAAGAAGTATTGAATAAAAATATGTTAATAAATTAATAAGGTACAATTTAAATAACATATTTTATTTATTTATTTATAGTCAGCTAAGAGCAGCTGACATTAAAATGAATCAAAATTTAATTTAAATTAAAAATAATTAAAATAATTAAATTAAGTAAAATATAGAATAATGTATAAATCTGAAAAAATAATTAAAAGTTAAAGTTAAAGCTCTGGGAAATTCAATAAAAAATTGAGCAGTCCAACATTTGTTGCGATGATTGGGAAAAACCCAGAAAAACCCAATCAGACCAGCGTTAGATTAGTAGTAAGTGGTTACGATTAGATGAAGCAAAAAGGATCGATCTTTTTAGTACTGGAGTTGAGGCCTCCAAGGAGACAAGAGAATAAAGTTTGTTATAGTCAGAACATATAACACGAAATGGTTCATGAATTAAATAGTTGCTGAAGCAACGAACAAGGCTAAGGGGTAAAAAGTTACATGAAGATCTAACCGGGACATTAAATTTAATTCGACTCAAAATAACTAATGAGTCGATTTCACCATTAAGTAGGTTAGTAATAAATAATACTCCATGCATAGTTCTACGGTTTAACAGGGAGGGAAGATTTATTAAAAGGAGTCTACTAGAATACGGGGGTAAGTCAACTCCAGCAACCCAGTTAAAACTTCTAAGGGAAAATAGAAGAAATTTCTTCTGCACAGATTCTATTCTATCCTGGTGAATCGAGTATTGTGGGGACCACACACAAGATCCATACTCCAGAATGGGACGTACTAAGGATGTATAAAGCGTTTTAGTGGTGTACGGATCATTAAACTCTTTCGACCACCGCTTGATGAAGCCAAGGACATTAATGGCCTTATTGACCATAGACGAAATATGGGCGTCAAACTTCAATTTAGGATCAAGAATAATGCCTAAGTCTTTGATTTCAAACACGCGGTCAAGTGGTGAAGCATCAAGCAAGTAGTTAGCAGTATGAGGGGTACTTCTACAAAAAGACATGACTTTACATTTTGAACAATTTAAATTTAGTAATTTAGTACGGCACCAGGCTGACAAAGCACCCAAATCCGACTGTAGTAAATTACACAGGGAAGCGTCATTATAGGTGAAACATAGCTTCACATCATCAGCAAACATATATACATAGGAGTTAGTAATTACAGCTGGAAGATCGTTAATAAACAGATTAAATAGCAAAGGTCCAAGGTGACTACCCTGGGGAACACCAGAGGTAATAAAAATAGGTTTAGATACCGACGATTTAAAAACAACTTTTTGTGTTCGACCACACAAGTACTCCGAAAGCCACAATACGAATTTTGATGGAAATCCAATAATATTTAATTTTTGAAGCAACAGAGAATGACTAACAGAATCAAATGCCTTAAATCAGGACTGTACTGCCACTGATCTATTACAAGGTATAGATCTGTAAGGTGAATTTGCTTTGAGTCTTTTAAGTGGTTTCGGTTATGTTTAGCATAATCTTTTAGTATAAATATGGGTTAACTAAAATGCTTTTTGGTTTTGCAGCCTGCTTTTTTCACAACCGCCAGCAGCAGGGCGTTAGTTGTACTCAAACACAAAAGTAGCGCGCGTTGGTCGTGAATCAGTATTTTGAATTTAAGTATACAAAGCACAGTTGTATTTCCGATTTATTGAGTAAAAGTTATTAGCCTACCGCCACAATATGTGATTTTTTCAACACTTGTTGTTACGGTCGTAAAACTCATGTATACTGTACGGGAGCTGTACGAGGCTCATGCGTACAGGCCTTTAAGGTACACAATACGACGTGGAGTAAGATTTCAAAATAGCAGATTTGAAGTGTCATTCTAGTACTAATTTTGTTTTATGGTTTTTTTACCCTTAACCCATAAAATGGGTAAAAAGGGTATAATGGCTTTGTGCAAAAGTATGTAACAGGCAGAAGGAAGCATCTCCGACCCCATAAAGTATATATATTCTTGATCAGCATCAACAGTCATGTCCGTCTGTCTGTCAGTCTGTCCGTCTGTATTAACGCGTGGATTTCAGAGACTACAAGAGTTAGATACTTCCGATTTTGTATATAAGTTCTCCTATACCATAAGCAAAACAAGTTTGTTTCAAACTATCGATAACTATTCTGGTTTCCGATACACACATGATATCGATAACAAAAAATGATCGAATTTTCTATTTTCTTTTATTTAATTTTTTTTTTAATGGTATTTGACTTTATGCATTGCTTTTAAATTTAAGGGTTTGGGCTGTCAGTTTAAGAACCGAGGCATAGGCTTGTTTTATTTACTGCAAAAATGGAAGCATCTTTGACCACAGATCGTTTGTTTATTCTTGATAAATATTTTGATCAGCACCGAAGGCTACCTAGATCTGTTCAATCTATTTTATGAGTTTTTAGGTAACGAGATTACTTTTTTCTCAGAATCTCATCGCTGCACACTGGTTCCTGTTGTATGGGGAGGGCGGCCAAAAATACTTCTAGTTGAGGTAGAGGTTTGAAACTTAACACAAAATTTTTATAAATTCATGGTAAGATGATGTGTAAAAATCAGCCAGATCGGACCACCATATCATATAGCTGTCATATGAACGATCGGTCTGAAATCAAGTGTTTGTATGGAAAACTGTTTTGTTTTCCATTATATTGCAACGCAACCTTATAATTCTTCATTAAAAACTACTTTATTTAACCAGGGCGAGCTTAGTGAAAATCGGGATACTATATTATATAGCTGCCATAGGAACAATCAGTCTAAAATCGATTTTTTGTTGGAAAAATTGTTTTGTTTTAAACGACAAACGGCAAAAATTTAACAATAATTAAACAACAACAAACACAAAATTATTAAAGATTTTTTCATAGTTCATGTATGTACACGCTCTAATTATAAGGTAAGAATTCAACAAATATAAAAAAAATTCAACAAAAATACATATGTAAGGAAAAAAAAAAATTGTTATATACTATCTAGTAAATCAATTGCTGATTTTAAAAGCTTCGACTTTGGCCTACAAATAAGTTTTCTTTGACCCGTGATGAAGAGATCTGAGGTTAAAGGCAATCTGTTCAGTAAATCAGTATTTGTCGAACTCTTGACATTTTGCGTGTATGCTTCAGCCTGAACACCATATATCAAAAGCAGCTAATCGAGGAAATTGGCATTCATATGTTGTCCCTATGAAAATAATGCGCTCTTAGCATGGAAAAACCGAAAATAAACACAAAACACAAAATAAAAGCAAGAACAACAAAACACCACAACAACAACAAAAAACAACAACTACAACAAAAACAACAACAACAAAAAACACTTCCTCTCTTTTCTTTACACTATCTTTCGTCTATGTCTAGCACGCTTCTTTCATTTTTTTCGCAAGCCACATGTGCTTTTTTAAAGTTGAGGTTAGGTTACCTTTTTGAATAAAGCAAGAGCACGGGCACCTACGGGCACTTGAAATTAAAACCACATAATCTTAAAATGTTAATAAATAATATACAAAAAGAATTATTGCGGCGTGAGATGACGGTCATAACTAAAACTCTAACGAAACACAGCAAAGACAAACACAGAACGTCCACAATAACGTACTTAACACAATAACGATTTACACGACACACAGCGGGAAGTAGATATATTTTTTGTTGTAAAAATATTGTTAATGCCTTTATTTATAATAATAATCCCATCCATCGCACAATAGCTTTGTTTTAAATATTTATTTAACTTTTTTAGTGAGAGCTCTACTTGCAAGTTGTTCTCGCTGCAATACCAAAATAATTTTATGCTGTCTCTTTTGATGCTATTCTTGAAGAGGACAGTTAGAACAAAACAAAAACAAGTATACAGTTTAATAGCTAGACCAATTATGAAAAAGTGTTGATTTTATTTTTGGCCTATAGGAGGAACCACTGTGCGCTGCCTTAAACACATGAGTTACAACTTTGACACTTAATCTTTTCATTTAAAAGAGTAAACTATTTGACGCTTCTAAGAACAATTTCCACAGTTTCAAAAATTAGTCGAAAGATGGAACTGTCTATAGAATTTCTTCTTTATTTTAAGTTGGTTTTTTCCCTATCGCTCTTTCTCACGCACTTTCAGATAATAAAATTACTTAATGGAATGTTATGTATGTCCCCGTTTAATTTCTGATTATAATGTTTTCCATGTTCCAATAATACAGAATGTTTTTATTTATTACTTTTACTACATTTTGTAAGAGGCCCAGCTTTATTTTCCAATTTAAAAACCGTTAATGGTATAGCATACGCATCAATTCAATTGGCGTGTAAAGCTCTAGGATTACTAGAAGATGATAAGCACTGGAATTCAACTATGGCCGAAGCTGTCATACGTCAAAATCCTACTAAACTGAGAGAACTTTTTGCAATAATGTTACAATTTTGCCAAATTTCAGATGCTCTTAAACTTTGGAATACTTATAAAGAGAGTTTCTCAGAAGATATTTAAGAGCCTGCAATTTTTCACAAGACAGAAATATTGATCAAAATATTGTGAATAATGTATTTAATTAATGTCTTATTTACATTGAAGTCAAAACTTGACTTATCTTCCACTACCAATCAGATCCGAGGAAATTGTTCAAAATAATGAATATCAAGAGAAACAAATTATGAAAATTGCGATAGTTTTGTTGTTAATAATGAGCTTATCCTTACCGCTCAGCAAAACCAAGTATACGAAAAGATACTACATAGCGTTGAAGCAGAAAAGGGAGAAATCTATTTTTTAGATGCACCTGGTGGAACAGGAAAAACTTTTCATTTACATTTATTATTGGCAAAGGTACGGCAAAGTAAAAAAATTTCATTTTGCGTTGCTTCTTCCGGTATCGCAGCCACTTTACTTAATGGTGGTCGCGCAGCGCATTCTACTTTTAAGATTCCATTTAATTTGATTCATTTAGAAACACCACATTGCTCAATTTTAAAGCAATTTAATATTGCTGCTGTGCTCAAAGATTGCAAGCTTATTGTTTGGGATGAGTGTACTATGGCCCATAAAGGTGCTTTTGGAGCTGTAGATCGATCTTTGAAAGACATTCGAGATAGTGAATACTTAATGGGTGGCATAACTGTTCTCTTAGCTGGTGATTCTCGACAAACTCTTCCATTGATCCCCAGAGGAACAAGAGCAGATAAAAAAAATGCGTGCTTAAAGACTTCAATTTTGTAGCCCAAAATACAGAAAGTTGCATTAACGAAAAAAATGCGAGTGCATTTAAAAGGTGATAGCATAGCTGGTGAATTTGCATAAATGCTTCTTCAAATTGGAAATGGATTATTTCCAACCCATGATGGCAAAATAACTTTACCATCAACTTTGTCTAATTGTGAAAAATAATTGAAGAACTAACTCTAATAATATTTCCGGATATTACAAATATCTCTAAAAAATCACTCGAATGGTTTTCAGAACGTGCTTTTTTGACTGCGAGAAATTACTGCATTGGAAATAAACAAGTTTTTATTAAAAATCATTTCAAAGTGAAGAAATGACATATAACTCTATTGATTCTGTGACTTAGGTCTTCTCGGCGCAGCGAAGTAAGCGGAGCACTTACTAGTAATATAGTATTAGTAATTTAGTACTAATATAGAGCCCGACTAGAAGATACCCTGAACCCAGTTGCAATAAATATAATAAATTTATATAAGACTTTGGTATACTGACTTAACTTCAATCGATTAAATTCGATACCTCCGGTGTTTCTAAATCGATTTGTACGAAATTTTCAGAAAAGTTCTATCGTTACCCATTATTTCAACCGCCATTTTTACATTTTTCAAATTCGATATTTTTTTGTAATCGATTGCATGTGTATATGGGAAACCAGAATAGTTACCGATAATTTCAAACAAACTTGTTCTGCTTATGGTATAGGAGAACTTATATCCAAATCGGAAGTCTCTAGCTTTTGTAGTCATTGAGATCCACACGTTCATATATACGGACAGACGGACAGAGAGACAGGCAGACAAACAGACAGACGGACATGGCTATATCGTCTCGGCTGTTGATGCTGACCAAGAATATATAATATATACTTTATGGGGTCGGAGATGCTTCCTTCTGCCTGTAACATACTTTTGCACAAAACCATTATACACTTTTTACCCATTTTATGGGTTAGGGTTTTCCGATTTGGTGAGTAAACTTTCTCATTTAAAGACTATCTTTGCTTATACACACATATTCATTTGCATAGATTTTTATATGAATAAAATAATCGTTTGTCTTTGGTTGGTGACGGTTGTGTTTTTGCGAGCCCTTAACAATTTGTTATTTTTCTTGTGTACGATATAACTTGGTTTATTTTGTGTGTAATACTAACAGTGATAGCAAATATACGTTGTATTAATTAACTTGTGCGGATTCTAATTTTGCCGAAAAATTACTGATTTTAAGTCGCAGTCAAACTGACGCTGCAGTGCCTTACAATATAGAAAACAAACATACATACATACGTACAGTATCGGACAAAACTAAAGCACCCCCCTAGGCCATTTTTTTCATTTGATGTTTTTTTTATGAAAACGATGCTGTTGTTTTATTGTGTTAGTGTTTATACTCGATACCGAAGGTAACTAGTATATTGGTTTTGTGCAATGTCCGTCATGGTGTCTGTCCGTCTGTCCGTCCGTATGTATGCAAGTTTTTTCCACACCCTTCAAGCTAGAGACTTGAAACTTTCCAATTCTCTTTATCTATGGGATAGTAAATTAAAGTGTCAAGATGGGGGTTCTACGATAACTGGGGGGCTGGCAAATCGATAAATTCGATAACTCAAAACCGATAAATCCACATATTTCGCACATCCTTACAGCTAGAACTACCAAATTTGGTAAGAAGATAGGTTCTAGCAACCCCCAAAAAACTGCATCAATAATTTTGGAGCCACGCCCCCCCATTCCGCCCCCAGCCCCCCCGAATTTTAAAGTCAAAAAAGCATATATCTCCCTCAGTTTTTGAGCTATAGCCACCAAATTTGGTGCCAAGATAGGTGATGATGACCCCCTAAAAACTGCATCAAAAGTTTGGATGCCACGCCCACCGACACTGCCCTAGCTACCCCCATCCACCCCAACGCTTCGTCAAAAACGGGAATGCGTGTATCTTCCAGAGTTGTGGAGCTAGAGCTTCCAAATTTGGTGGGAAGATAGCTAGTAGCGATCCCCAAAAAACTGCATCAAAGTTTTGGAGCCGCGCCCACCCATTCCGCCCCCAGCCCACCCGCATTTTGAAATCAGAAATGGCTATATCTCCCAAAGTTTTGAGCTAGAGCCACCAAATTTGGTGCCAAGATAGGTGATGATGACCCCCTAAAAACTGCATCAAAAGTTTGGATGCCACGCCCACCGATCCTACCCTAGCCGCCCCATCCACCCCAACGCTTCGTCAAAAACGGGAATGCGTGTATCTTCCAGAGTTGTGGAGCTAGAGCTACCAAATTTGGTGGGAAGATAGCTAGTAGCGATCCCCAAAAATCTACATCAAAGTTTTGGAGCCAAGCCCACCCATTCCGCCCCCTTTCCCCACCAAACTTTGAGCTAGAGTCACCAAATTTGGTATGAAGGTAGCATTTGACATTCCACAAGGATCTGCAGCAAAAATTTGGATGCCACGCCCAACCATACCGCCCCCAGCCCCCCTTTCCCCACTTTATACAAACTTCGAGCTAGAGTCAACAAATTCGGTATGAAGATAGCAATTGACATCCCACATAGATCTGCGCAAAAATTTGAATGCCACGCCCAACCATACCGCCCCCAGCCCCCCTTTCCCCACTTTATACAAACTTCGAGCTAGAGTCACCAAATTTGGTATGAAGATAGCAATTGACATCCCACATGGATGGGCATCAAAATTTTTAATACTGGTATCGAGTATACCGCAGTCGGTTGCGTCCGACTGCAGCGTTTCCACTTGTTTTTATTTACTTGTGTCCTAAATATTAATTAACAAAAGATTTTGGCATGATACAATCCATAAACAAAAAATTTTTGTCCAAAAACCATTTTAACTCGTAAATTTGAAGCGACAAAACTAAAGCACCCCCTATTATAAAATTAAAAAAAAAATTTTAAATCAATATTTTGTTGGATATCCTTTACTTTTGAGGACAGCCGCACATCTTTTGGGCATAGAGGATATTAAGTTATGAATAATGTCCGGCGAGAATGCTTCCCAGGCTGTTTTTAAAGCTTCGAAAAGATCAAGAACCGTTTTGCAATTTTGCCTGTTTATTTTTCTGTTTACTATATCCCACAAGTTCTCAATAGGGTTTAAATCAGGCGATTGGGCAGGCCAACGAAGAACTTCTATGTCATTGGCCTGTAACCAATCCTTGACCACTTTTGCTGTGTGTTTCGGGTCATTATCTTGCTGGAACCTCCATTGAAGTGGCATTTCTTCACCAGCGTATGGGAACATGACGTCCTGAAGTATACTAAGATACTGGAATCTATCCATTATTCCATCAATTTTATGAATCGGCCCGATTCCTTGCCCAGAGAAACATTCCCAGACCATCACACTGCCTCCTCCGTGCTTAACAGTGCTTTTGCAAAACTTCGGATTTAATCTTTCTCCGTTTGGTCTGCGAACACGCCTCATACCATCTGAATCCTTCATGTTGTACTTGGATTCGTCAGAAAATAGCACAGTCTTCCATTTTTGGACACTCCAGTTAAGATGGGCCTTGGCAAATTCGATTCTGGCTTTTCTGTTCTTTGGCGATACAAAAGGTTTTTTGCTGGTCGTCGACTGAACAAACCGGCCTCCACGGCCCGTCTTTGAATCGTTCTACCGCTAACTTGCAAGTCCAAGCAGCTTCGTATGTGATTCGATGATACTGTAGGATCCTTATGGATAGTCCTTTTAATCAGGGAATCTTCAAGCCGCGTAGTTTTACGTGGTCTTCCTCCGGAATGAGTAGCATTTGTGTGACCAGAATGAAGAAATTTTGCAATCAGCCTCGAAATAACTGATCTGTTGATTGAATATTTTGCACTTAGTTGGTGTCTTGATAAGCCGCCTCTGCAATCGTTGATAATTTTAATTTTAAATTCATTTGGGTATTTATTTCGTGCCATTGCTCTTATCTCAATGCAAACTTTCAAACAATGACAATTTCTGCATGAAATCGAACTAATTTCTTCTTCTAAATACTGCAGCATGATTTTACATGCATTTAAGAAGTGTACCGTTAACTTTTACCGTTATATTTCAGTGGCGTAGTTAAATTTACAAACAATTTTTTAGGGGGTGCTTTAGTTTTGTCGCTTCAAATTTACGAGTTAAAATGGTTTTTGGACAAAAATTTTTTGTTTATGGATTGTATCATGCCAAAATCTTTTGTTAATTAATATTTAGGACACAAGTAAATAAAAAACACTAACACAATAAAACAACAGCATCGTTTTCATAAAAAAAACATCAAATGAAAAAAATGGCCTAGGGGGGTGCTTTAGTTTTGTCCGATACTGTATATTGGCTTTGCATATTGTGCTTTGCATATTTTGTGATTTTCGTCCACTAACAACAATCAGCTTATCTATTTACTGGCTCTCACTCTCGCTCTCCAGCACCTCTCCCGCTTTTGTCCGCTCTTGACCGACGTAATTGGGGTTCTATCTGCTCACGCTCTCTAAGTTCTCTCTTTATTTTTACCGTTTCAACGTACTTGCACTCTTCATTGTTTTGTTTTAGCATTTCGATTTCTTTGTTTACATTTTCAAAATGTTTACCTGCTGCAGCAAGAATTGTAAAACGGTTGGTACAACTAACCAAGATTTTTATTTATGTAGATTGTGTGACAACGCGATCCACATGAAATGTGCTGGCTTTACAGCCAAAATAAGGGACTGCTTAGTTGCAGACTCTGGCTTAAAATGGTATTGTGTGTCCTGCAATGTGGTTAAGAAGGAAACCGCTCAATTCATAAGGCAGACTCACCTAAGCTTTTTATCTGTGAACAAGCTGAACATCTGTGAACAAGAAGCTTTAAATAATCTGCATACGACTTTCAAAGAGCTTGAGGCAATTTTCAAAAACGGCAAGATTATAACCGAATCTCCGAAGCGCAAAAGTGTCCCACCTGTCTTGTCAACCAAGCCACTACTGGTGCCAATCAATAATCCCACAACGGGTCCTATTGCTGACCCATTAATGGGTTTTAACTCGCCAGCTAAAAATCCTAGTAATAACTTAACCACCGTTCGCTTCCTACCAGCTAACAATCCTTTACTACTTAGTGTCCTCCGATTCGACAGCTTTTGTGCCTAGTAATCCTACTGTAGGTACAGCCGGCGCTCCCAAGCCTCTTGTTGTTGTGGCTCTCAATAAATTTATTTTCGTGTCTAGGCTAGCATCCAATACTTCATCGGATGATGTAAGTGCCTACATTAAAAGTTATATCAAATCCCCACATACCAGGGTTGAAAAATGTAAATTCAAACACGCCCGAAGCATATCTTCTTTCAAGTTGAGCGTGCCGCCTGAACTTTTTTCGACGATTTGTTCTGAAAAGTTTTGGCCGCCACAGCTCGTTGTAAAGGAATATGTGAACAGGCGAAATGATAATTATAATAATAATGGTATTAGGATTACTAGTGCACAGCGTGTTAGCCACCCTGTTGCGTCGACGTCGTCGGCAAAAAACTAACAAATGTTTTTAGCTTGGCATATCATGTTAGAGGCCTTAACACTTAACTTGGTAAATTATATTTTAACAGCATATCCTTTGATTCACAAATAGTTGCACTTACAGAAACCTGGTTAAAATCCGATATTTCTGATTAATCTGTTTTTCCTTCTAAATTTACCCTCTACAAATGCGATCGCACCTCCCGCAAGGGGGCGGTGTTCTCATTGCAGTTGACTCCTGTATTTCCTCTGAACAGATTCATTCTCAGGATCTTCCGGACATAGAGTTATATGTGTTAAAATATTACTAAACGGCCGTTCACTAACTTTACTAAATTAAATGATCTTTTTCAACATACTAATTGGCCTTTATTTTATGGGACCTTGAATTCGCTTTTGGATATTTGTGTTCCCCTCACTTGTTCTTCAAGTGATAATAAGGCACCTTGGTTTACGAGGGAACTATCGAAATTGAAAAACGCGAAGATAAAATCATAAAAAAAATTTTAAAAGTCGAGAACTACTTTAGATTTAATTTCGTATTTACTGGCAAAATCTAGTTTTCTTTCTGTTAACACATCTTGTTTTAATAATTATTTTAATCGTTGTAGACTTAACTGTTCTCGTGACCCTAAACAGTTTTATAAATTTGTTAACTCTAAACGTGAGTCTTCTTGCTTGCCGTCTTCAGTATATCTTGATAATACAAAAGCAAGTTCTGATCAGGCAGTAGCCGATCTATTTGCTGAGTGTTTTCAATCAGTATATTCAACGAATTTACATAGTTGCAGTAATTTCTATCCTTTTAATGTTATATCGTCAAATTGCATATATATCCCAGTTATAATTGAGTGTACGTTGCTAAGTGACCTTAACTCTATCAAACCTGGCTTCTTGCCTGGTCCTGATGGCTTGCCATGTTGCATTCTTAGATGCTGCGCGGATTATTTTTTGTAAGCCCTTAAATAAATTATTTTACATGTCTGTTGACTCAACTGTGTCTCCTGACATATGGAAGGAATCCTTTCTAATTCCACTCCATAAAAATTCTTCAAAGTCTAACGTTAAAAATTATAGGGGCATATCAACTGTTGACTCAACTGTTACTACGTTTATGCTTGCAAAAAAGCATGAATTCAGATCATCACAAAATCGTGATTTTTTCTACACACGTATTTTGACTATGATTTTTTGGAAAAATCATGATTTTTTGCGTAAGCAGTCTGGCAACGCTACTGTGTGAAATCAGCTGTTCCGCACTAATTAAATTGCTGCGAACAGCAGCTCCATTCTTGACTTTAAAAGACAACGAACCATCGCTGATGTTCGCGTTTGCCATTGAATTAAAAAAAATTTGCATTTTCATTTAACATTTTGAAGATTTAATTCGTTTAACGTTTTGGCTTTCGGTTTATCAGCTGTTTGTGCTGATGTGCTGCCACCTTTTTCATATGAAGCTGCATATGTGGCTCCACCCTTCAGAAAAATCATGATTTTTGTAAAATAGCATAAACAGGCGTATTGTAAAAAGCGTGATTTTAAAAAATCATGAAACAGCAAGCATACACGTAGTATGTGTTTCCTGATTTATGGAAGGAATCCTTTATAATTCCACTCCATAAAAATTCTTCAAAGTCTAACGTTAAAAATTATAGGGGCATATCCAAGTTGTCCGCCATTCCTAAAGTCTAACGTTAAAAATTATATGTTCTCAATTGCAACACCTTTTTAGTTCTATTATATCGCCTTATCAACATAGTTTTGTTAGTTATGATCTACTACCTCTAACCTTCTTGAATTCACTTCGCTTGTTATCAAAGGGTTTCAGGAAAAAATGCAAACTGACGTTGTTAAAACCGATTTTAGTACGGCATTTGATTCTGTTAGTCATTCTCTGTTGCTTCAAAAATTAAATATTACTAGATTTCCATCAAAACTCTTATTGTGGCTTTCGGAGTACTTTTGTGGTCGAACACAAAAAGTAGTTTTTAAATCGTCGGTATCTAAACCTTTTTTTTTGTTACCTCTGGTGTTCCCCAGGGGAGTCATCTTGGAACTTTGCTATTTAATATGATTATCAACGATCTTCCATGTGTTAGTACTAACTCATACGTATATATGTTTGCATATGATGTAAAAACATGTTTCACCTATAATGATGCTTCTCTTTGAAACTTGCTACAGTCGAATTTGGGTGCATTGTCGGCCTGGTGTCTTTTTAACTTACTCAAATTAAATTGTTCTAAATTTAAAGTCATGTCTTTTTGTAGAAGTATCCCTCATACTGCTCTCTACTTGCTTGATGCTTTACCACTTGACCGCGTAATTGAAATTAAAGATTTAGGCATTATTCTTGATCCTAAATTAAAGTTTGACTCCCAAATATCGTCTATGGTCAATAAGGCCATTAATGTCTTTGGCTTCATCAAGCGGTGGTCGAAAGAGTTTAACGATCCCTAGACCACTAAAACGCTTTTTACATCCCTAGTACGTCCCATCCTGGAGTATGGAACTTGTGTGTGGTCCCTCGATTCACCAGGATAGAATTGAATCTAAATTTCTACTATTTGCCCTTAGAAGTTTTAACTGGGTTCCTGGAGTAGACTTACCCCCGTATTCAAGTATACTTCTTTTGATTAATCTTCCCTCGCTCTCAAAACGTAAAACTATGCATTTATTGCTAGTCTACTTAATGGTGAAATCGACTCATAAGTTCTTTGAGTCGAATTAAATTGAATGTCCCAATTAGATCTTCATGTAACTTCTTACCCCATAGCTTTGATCGTTGCTTGAGCAACTATTTAATTCATGAACCATTTCGTGTTATATGTTCGGACTATAACAAACTGAATTCTCTTGTCTCCTTGGAGGCCTCAACTCCAGTACTAAAAAGATAGATCTTTTTGCTTTGTCTAATTGTAACCACTAATTACTAATCTAACGCTGGTCTGATTGGGCTTTTCTGGGTTTTTCCCAATCCACGCAACAAATGTTGGACAACTCAATTTTTTTTTATTGAATTTCCCAGATTTTAAACGTTAACTTTAAGATTTTTTAACTTAATTTTATTTTCAGATTTATATATTATTCTAATTTAATTATATATTATTAATGTCAGCTGCTCTTAGCTGACAATAAATAAAATAAAATAAAATACTATATAAAGTTTTGAAAAGCTTTTGATGCTTGATTGTCATTTGTCTAATGTTTTTGTATCCAAATAATGTATGTTGTGGGCTGGGGTGTTAGAAGTTAAAGGTGTGAGTATTGTAAAGTAGTTGAGAATAATAGAAATCACGGGATTTAAAATCGGTGCAGTGTAGTACAAAACTATTCAAATAAGAAAGCTACAAGCAAACCGTACCTAATCTAGGTAAAAGTTACTTATGTGTGTACGAGTGATTTAACTGTCGTATGTAGGCTACAGTGGAAAGTCTGAAGATCGCTTCGCCTTAGAGGGGCAAATGATAGTTCATATGATTTGGAGGACGCCAGGCTGTTAACTAAATGAGAATATGTAAATAAATATAATATGAGCCTTATATATTCTTTGGAAAAACTACTTTTTCGAAAAAAACTGGTTTGTTAATAATAAATTCAATAATAATTCAATAATTTAATATAAGTGAATAATTTGTGTACTCGTATAACAGCCTACATTTATTTTTAGACGAAAAATAATCACAACTATTCCATTCCATCAGTTTTATAGACTAATGACCTTCCGTTTTTAACAGCTTACCGCCACCCGTCTTTGTCACTTAAAGAGCTATTGAATATCAATTGGAGGAAATATTTGATAAATTATTAAAGTAAGTATAGAAGTGAAGCTAAAACAAAAGAGAAAAATAATATATGAAATGTAACAGAAATAACTAAAGAAAATAATAAATAATAATCATAAATAATAATCAGCAATCAAACAGAAAAATGCAGCACGTATGAGAAAGAGCTATAGGGAAAGAACCAACTTAAAATAAAGAAGAAATTCTATAGACAGTTCCATCTTTCGACTAATATTTTAAGCTGTGGAAATGGTTCTTAGAAGCGTCAAACAGTTAACTCTTTTAAACGAAAAGATTAAGTGTGAAAGTTGTAACTCATGTGTTTAAGGCAGCGATTAGATTCTGAGAAAAAATTTAATTTCGATATCTAAAAACAGACCTAGAACAGGTCTAGGTAGCCTGCGGTGCTGAGCAAAATATTCATCAAGAATAAACATGCTAAGTATCTGGGGTCAAGGATGTTTCCATTTCTGCAGTAAAGAAAAAAAGTCTGTCTCGGTTCTAAAATTGAATTTGTATGTATTGAAACAAGATTTTTACCTCCGAGGCAATAGATACACATCAATACATTTTCTTGTTGTGTACAATTTTATAACCCATAAAATGGGTAAAAAGGGTATAATGGTTTTGTGCAAAAGTATGGCTGCGTTCAGGGAACTAAGCGGTTTTAAAGCTGCTTACTAAGCGCTTAGTGTTAATCGCTGAAAACTTGTGAACGCACTGCTTAGTTGATCAGCTGATTATCATTATCGATATGTAAAAATGTAAATTATTTATCTTATTATTACTAGTTTATTTTATTTTTCAATAATTTCTTTTTTTATTATTATTAAATTGAAGTCTTAAAATACGTGTCGTATTAAAATAAATAATTTTCAAAAAACAATTGCCAGCTGTTCAATCACTAAGCGCAAAAGCAAAAAAATTTTACGCTTACAAAGATGGCGGGCGCTGACTAAACATGTTTAAAGAGCGCTTACTAAGCAGAACGTCCAGCGAAAGATTACTAAACATGTATTGTAAGCGCTTAGTTCCCTGAAGGCAGCCTATTTAACAGGCAGAAGGAAGCATCTCCGACCCCATAAAGTATATATTATATATTCTTGATCAGCATCAACAGCCGAGACGATATAGCCATGTCCGTCTGTCCGTCCGTCTGTATGAACCTGTAGATCTCAGAGACTACAAGAGCTAGAGACTTCAGATTTTTAATATAAGTTCTCCTATACCATAAGCAGAACAAGTTTGCTTCAAATTATCGATAACTATTCTGGTTTCCGATATACATATGTATTCGATTGCAAAAAATATCGTATATGGAAAGTGAAAAAATGAGGGTTGAAATAATGGGTAATGATAGAACTCTTCTGAAAATTTCGTCAAAATCGGTTAAGAAACACCGGAGATATTGAATTTAATAGTTTGAAGTTAAGTCAGTATACCAAAGTCTTATATAAATTTAATATATTTATTGCAACTGGGTTCAGGGTATCTTCTAGTCGGGCTCTCCCTACGAGAGCCTTCTTCTTTTATTTTTTTTTTTGTGTAAAATTAAATCGGTGTATTTTTCATTGTCATTATATTAATTTTGTTAGCTTGCATATAATCTGGCACCACTCATATATATTACTAGTAAGTGCCCCGCTTACTTTGCTGCGCCGATAGTTTATATTAATTTTTGCCACCATTGAGGTAGAGAATCAGGCGGGTCATTTTTTATTGTGGTTTCCCCAGTAGGCTTTATCCACTTATTGAATTTAATTTGCATTTATTAACAACTGTTAAGAGCTTCTTTATAAACGACATTGGTTGTTTTTCCGTTGCCAATTCAACTAAACTTTTTGGTGAACTGGCTTTTGAGCAAGCTACATAAAATTGGCCATGAGAGAAACAATCTTGTATTGAGTCCAGCTTATTTAAGAGCTTGTCCCTGTGATTTATTTATTGTTAGGGCAAAGCAAACTTTTAAAGGAAATTGCAATCTTTTAAGTTGAAATGGCAATTCAGAATTAGAAGGTATTAACAAAATTCTCGGTATAAAAACCGTTTCCCTTATACCATTGCCAATAAAGACCATTGCTTCGAAAACATTCTTATGAAGGACTTTAACTTGCAATCTTGTACCATTGCACAGTTTTGGCGGCTTTAAGTTGCGAATCAACATTACAGGTGAACCAATCTTTAAAGTTAATTTATGTTGAGGTCGGCCAGCCGGACTTAATGAATTAAGAAACTCGACGGGGAAATGAACTGCATTTTCGACTTCAGTCACACTTTGAAATGATTTTAATAAAAACTCGTTTATTTCCAATGCAGTCATTTCTCGCAGTCAAAATAGCACGTTCTGAAAACCATTCGAGTGATTTTTCAGAGATATTTGTAATATCCGGAAATATATTTAGAGTTAGTTCTCAAATACTTTTCACAACCTGACACAAAGTTGATGGTAAAGTTATAACTGAGTGTACGCTGCTAAGTGACCTTAACTCAATCAAACCTTGGTACTTGCCTGGTCCTGATGGCGTGCCAGGTTGTATTCTTAGATGCTGCGCGGATTCTTTTTGTAAGCCCTTTAATAAATTATTTTACATGTCTGTTGACTCAACTGTGTTTCCTGATATATGGAAGGAATCCTTTATAATTCCACTCCAATAAAAAAATATATACTCTCAATTGCAACACCTTTGTAGTTCTATTATATCGCCTTATCAACATAGTTTTGTTAGTTAAGATCTACTACATCTAACCTTCTTGAATTCACTTCGCTTGTTATCAAAGGGTTTCAGGAAAAAATGCAAACTGACGTTGTTAAAACCGATTTTAGTACGGCATTTGATTCTGTTAGTCATTCTCTGTTGCTTCAAAAATTAAATATTATTGGATTTCCATCAAAACTCTTATTGTGGCTTTCGGAGTACTTGTGTGGTCGCACACAAAAAGTAGTTTTTAAATCGTCGGTATCTAAACCTATTTCTGTTACCTCTGGTGTTCCCCAGGGGAGTCATCTTGGAACTTTGCTATTTAATATGATTATAAACGATCTTCCATGTGTTATTACTAACTCATACGTATATATGTTTGCTGATGATGTAAAAACATGTTTCACCTATAATGATGCTTCTCTTTGAAACTTGCTACAGTCGAATTTGGGTGAATTGTCGGCCTGGTGTCGTTTTAACTTACTCAATTTAAATTGTTCTAAATGTAAAGTCATGTCTTTTTGTTGAAGTACCCCTCATACTGCTTTCTACTTGCTTGATGCTTCTCCACTTGACCGCGTAATTGAAATTAAAGATTTAGGCATTATTCTTGATCCTAAATAAAAGTTTGACTCTCAAATATCGTCTATGGTCAATAAGGCCATTAATGTCTTTGGCTTCATCAAGCGGTGGTCGAAAGAGTTGAACGATCCCTAGACCACTAAAACTCTTTATACATCCCTAGTACGTCCCATCCTGGAGTATGGAACTTGTGTGGTCCCTCGATTCACCAGGACAGAATTGAATCTGTGCAGAAGAAATTTCTAATATTTGCCCTTAGAAGTTTTAACTGGGTTCCTGGAGTAGACTTACCCCCGTATTCAAGTATACTACTTTTGATTAATCTTCCCTCGCTCTCAAAACGTAAAACTATGCATTTATTGCTAGCCTACTTAATGGTGAAATCGACTCATAAGTTCTTTGAGTCGAATTAAATTGAATGTCCCAATTAGATCTTCATGTAACTTCTTACCCCATAGCTTTGATCGTTGCTTGAGCAACTATTTAATTCATGAACCATTTCGTGTTATATGTTCGGACTATAACAAACTGAATTCTCTTGTCTCCTTGGAGGCCTCAACTCCAGTACTAAAAAGATAGATCTTTTTGCTTTGTCTAATTGTAACCACTAATTACTAATCTAACGCTGGTCTGATTGGGCTTTTCTGGGTTTTTCCCAATCCACGCAACAAATGTTGGACAACTCAATTTTTTTTTATTGAATTTCCCAGATTTTAAACGTTAACTTTAAGATTTTTTAACTTAATTTTATTTTCAGATTTATATATTATTCTAATTTAATTATATATTATTAATGTCAGCTGCTCTTAGCTGACAATAAATAAAATAAAATAAAATACTATATAAAGTTTTGAAAAGCTTTTGATGCTTGATTGTCATTTGTCTAATGTTTTGTATCCAAATAATGTATGTTGTGGGCTGGGGTGTTAGAAGTTAAAGGTGTGAGTATTGTAAAGTAGTTGAGAATAATAGAAATCACGGGATTTAAAATCGGTGCAGTGTAGTACAAAAGAATTCAAATAAGATAGCTACAAGCAAACCGTACCTAATCTAGGTAAAAGTTACTTATGTGTGTACGAGTGATTTAACTGTCGTATGTAGGCTACAGTGGAAAGTCTGAAGATCGCTTCGCCTTAGAGGGGCAAATGATAGTTCATATGATTTGGAGGACGCCAGGCTGTTAACTAAATGAGAATATGTAAATAAATATAATATGAGCCTTATATATTCTTTGGAAAAACTACTTTTTCGAAAAAAACTGGTTTGTTAATAATAAATTCAATAATAATTCAATAATTTAATATAAGTGAATAATTTGTGTACTCGTATAACAGCCTACATTTATTTTTAGACGAAAAATAATCACAACTATTCCATTCCATCAGTTTTATAGACTAATGACCTTCCGTTTTTAACAGCTTACCGCCACCCGTCTTTGTCACTTAAAGAGCTATTGAATATCAATTGGAGGAAATATTTGATAAATTATTAAAGTAAGTATAGCAGTGAAGCTAAAAAAAAGATAAAAATAATATATGAAATGTAACAGAAATAAATAAAGAAAATAATAAATAATAATCATATATAAATAGTCAGCAATCAAACAGAAAAATGCAGCACGTATGAGAAAGAGCTATAGGGAAAGAACCAACTTAAAATAAAGAAGAAATTCTATAGACAGTTCCATCTTTCGACTAATTTTTTAAGCTGTGGAAATTGTTCTTAGAAGCGTCAAATAGTTAACTCTTTTAAACGAAAAGATTAAGTGTGAAAGTTGTAACTCATGTGTTTAAGGCAGCGATTAGATTCTGAGAAAAATTTAATTTCGATACCTAAAAACAGACCTAGAACAGATCTAGGTAGCCTGCGGTGCTGAGCAAAATATTAATCAAGAATAAACATGCTATCTGGGGTCAAGGGTGCTTCCATTTTTGAAGTATAGAAAAAAATTCTATCAGGGGTGTGCCAGAAATCTCTAGAGATTTTGGCTCGAGCAGGTTTTCAAATCTCTAAAACAAAACCGTAGGTGTGCCAGAAGTTTGGGAGATTTCATTCGCATTTCGTAGAAAATACGTAAAACGAAAATGGCCAAAAAGAGTTGATACCTTTGAAAAATAAAAATTGCCTAAAATGTACTTGCTATTTTTGTCATTGTTTTCAAGGTTGGCCACAGGGCATTAGTGTTATATTTAATAATTGGTAAAATAAAAATATGTTTGGTCATGTCTCTTGTAATTCTTATACAAAATAAATATTTAATATTTTGCCCGCCAAGTAACTAATGTTGCTTGACAGCTCTGCCGTGATAGCTTGCATGAATCGCTGTTCTACGTATTTCGTGAATGGCAAATCTGTTTTGTTTAAATCTTAAAAGTGCAAAAGTAAAAGTGAAATTAAATAGAAATGCCTCTTGGAAGTTTGGCAAGAGTTCGAAACTCGATTGCCAACAGTCTGCAAAGGCGCTATTAATAATTTCACACACCTAACAAACACCGCAAAAGCTGCCACCTTATAAAAAAAGGTTTGCTGCAATAACTTTGTTAAATTTACAACAAACTGTCCACTGCTCGACCATGCAATTTTGTTACTTAAAAGTACGATTTTTTTTATGTTTATTTGCCACAAATAAATGTCTTTTAAACTGACCTATTAAAGACTCCGAATAATAGTTATGGTTAAACGAACTAGGTGGCACCTCTCTTGTTAGGGACGGTTTTGCACGCTTACATGGAACGGCAAATAGTCTTAGAGATTTGTTAGAGATTTATTAACATCTAAAATCATGAATTAAAATATTTATAAAATTCAAATGTATTTGCAATATGCAATTAAGCTTAAAATTACCTTTCGAAAAAGTAACACTTGTTATGCAATAGACATTTAATATTGCTTAAGCTAACCAAACCTCTGACCAAATTTGTGGAGTATTCAAAACCATCTCGAACTCTGCTCTGGCACACCTAAAACCAGGTTGGTCGAGGTTGGTTTTAGGTTGGAATTTGGTTTGTTTTGATGGCTGGCACACCCCTGTATGTCTCGGTTCTAAAATTGAAATTGTATGTATTGAAACAAGATTTTTACCTCCGAGGCAATAGATACACATCAATACATTTTCTTAAATGTGTACAATTTTATAACCCATAAAATGGGTAAAAAGGGTATAATGGTTTTGTGCAAAGTATGGTTGCGTTCAGGGAACTAAGCGGTTTTAAAGCTGCTTACTAAGCGCTTAGTGTTAATCGCTGAAAACTTGTGAACGCACTGCTTAGTTGATCAGCTGATTATCATTATCGATATGTAAAAATGTAAATTATTTATCTTATTATTGCTAGTTTATTTTATTTTTCAATAATTTCTTTTTTATTATTATTAAAATGAAGTCTTAAAATACATGTCGTATTAAAATAAATAATTTTCAAAAAACAATTGCCAGCTGTTCAATCACTAAGCGCAAAAGCAAACAAATTTTACGCTTACAAAGATGGCGGGCGCTGACTAAACATGTTTAAAGAGCGCTTACTAAGCAGAACGTCCAGCGAAAGATTACTAAACATGTATTGTAAGCGCTTAGTTCCCTGAAGGCAGCCTATTTAACAGGCAGAAGGAAGCATCTCCGACCCCATAAAGTATATATTATATATTCTTGATCAGCATCAACAGCCGAGACGATATAGCCATGTCCGTCTGTCCGTCCGTCTGTCCGTCTGTATGAACCTGTAGATCTCAGAGACTACAAGAGCTAGAGACTTCAGATTTTTAATATAAGTTCTCCTATACCATAAGCAAAACAAGTCTGCTTCAAATTATCGATAACTATTCTGGTTTCCGATATACACATGTATTCGATTGCAAAAATATCGAATTTGGAAAAAGTAAAAATGAGGGTTGAAATAATGGGTAACGATAGAACTTTACTGAAAATTCAAAATCGGTTAAGAAACACCGGAGATATTGAATTTAATAGATTGAAGTTGAGTCAGTATATCAAAGTCTTATATACAGGGGTGTGCCAGAAATCTCTAGAGATTTCGGCTCGAGCAGGTTTTCAAATCTCTAAAACAAAACCGCTGGTGTGCCAGAAGTTTGGGAGATTTCATTTTTCGGTAAAATTTTCGGAGAAAATACGTAAACCGAAAATGGCCAAAAAGAGCTGCTACCTTTGAAAACTAAAAATTGCCTAAAATGTATTTGCTATTTTTGTCATTGTTTTCAAGGTTGGCCACAGTGCATTAGTGTTCTATTTAATAATTGGTAAAATAAAAATATGTTAGGTCATATCTCTGGTTGTTCTTATACAAAATTAATATTTAATATTTTGCCCGCCAAGTAACTCATGTTGCTTGACAGCCCTGCCGTGATAGCTTGCTTGAACAGCTGTTCTACGTATTTCGTTAATAGCAAATCTGTTTTGTTTACATTTTAAAAGTGCAAAAGTAAAAGTGAAATTAAATAGAAATGCCTCTTGGAAGTTTTCTTTTGCTTGACATGCTTAGAAAATAAGAGTTGGCGAAAGAAAAGTTTGAGCGCCGGCTACTTACTGTAGGCATTCACACACCTAACAAACACCGCAAAAGCTGCCACCTTATAAAAAAAAAGGTTTGCTGCAATAACTTTGTTAAATTTACAACAAACTGTCCACTGCTCGACCATGCAATTTTGTTACCTAAAAGTAAGATTTTTTTATGTTTGTTTTTCCCAAATAAGTGTATTTTAAATTGACCTATTAAAGAGTCCGAATAATAGTTATTGTTAAACAAACAAGGTGGCACCTCTCTTGTTAGGGACGGTTTTGCACGCTTACATGGAACGGCAAATAGTCTTAGAGATTTGTTAGAGATTTATTAATATCTAAAATCATGAATTAAAATATTTATAAAATTCAAATGTATTTGCAATATGCAATTTAGCTTAAAATTACCTTTCGAAAAAGTAACACTTGTTATGCAATAGACATTTAATATTGCTTAAACTAACCAAATCTCTGACCAAATTTGTGGAGATTTCAAAACCATCTCGAACTCTGCTCTGGCACACCTAAAACCAGCTCGAGGTTGGTTTTAGGTTGGAATTCGGTTGGTTTTGATGGCTGGCACACCCCTGATAAATTTAATATAATTATTGCAACTGGGTTCAGCGTATCTTCTAGTCGGGCTCTCCCGACTAGAGCCTTCTTGTTTTATTTTTTTAACACGCTTATATTAGCTTCACTTGTATGTATGTATGTATGTTTGTATGTATGTAACTCTCCTTTGGACTAAAAGCAAGTGGCTTATTACTGTCAGTATATCCCACTACCTCAAGTTCGTTCGTTGGCCGAGCGGTCTAAGGCGCGGGTCTTCGCTCCCGGACTCACCGATCGTGGGTTCTAATCCCGTCTAAAGCCGAAAAAAAAAATTGTTTATTTTTTTTTTTTAATCTGCACCATGTTCATGTTCACTAGAACTTACAATTTTTTTTTTCATTAATTAATAGAACTAAAAATTAAAAAATAAATATAGTTTAAAAAAACTAAAAAACACGCTTTTATAATACATCGAACTAAAAAGTGAAAAATAAATATAATTAATAAATATATATTAATAATAAATTCAATAATAATTCAATAATTTAATATAAGTGAATAATTTGTGTACTCGTATAACAGCCTACATTTATTTTTAGACGAAAAATAATCACAACTATTCCATTCCATCAGTTTTATAGACTAATGACCTTCCGTTTTTAACAGCTTACCGCCACCCGTCTTTGTCACTTAAAGAGCTATTGAATATCAATTGGAGGAAATATTTGATAAATTATTAAAGTAAGTATAGAAGTGAAGCTAAAAAAAAAGATAAAAATAATATATCAAATGTAACAGAAATAAATAAAGAAAATAATAAATAATAATCATATATAAATAGTCAGCAATCAAACAGAAAAATGCAGCACGTATGAGAAAGAGCTATAGGGAAAGAACCAACTTAAAATAAAGAAGAAATTCTATAGACAGTTCCATCTTTCGACTAATTTTTTAAGCTGTGGAAATTGTTCTTAGAAGCGTCAAATAGTTAACTCTTTTAAACGAAAAGATTAAGTGTGAAAGTTGTAACTTATGTGTTTAAGGCAGCGATTAGATTCTGAGAAAAATTTAATTTCGATATCTAAAAACAGACCTAGAACAGATCTAGGTAGCCTGCGGTGCTGAGCAAAATATTAATCAAGAATAAACATGCTATCTGGGGTCAAGGGTGCTTCCATTTTTGAAGTATAGAAAAAAATTCTATCAGGGGTGTGCCAGAAATCTCTAGAGATTTTGGCTCGAGCAGGTTTTCAAATCTCTAAAACAAAACCGTAGGTGTGCCAGAAGTTTGGGAGATTTCATTCGCATTTCGTAGAAAATACGTAAAACGAAAATGGCCAAAAAGAGTTGATACCTTTGAAAAATAAAAATTGCCTAAAATGTACTTGCTATTTTTGTCATTGTTTTCAAGGTTGGCCACAGTGCATTAGTGTTATATTTAATAATTGGTAAAATAAAAATATGTTTGGTCATGTCTCTTGTAATTCTTATACAAAATAAATATTTAATATTTTGCCCGCCAAGTAACTAATGTTGCTTGACAGCTCTGCCGTGATAGCTTGCATGAATCGCTGTTCTACGTATTTCGTGAATGGCAAATCTGTTTTGTTTAAATCTTAAAAGTGCAAAAGTAAAAGTGAAATTAAATAGAAATGCCTCTTGGAAGTTTGGCAAGAGTTCGAAACTCGATTGCCAACAGTCTGCAAAGGCGCTATTAATAATTTCACACACCTAACAAACACCGCAAAAGCTGCCACCTTATAAAAAAAGGTTTGCTGCAATAACTTTGTTAAATTTACAACAAACTGTCCACTGCTCGACCATGCAATTTTGTTACCTAAAAGTAAGATTTTTTTTTATGTTTATTTGCCACAAATAAATGTCTTTTAAATTGACCTATTAAAGACTCCGAATAATAGTTATGGTTAAACGAACTAGGTGGCACCTCTCTTGTTAGGGACGGTTTTGCACGCTTACATGGAACGGCAAATAGTCTTAGAGATTTGTTAGAGATTTATTAACATCTAAAATCATGAATTAAAATATTTATAAAATTCAAATGTATTTGCAATATGCAATTAAGCTTAAAATTACCTTTCGAAAAAGTAACACTTGTTATGCAATAGACATTTAATATTGCTTAAGCTAACCAAACCTCTGACCAAATTTGTGGAGTATTCAAAACCATCTCGAACTCTGCTCTGGCACACCTAAAACCAGGTTGGTCGAGGTTGGTTTTAGGTTGGAATTTGGTTTGTTTTGATGGCTGGCACACCCCTGTATGTCTCGGTTCTAAAATTGAAATTGTAATTGAAACAAGATTTTTACCTCCGAGGCAATAGATACACATCAATACATTTTCTTAAATGTGTACAATTTTATAACCCATAAAATGGGTAAAAAGGGTATAATGGTTTTGTGCAAAAGTATGGTTGCGTTCAGGGAACTAAGCGGTTTTAAAGCTGCTTACTAAGCGCTTGGTGTTAATCGCTGAAAACTTGTGAACGCACTGCTTAGTTGATCAGCTGATTATCATTATCGATATGTAAAAATGTAAATTATTTATCTTATTATTGCTAGTTTATTTTATTTTTCAATAATTTCTTTTTTTATTATTATTAAAATGAAGTCTTAAAATACATGTCGTATTAAAATAAATAATTTTCAAAAAACAATTGCCAGCTGTTCAATCACTAAGCGCAAAAGCAAACAAATTTTACGCTTACAAAGATGGCGGGCGCTGACTAAACATGTTTAAAGAGCGCTTACTAAGCAGAACGTCCAGCGAAAGATTACTAAACATGTATTGTAAGCGCTTAGTTCCCTGAAGGCAGCCTATTTAACAGGCAGAAGGAAGCATCTCCGACCCCATAAAGTATATATTATATATTCTTGATCAGCATCAACAGCCGAGACGATATAGCCATGTCCGTCTGTCCGTCCGTCTGTCCGTCTGTATGAACCTGTAGATCTCAGAGACTACAAGAGCTAGAGACTTCAGATTTTTAATATAAGTTCTCCTATACCATAAGCAAAACAAGTCTGCTTCAAATTATCGATAACTATTCTGGTTTCCGATATACACATGTATTCGATTGCAAAAATATCGAATTTGGAAAAAGTAAAAATGAGGGTTGAAATAATGGGTAACGATAGAACTTTACTGAAATATAAAACTCCTATATATTCATTAAAAAACGTTGGATGGCTTTTATTTCGGAAGATACTTTTCTGGTATATATAATTGCGCGCGCTTCGCATAAGGTTCACCGGAAAAGAGACAGAGGCAAGATCAGTGTGGCCGAACCACACTTTCTCATAAATCTTAATACTAACATCGATACCTTAATACTAGCTTACAATATATCGGTATACACGAGCATAACATAGCATAAACAATCGATAGAAATTATATATAAATGTTGCACAAAATAAATACTTTACAACTCGGCCGTCCTGACAGGGAATCGACCTCGATTCCACCTACTCTAGATCATAGAGGGCTTAAAGCTAACCAAACGGCGGGTGTTGGCGGCGACGGCATTTCCAATCTTGGGCGGCAGTTCGTATACACATGATCCGTTTTCCCGCACGGGAAACACGAATTCGCTGGTCTCGTAAGCCTCGGGCACTGGGACTTATAGTGTCCAGATCCAAAACAATTAAAGCACCGCACATCCTTACAGCAGGGAAGGCATTCGTGGACGGAAGGGAAACACTTGTAGCGGCAGGTTGTCGAGGCAGAGGCTGGTTCACGGCAGCCACTTGTTTGTCTAAATTCAACGACACTGGAAGCTGGGTTATCGCTAGAACAGCAGACGGCGGGGCAGCAGCTTGAACAGTTGATGGTAAGCTTAGCACTTAGTCAGCAGACAGCAAGGCGGCAGCGGGAGCAGTTAACAGCGGGGTTCACGTTGGAACAGCAGACATAAGCAGAAGCAGTTGACGGCGGGGCTAACGTTGGAACAGCAGACGGCGGGTCATCAGCAGAAGCAGTTGACGGCGGCGTTAACGTTGGAACAGCAGAAGCAGTTGACTGCAAGGTTGACACTGGAACAGCAGACAGCGAGGCGTCATCAGAAGCGGTTGGCGGCAGAGATGACGCTAGAACAGCAAACAGCGAGGCATCAGCAGAAGCAGTTGACTGCAAGGTTGACACTGGAGCAGACAGCGGGCCAGCAACAGGCGCAGTGGGCAGCAGGGTTCCCGCTTGGACAGCAGGCAGCATGGCGGCAGCCGGAACAGTTGACAGCAAAAGTGGTTCGGCAACAGCAGACAGTGAGGCGGCAGCAGCAGCGGTTGACGTCAGAATTGTTTCGAAAACGGCAGACAGCGGGGCGGCAGCAAGAACGGTTGACGGCAGGGTTGCTGGTGGCGCAGCAGACACAAGTGCAGCAGCGGAAGAAGTCGACGGCAGAATTGGCGCTAAAACGGCAGACAGCGGGGCGGCAGCAGAATCGGTTGACGGCAGAATTGTTTCGGAAACAGCACACAGCGGGGCGGCAGCAAGAACGGTCGACGGCAGGGTTGCTGGTGGCGCAGCAGACACAAGTGCAGCAACGGAAGAAGTCGACGGCGGAATTGGCGCTAAAACGGCAGACAGCGGGGCGGCAGCAGGATCGGTTGACGGCAGAATTGTTGCTGAAACAGCAGACAGCGGGGCGGCAGCAGGATCGGTTGACGGCAGAATTGTTGCTGAAACAGCAGACAGCAGGGCGGCAGCAGGATCGGTTGACGGCAGAATTGTTGCTGAAACAGCAGACAGCGGGGCGGCAGAAAGAGCGGTGGACGGCAGATTTGGCGCTGAAACAGAAGACGGCGGTGTTGCTGATGGCACAGCAGACAATGGGGCGGCAGTGGAAGAGGTTGATGGCAGAATTGTTGCTGAAACGGCAGTCAACTGGGCGGCAGCGGAATTCGTCGACGGCAGCGTTGACACTTGAGCAGCAGATTTTGCGGCAGCAGCAGGCGCAGGGGGCGCTGGGACAGCAGGTGGCGAGGCGGCAGCAGATTTTGTCACCTCTGATACTAATTTGCGTATCTGCACAAGGTTCGCTAGCGGCGGCACTGTAACGTTATTTGCCTTCAGCAAATTTAACATCTCTTCCTTATTCAAGCCCATCTTTGTTGATTGGGCGTTAAATATAGGTTGAGCGTTGGGCGTATCCCACTTCTGAGCTATAAAACTCCTATCTATTCATTAAAAAACGTTGGATGGCTTTTATTTCGGAAGATACTTTTCTGGTATATATAATTGCGCGCGCTTCGCATAAGGTTCACCGGAAAAGAGACAGAGGCAAGATCAGTGTGGCCGAACCACACTTTCTCATAAATCTTAATACTAACATCGATACCTTAATACTAGCTTACAATATATCGGTATACACGAGCATAACATAGCATAAACAATCGATAGAAATTATATATAAATGTTGCACAAAATAAATACTTTACAGAAAATTCAAAATCGGTTAAGAAACACCGGAGATATTGAATTTAATAGATTGAAGTTGAGTCAGTATATCAAAGTCTTATATACAGGGGTGTGCCAGAAATCTCTAGAGATTTCGGCTCGAGCAGGTTTTCAAATCTCTAAAACAAAACCGCTGGTGTGCCAGAAGTTTGGGAGATTTCATTTTTCGGTAAAATTTTCGGAGAAAATACGTAAACCGAAAATGGCCAAAAAGAGCTGCTACCTTTGAAAACTAAAAATTGCCTAAAATGTATTTGCTATTTTTGTCATTGTTTTCAAGGTTGGCCACAGTGCATTAGTGTTCTATTTAATAATTGGTAAAATAAAATATGTTAGGTCATATCTCTGGTTGTTCTTATACAAAATTAATATTTAATATTTTGCCCGCCAAGTAACTCATGTTGCTTGACAGCCCTGCCGTGATAGCTTGCTTGAACAGCTGTTCTACGTATTTCGTTAATAGCAAATCTGTTTTGTTTACATTTTAAAAGTGCAAAAGTAAAAGTGAAATTAAATAGAAATGCCTCTTGGAAGTTTTCTTTTGCTTGACATGCTTAGAAAATAAGAGTTGGCGAAAGAAAAGTTTGAGCGCCGGCTACTTACTGTAGGCATTCACACACCTAACAAACACCGCAAAAGCTGCCACCTTATAAAAAAAAGGTTTGCTGCAATAACTTTGTTAAATTTACAACAAACTGTCCACTGCTCGACCATGCAATTTTGTTACCTAAAAGTAAGATTTTTTATGTTTGTTTTTCCCAAATAAGTGTATTTTAAATTGACCTATTAAAGAGTCCGAATAATAGTTATTGTTAAACAAACAAGGTGGCACCTCTCTTGTTAGGGACGGTTTTGCACGCTTACATGGAACGGCAAATAGTCTTAGAGATTTGTTAGAGATTTATTAATATCTAAAATCATGAATTAAATATTTATAAAATTCAAATGTATTTGCAATATGCAATTTAGCTTAAAATTACCTTTCGAAAAAGTAACACTTGTTATGCAATAGACATTTAATATTGCTTAAACTAACCAAATCTCTGACCAAATTTGTGGAGATTTCAAAACCATCTCGAACTCTGCTCTGGCACACCTAAAACCAGCTCGAGGTTGGATTTAGGTTGGAATTCGGTTGGTTTTGATGGCTGGCACACCCCTGATAAATTTAATATATTTATTGCAACTGGGTTCAGCGTATCTTCTAGTCGGGCTCTCCCGACTAGAGCCTTCTTGTTTTATTTTTTTAACACGCTTATATTAGCTTCACTTGTATGTATGTATGTATGTTTGTATGTATGTAACTCTCCTTTGGACTAAAAGCAAGTGGCTTATTACTGTCAGTATATCCCACTACCTCAAGTTCGTTCGTTGGCCGAGCGGTCTAAGGCGCGGGTCTTCGCTCCCGGACTCACCGATCGTGGGTTCTAATCCCGTCTACAGCCGAAAAAAAAAATTGTTTATTTTTTTTTAAATCTGCACCATGTTCATGTTCACTAGAACTTACAATTTTTTTTTTTTTCATTAATTAATAGAACTAAAAATTAAAAAATAAATATAGTTTAAAAAAACTAAAAAACACGCTTTTATAATACATCGAACTAAAAAGTGAAAAATAAATATAGTTAAAAAAAAAACTAAAAAACACGCTTTTAGAGCATATCAAACTAAAAAAGCGCTCGATGTACGAGAAATATGGACAAAGCGCCATATTTTTCAAATAAGCTTAAAACAATAATAAATGATAAATACTAGCATTATTGTAAAAAAAGCGTTGGGCGCTCGATGTACGAGAATTATGGACAAAGCGCCCCACGCTTTTTTTTACAATAATGCTAGTATTGATCATTTATTATTGTTTTAAGCTTATTTGAAAAATATGGCGCTTTGTCCATATTTCTCGTACATCGAGCGCTTTTTTAGTTTGATATGCTCTAAGTTTTAGTTTTTTTTAAACTATATTTATTTTTCACTTTTTAGTTCGATGTATTATAAAAGCGTGTTTTTAGTTTTTTTAACCTATATTTATTTTTTAATTTTTAGTTCTATTAATTAATGAAAAAAAAAAATTGTAAGTTCTAGTGAACATGAACATGGTGCAGATTTAAAAAAAAAAAAAACAATTTTTTTTTTTCGGCTGTGGACGGGATTAGAACCCACGATCGGTGAGTCCGGGAGCGAAGACCCGCGCCTTAGACCGCTCGGCCAACGAACGAACTTGAGGTAGTGGGATATACTGACAGTAATAAGCCACTTGCTTTTAGTCCAAAGGAGAGTTACATACATACAAACATACATACATACATACAAGTGAAGCTAATATAAGCGTGTTAAAAAAATAAAACAAGAAGGCTCTAGTCGGGAGAGCCCGACTAGAAGATACGCTGAACCCAGTTGCAATAAATATATTAAATTTATCAGGGGTGTGCCAGCCATCAAAACCAACCGAATTCCAACCTCAAACCAACCTCGACCTGGTTCGAGATGGTTTTGAAATCTCCACAAATTTGGTCAGAGATTTGGTTAGTTTAAGCAATATTTAATGTCTATTGCATAACAAGTGTTACTTTTTCGAAAGGTAATTTTAAGCTAAATTGCATATTGCAAATACATTTGAATTTTATAAATATTTTAATTCATGATTTTAGATATTAATAAATCTCTAACAAATCTCTAAGACTATTTGCCGTTCCATGTAAGCGTGCAAAACCGTCCCTAACAAGAGAGGTGCCACCTTGTTTGTTTAACAATAACTATTATTCGGACTCTTTAATAGGTCAATTTAAAATACACTTATTTGGGAAAAACAAACATAAAAAAATCTTACTTTTAGGTAACAAAATTGCATGGTCGAGCAGTGGACAGTTCGTTGTAAATTTAACAAAGTTATTACAGCAAACCTTTTTTTTATAAGGTGGCAGCTTTTGCGGTGTTTGTTAGGTGCATGTCAAGCAAAAGAAAACTTCCAAGAGGCATTTCTATTTAATTTCACTTTTACTTTTGCACTTTTAAAATGTAAACAAAACAGATTTGCTATTAACGAAATACGTAGAATAGCTGTTCAAGCAAGCTATCACGGCAGGGCTGTCAAGCAACATGAGTTACTTGGCGGGCAAAATATTAAATATTAATTTTGTATAAGAATAACCAGAGATATGACCTAACATATTTTTATTTTACCAATTATTAAATATAACACTAATGCACTGTGGCCAACCTTGAAAACAATGACAAAAATAGCAAATACATTTTAGGCAATTTTTAGTTTTCAAAGGTAGCAACTCTTTTTGGCCATTTTCGGTTTACGTATTTTCTCCGAAAATTTTACCGAAAAATGAAATCTCCCAAACTTCTGGCACACCAGCGGTTTTGTTTTAGAGATTTGAAAACCTGCTCGAGCCGAAATCTCTAGAGATTTCTGGCACACCCCTGTATATAAGACTTTGATATACTGACTCAACTTCAATCTATTAAATTCAATATCTCCGGTGTTTCTTAACCGATTTTGAATTTTCAGTAAGGTTCTATCGTTACCCATTATTTCAACCCTCATTTTTACTTTTTCCAAATTCGATATTTTTTGCAATCGAATACGTGTGTATATCGGAAACCAGAATAGTTATCAATAATTTGAAGCAGACTTGTTCTGCTTATGGTATAGGAGAACTTATATTAAAAATCTGAAGTCTCTAGCTCTTGTAGTCTCTGAGATCTACAGGTTCATACAGACGGACAGACGGACGGACAGACGGACATGGCTATATCGTCTCGGCTGTTGATGCTGATCAAGAATATATAATATATACTTTATGGGGTCGGAGATGCTTCCTTCTGCCTGTTAAATAGGCTGCCTTCAGGGAACTAAGCGCTTACAATACATGTTTAGTAATCTTTCGCTGGACGTTCTGCTTAGTAAGCGCTCTTTAAACATGTTTAGTCAGCGCCCGCCATCTTTGTAAGCGTAAAATTTGTTTGCTTTTGCGCTTAGTGATTGAACAGCTGGCAATTGTTTTTTGAAAATTATTTATTTTAATACGACATGTATTTTAAGACTTCATTTTAATAATAATAAAAAAAAAAATTATTGAAAAATAAAATAAACTAGCAATAATAAGATACATAATTTAAATTTTTACATATCGATAATGATAATCAGCTGATCAACTAAGCAGTGCGTTCACAAGTTTTCAGCGATTAACACTAAAGGGCTATTTACTCTCGACATAACTTAACATAACATAACATAAGAGTCAGCTGACTCAATCTACCTTATGGTTCTCAATGTTAGCGTTTACTCTCAACATAACATAACATAACTTAATTTGGAACCTGCAGATTGCAGATTTCAACATAATTTTTTTAAGCTGAGCAGTGTTCATTAACATGAAAGTCAAACAGCTGATCAAAAACTGTGTTACAAAACGTTAGGCGCTCTTTACCAATTGTTTACAAATTCAACTTTGGAAATGGATGAGCACGCGCTAATTATTTTAGTTGAAGCGAATGCTTTAATTTATGACAAGAAGTCAAAAGACTATAAAAATATAAATAAAAAAAGAGAAGTTTGGGCTGCAATTGCCAAAGAACTTGGTTGCAATGGTTAGTATATTGATAGAAATTGTTGAATTTGATTTGCATTGATATGTTTGTTTGTTAAAGTTGATGTCTGTGAAACGCGTTGGAATAGCCTGAGGCAGCGGTTTACGAGGGAGTTGAGGATTGTGGAGCCTTCAGGTAGTGGAGTTGGCATGGCATCGGAATGGCTGCATTTCCAAAGTTTGCAGTTTTTAAAAAAACATTTGCAAAAACGCCGGTAATTACTTATTTACAATTTGTTATATTTTGTACAATAAAAATGCTTTTATTGTTTAGGCAAAGGTCAAATTTCAATGCGTCAGAGGAGTCGCCCACACTATTATGGGAAAGTGATGACGTTTTTTCAACAACATTAGATGTCGATGACATAATAATGGAAACGTCATCATCATTTGCAGCTGATGCGCACGAAACTGAACCTGCGGCATCGCTACATCCGTCTAAGAAACGAAGGACAGACAACACCGCGGACAATGAAATGTCACAGGCAACAGCAGCATTCAAAGAATATATCGAGTCCTTAAAGCATAAAGAAGCTGAGGATGAGGTGGCAGCCAACATGGGAAACATTGTTAAAAAGTCGTTGTCGGCAATGTCTCCAAAAAAAAAATGTATGTTGCGTCGAAAATTATGCAATTGCTAACCGACAACCAATAAATAGAAAAAATTTAATTATCATTGTTTTAATGTTAAAATATTTTATTTCGGTTGGAAAGGTACTGCTCCTTCATTCATTAAATAAGTACGCAATTTGTTCCTGAGTGACAAAGCATAATTGGAGCTTCTGCGGCTATGCGATATGTATTCACGAACGCTGTTGCAGGACTGCATTTCTGTTCGCCAACCACCCAATATAATGCTGTTGTCAGACGCATCTTGATCAACAAACGTTGGAGGACAGTACCAACGGTCCAAATCGTTCAGCATAATAAAATTGTGCAATGCCACACACGTCAGCACAATCTTTTCACAGTTGGCTGGCATGAACTCCAACGTTGTATTCAAAATACGCCAACGAGCGGTCAATATACCAAAACTATTTTCAATAGTTCGACGTGCCCTTGAAATGCGATAATTGTAAACATTGTCTTCAAGCGACAATGTTGCCCCTGCACGTGGTGGTGATATTGGCTTCATGAGATTTTTCCTCAACGGGAAAGCAGCATCGCCAACAAAAAAATGTGGGAATGGTGCTGTATCGCTACAGTTGGGTAGAGCTTTGCTTGGCGGCAATGGTAAAGTTCCATCAAAAAGTTTTTGGCCAAAATCGGATAAGCTGAAAACACCTGTTAAACATAATAACATTATAATTAAATATGTTTATACAAGAAATGAAAGTGAACTAAATACCTGCATCATTTTCACTGCCGTAGCTTCCCACACTAGTAGCAATGAAAGTGTATCTAGCGTCGCAGACCGCCATTAAAACAATGCTAAATGTTTTTTTATAATTGAAATATATGCTGCCACTATTCTTTGGGCACTTTATTGCGATGTGCTTTCCATCCACAGCACCAACGCAATTCGGCAAGTTCCATAAAGTTGCGAAATCAGCCGCAATGTCTTTATATTGCGACTCGGTTGGAGGTGCCAGATATATGCCTGAAATAACATATTGGTTAAAAAATATTCGAACCAATAAATTAAGTACATGCATAACTTAACAACTACCTGAAAGAACATCCCATAAAGCTTCGCAAGTTTCAAAAATAATTTTCCACACTGTAGTTTTTCCAAGCTTATGACTCCAAGCAATCGATTGCAAACTTGTGCCATGAGCTAAAAATCTTTAAAATAAACAATTATAACAAATAAAGTACATACACTTAATTTATGTTCATATATGAAAATAAACTTACAACAATGTAATTTCAAGACGCTCTTCTGTACTGATGCGCTGTCGCGGCTTCCTGAGTTTGTCTCGCAACAAACTTATTATTAACTGGAACAGTTTTTTAGACATTCGGGTATGAATAAAAAACTGTTCTTCATCCAAATCTCTGATGGCTGTAAAAGTTTTGGTGAAGTACCCACTCGTGTGCCAGTTCCGATTTATTGGACGTACTGCCCAACGCCGCTTTTTTTTTTCTTGGTCTTTCTGCTTTTTATATAAAGCTACGATGTTTAGGTACATACCAAATACCACTGCAACTTCATCCATGATTAATTTTTTTAAAAATAAGCCAACGAGCGCAAAATAAGTTGAATGCAGATGTTGTTGATATGTGATAACAGCTGTTTATTTTCCTTTGTTTAACAACACTGCTAACATAATTCTACAGCACTGACACGTTGATTTCTTATGTTAAGTTATGTTGAGAGTAAACGCATATTTTCTATAAATTAAGTTAAATTAAATTAAGTTATGTTATGTTAAGTTATGTCGAGAGTAAATAGCCCTTAAGCGCTTAGTAAGCAGCTTTAAAACCGCTTAGTTCCCTGAACGCAACCATACTTTTGCACAAAACCATTATACCCTTTTTACCCATTTTATGGGTTATAAAATTGTACACATTTAAGAAAATGTATTGATGTGTATCTATTGCCTCGGAGGTAAAAATCTTGTTTCAATACATACAATTTCAATTTTAGAACCGAGACATACAGGGGTGTGCCAGCCATCAAAACCAACCAAATTCCAACCTAAAACCAACCTCGACCAACCTGGTTTTTGGTGTGCCAGAGCAGAGTTCGAGATGGTTTTGAAATCTCCACAAATTTGGTCAGAGGTTTGGTTAGCTTAAGCAATATTAAATGTCTATTGTATAACAAGTGTTACTTTTTCGAAAGGTAATTTTAAGCTTTTTTTTTTACAATAATGCTAGTATTTATCATTTATTATTGTTTTAAGCTTATTTGAAAAATTATTTATAACTTTTTAGTTTGATATGCTCTAAAAGCGTGTTTTTTAGTTTTTTTTAAACTATATTTATTTGTGTAATATTAAATCGGTGTATTTTTCATTGTCAATTTATTAATGCTGTTAGCTTGCATATAATCTGGCACCACTCATATATATTACTAGTAAGTGCCCCGCTTACTTTGCTGCGCCGATAGTTTATATAAATTTTATCAATAGAAGATATTTATATAAATAAATAAATTAGAAAATATTTAACACCATTATTTTTTTATTTTGGTTTCCCCAGTAGGCCTTATACACTTATTGATTTAAACTTGCAATTATTAACAACTGTTAAGAGCTTCTTTATAAACGACATTGGTTGTTTTTCCGTTGCTAATTCAACTAAACTTTTTGGTGAACTGGCTTTTGAGCAGGCTACATAAAATTGGCAATGAGAGAAACAATCGTGTCTTGAGTCCAGCTTATTTAAGAGCTTGTCCCTGTGATTTATTTATTGTTAGGGCAAAGCAAACTTTTAAAGGAAATTGCAGTCTTTGAAATTGAAATGGCAATTCAGAATTAGAAGGTATTAATAAAATTATCAGTATAAAAACCGTTTCCCCTATACCATTGCCAATAAAGACCATTGCTTCGACAACATTCTTATGAAGGACTTTAACTTGCAATCTTGTACCATTGCGGCTTCAAGTTGCGAATCAACATTACCAGGGGTGTGCCAGCCATCAAAACCAACCGAATTCCAACCTAAAACCAACCTCGAGCTGGTTTAGGTGTGCCAGAGCAGAGTTCGAGATGGTTTTGAAATCTCCACAAATTCGGTCAGAGATTTGGTTAGTTTAAGCAATATTAAATGTCTATTGCATAATAAGTGTTAATTTTTCGAAAGGTAATTTTAAGCTAAATTGCATATTGCAAATACATTTGAATTTTATAAGTATTTTAATTCATGATTTTAGATATTAATAAATCTCTAACAAATCTCTAAGACTATTTGCCGTTCCATGTAAGCGTGCAAAACCGTCCCTAACAAGAGAGGTGCCACCTTGTTCGTTTAACCATAACTATTATTCGGACTCTTTAATAGGTCAATTTAAAAGAAACTTAATTGTGGCAAATAAACATAAAAAAATCTTATTTTTAGGTAACAAAATTGCATGGTCGAGCAGTGGACAGTTTGTTGTAAATTTAACAAAGTTATTGCAGCAAACCTTTTTTTTATAAGGTGGCAGCTTTTGCGGTGTTTGTTAGGTGTGTGAATGCCTACAGTAAGTAGCCGGCGCTCAAACTTTTCTTTCGCCAACTCTTATTTTCTAAGCATGTCAAGCAAAAGAAAACTTCCAAGAGGCATTTCTATTTAATTTCACTTTTACTTTTGCACTTTTAAAATGTAAACAAAACAGATTTGCTATTAACGAAATACGTAGAACAGCTGTTCAAGCAAGCTATCACGGCAGGGCTGTCAAGCAACATGAGTTACTTGGCGGGCAAAATATTAAATATTAATTTTGTATAAGAATAACCAGAGATATGACCTAACATATTTTTATTTTACCAATTATTAAATATAACACTAATGCACTGTGGCCAACCTTGAAAACAATGACAAAAATAGCAAATACATTTTAGGCAATTTTTAGTTTTCAAAGGTAGCAACTCTTTTTGGCCATTTTCGGTTTACGTATTTTCTCCGAAAATTTTACCGAAAAATGAAATCTCCCAAACTTCTGGCACACCAGCGGTTTTGTTTTAGAGATTTGAAAACCTGCTCGAGCCGAAATCTCTAGAGATTTCTGGCACACCCCTGTACATGTGAACCAATCTTTAAAGTTAATTTATGTTGAGGTCGGCCAGCCGGATTTAATGAATTAAGAATTGCATTCTCGACTTCAGTCACAGAATCAATAGAGTTATATGTAATTTCTTCACTTTGAAATGATTTTAATAAAAACTTGTTTATTTCCAAAGCAGTCATTTCTCGCAGTCAAAAAAGCACGTTCTGAAAACCATTCGATTGATTTTACAGAGATATTTGTAATATCCGGAAATATTTTTAGAGTTAGTTCTTCAATACTTTTCACAATGACACAAAGTTGATGGTTAAGTTATTTTGCCATCATTGGTTGGAAATAATCCATTTCTTATTTGAAGAAGCATTTCTGCAAATTTACCAGCTATGCTATCACCTTTTAAATGCACTCGCATTTTTTTCGTTAATGCAATTTTCTGTATTTTGGGCCACGAAATTGATGACTTTAAATCAGACCTGTTAAGTTGCCATTAGAATTACTAATCAATTAAATTATTTTTGGAAAATAGTCGTAGTGATTATATAGTTCGCTGGTGAAAAATGTTTGATTATTTAATGATTACGATTACAAATAATCAAAAATAATGGAAAATTACCATGAATTATTAAAAATAATGGAAAATAATTGAAAATAATGGAAAATAATCCGTTTAATATTTTCCATTATTTTCCATTACTTTCCATTATTTTGCATTATTTTCCATTATTTCGACTATTTTGAGAGAAACAAATCATTTTCAACATCACATTAAATAACAACAATGTTTCTTTACAAAAGTGCAAAGCTTTTGCAGCCACCCGCGCACTTTATGCAAAAGCTTTCTTATTGGAGTTACATTTTTGAGTGCATTCGCAGCTTTGCTTGTCATGGGTGTATGCCGAGTTTTGCAAGGGGGCGGGGGCTGTTTGTTGTGTTACGATCTGTGACAAACAATTTTTTATTAAATGAAATAAACACAGCTATTTATGCATATAAAACTAAAAAATATTGCTCCGTGCATAATTTTAGTTACCAATGTTACCTCTCCCTACGCCCTTGCCAATTCTTATTACATTTTATATCTTGCGCTGCATTCGCGGTTCCGTTAAGAGCGATCATATGTTTAAGAAAGAGAATTTGCAAGCTCAACACGTGTAAATTGAACGCATTTCGTTTTATATGTTTGAACGTTCATATGTTGAGTTTGAATTTTTTTTGTTTAATTAAACTTTGTGAATTTTCTGAAGTTTTGTATACTATCAATTGTGAATATAATACAATATTTGGTAAGTATTGAAGGTGAAACAGTTTAAAAAAACTTAAAAGCTAAATGATTGCCTATTAATAACAAGTGAACATCTTGTATTGCATTTACAGTGTAAATTTTACACCAGTCGGCTGACTAGTGTACACTTGTCATGTAACTTTTGTCACTTATGTATGATTGAATGAGGTATAAAACATTTTTAATTTAGGCAAAAATGTCTCAGAGTATTTTCGAGAGCGATTGCGATTTTTCAGCAGATGATACTTTGGAAGATCCAGACTTCTTGTGAGTAAATCTGTCAGTTTGTTTGAATTTGTAACAAATTTCTATATTTTTATACCCTTAACCCATAAAATGGGTAAATAAGGGTATAATGGTTTTGTGCAAAAGTATGTAACAGGCAGAAGGAAGCATCTCCGACCCCATAAAGTATATATATTCTTGATCAGCATCAACAGCCGAAACGATATAGCCATGTCCGTCTGTCCGTCTGTCTATCCGTCTGTCTGTCTGTCTGTCTGTATGAACGCGTGGATCTCAGAGACTACAAGAGCTAGAGACTTCAGATTTTGTATTTAAGTTCTCCTATACCAAGAGCAGAACAAGTTTGCTTCAAATTATCGATAACTATTCTGGTTTCCGATATACACATAATATCGATAACAATAAAATATCGAATTTGGAAAATCTAAAAATGAGGGTTGAAGTAATGGATAACGATATAACTTTTCTGAAAAATTCGTCCAAATCGGTTAAAAAACACCGGAGATATCTAATTTTATCGATTGAAGTTGAGTCAGTATACCAAAGTCAATTATAAATTTAATTTACATATTTATTGCAACTGGGTTCAGGGCTCTCCCGACTAGAGCCTTCCTACTTGTTTCTTTTGCAGATGATGAAAACGCAAGTCCATCTCCTCAAGATGAACTACGCACCACACAACGGTCTTTAATTTGCCATCAGCTCTTCAGCTATTTGAGTGATAATGCAAGCTCGGAAGAGATGTGGCTTAAATATGGCTTTTTAAAAGAAGCGTCCATTGCTTTCAACACGCCGTTAACATCTTCGGCTCCTGTTGAGCGTCTGTTTTCATTTGCTGGCATTATAAACAGCCCTAGGCGTCAATCATTGTCCGATTTTTCATTCGAAAAATTAGTTTTAATGAAGGCAAACCCTGAATATGTTTGATGTTTGTGCTTAATTTAATGTACAAACATGCAATATTTAATACGTTCTTGTTTATAAGTATGTTGTAAGCCGATCTCGTCAAGAAACATTGTTGTTATTAAATGTGATGTTGAAAATAATTTGTTTCTCTCAAAAAAGTCTCAAATAGTCGAAATAATGGAAAATAATATAAAATAATGGAAAATAATGGAAAATATTAAAACGATTATTTTCCATTATTTTCAATTATTTTCCATTATTTTTAATAATTCATGGTAATTTTCCATTATTTTTGATTATTTGTAATCGTAATCATTAAATAATTGTGTGAAACCGAAAATAATCGCAATTTAATCATTAGTTCAACTTTTAAACAAAAATAATCTAATTAATAATAACTACAATTAATAATCATTACTTAACAGGTCTGCTTTAAACACGCATTTATTTCATCTGCTCTTGTTCCTCTGGGGATCAATGGAATTGCTTTGAAATTGAGCAATGTGGTGTTTATAAATGAATCAAATTTAACGGAATCTTAAAAGTAGAATGCGCTGCGTGCGCGGCCACCATTTAGTAAAGTGGTTGCGCTACCGGAAGAAGTAACGCCCAATAAAATCTTTTTACTTTGCCGTACATTCGCCAATAATAAATTTAAAAGAAACGGTTTTCCTGTTCCACCAGGTGCATCTAAAAAATAGAAATCTGCTTTTTCTGCTTCAACGCTTTGTAGTATCTTTTCGTATACCTGGTTTTGCTCAGCAGTAAGGAGTAGCTTATTATAAACAACAAAATTATAGCAATTTTTATACCTTAAGGCAGAAGGAAGCATCTCCGACCCCATAAAGTATATATATTCTTGATCAGCATCAACAGCCGAGACGATATAGCCATGTCCGTCTGTCCGTCTGTATGAACGCGTGGATCTCAGAGACTACAAGAGCTAGAGACTAGAGAGGATATAAGTTCTCCTATACCATAAGCAGAACAAGTTTGCTTCAAATTATCGATAGCTATTCTGGTTTCCGATATATACATAATATCGATAACAAAAAATATCGAATTTGGAAAATAAAACAAGCAAGAAGGCTCTAGTCGGGAGAGCCCGACTAGAAGATACCCTGAACCCAGTGGCAATAAATATATTTAATTTATATAAGACTTTGGTATACTGGCTTAGCTTCCATCGATTAAGTTCAATATCTCCGGTGTTTCTTAACCGATTTGGACGAAATTTTCAGAAAAGTTCTATCATTAAACATTACTTCAACCCTCATTTTTAGATTTTCCAAATTCGATATTTTATTGTTATCGATATTATGTGTATATCGGAAACCAGAATAGTTATCGATAATTTGAAGCAAACTTGTTCTGCTCATGGTATAGGAGAACTTAAATACAAAATCAGAAGTCTCTAGCTCTTGTAGTCTCTGAGATCCACGCGTTCATACAGACGGACAGACGGACAGACAGACGGACAGACGGACATGGCTATATCGTCTCGGCTGTTGATGCTGATCAAGAATATATATACTTTATAGGGTCGGAGATGCTTCCTTCTGCCTGTTACATACTTTTGCACAAAACCATTATACCCTTATTTACCCATTTTATGGGTTAAGGGTATAAAAATGAAGGTTGACGTAATGGGTAATGATAGAACTTTTCTGAAAATGTCGTCCAAATCGGTTGAGAAACACTGGAGATATTGAACTTAATCGATTGAAGCTAAGTCAGTATACCAAAGTCTTGGGTTCAGGGTATCTTCTAGTCGGGCTCTCCCGACTAGAGCCTTTTTACTTGTTATAATTTGTATCTCTATGATATCATTATTTTGAACATTTTCCTCGGATCTGATTCGTAGTGGAAGTTCATGATAAGTCAAGTTTTGACTTCAATGTAAATAAGACATTAATTAAATGCATTATTCACAATATTTTGATCAATATTTCTGTCTTGTGAAAAATTGCAGGCTCTTAAAATATCTTCTGAGAAACTCTCTTTATAAGTATAAGTAAGCAAAATTTTAACATTATTGCAAAAAGTTCTCTCAGTTAAGTAGGATTTTGACGTATGACAGCTTCGGCTATAGTTGAATCCCAGTGCTTATCATCTTCTAGTAATCCTAGAGCTTTACTCGCCAATTGAAATGAAGCGTATGCTATACCATTAACGGTTTTTAAATTTGAAAATGAAGCTGGGCCTCTTACAAAATGTATTAAAAGTAATAAATAAAAACATTTTTAGGGTGTTCACTTTGTGTTGCAAAAGTGTAAAAGTGCAAGCTATCCCAACAATAATTTGTTCAGAATCGAGTTTACACTTTTTGCTAGACCCCTGCCTATGACTAAAATATCGTTGTACTTTTGCAACAATTTCAGTGTTAAAAATGATACAAAAGTGAAAACGTGTTGCACAATTCAAGCAATTTTCTGGTATTTTTTGGTGTAATTTTGTGCTTTAGGTGCTAAATCAAAACAAACAGCAGTTCATTAAGAAAAAGCGCTAAAAGTAAATTAGGTTTAGTTTGCTAATTTTCTTAAGTAAACCAGTTTATGGGATGCTGTCCTTTCTAGGAGTGATGCTTTCACGCTTTTAAAGGGCAATTTTAAATTTATTTATTTGTTGCAATCAGCAAATTATATATCACAAATGGCAAACTCAGCTCAAACGAAAGCGATCAGCTGATTGTGCAAAGTTATCAGATTTGTTTTGTTCAATTGGGTGTTCACGACAGCGGTGTTGCAAAGTTACACTTTTGCACATTAGCAACACAAAGTGAACAACCTATCTGTATTATTGGAACAAGGAAAACATTCTGTATTATTAAATGCACCGCAAGGACCATAAATCATTTTTGACTTAACGATGTTAAATAACAAAGGATCCTCGTCTGCGTTTGGTAGTTCGGCCCAGATAATCTTATCAATTTTATCTGGTCTTATTTTATTTCCTAACGAAAATAGAATATGTATATGTGGTAAACCCCGCTTTTGCCATTCCACAGAGTACATGAAATATTGCACGCTTCCAAACAAAGAATCTTTTGTTAATAGTGACATTAAAGCTTTAACTTTTAATTGAAAAACTCGAGCTATAATATCGTGACGATCATGCGGTTTTTGACCCGGTAATAAAACACTTTTTATGTCATTCCATTGTGGATTGCATGTGGGTGTTATGAAAAGATCTACTCGCTCATAATGGCGAACATATGTCATAGCATCTTGAGTCTTTTCATGCATATATCGTGCACAGCTTGTAAAAAAATATGGTAAAATTACCATCTGACCAAGTTGAGCTGCGTCAACATCTTGTTGGCCTGTTGCATCTTGTAGATGTATATAGCTATATGCTCTGAGTTTCGCATGATTGTAGCGAATTTATTTTATTTTAACCTTTCTGTTTCAACTTTAGCTTACATATCAACCAAAAGTTGACTTTAAAGGGAACGACAATAAATTTAACGATTTATCTCAGATTGACGAATCATGGTTTTATAGCTGTAAAAGCTTAACGCAGATATAATTTTTCTTCGGTTCCTCCTTTTTAAATAATGGATTCCATTGTGTTATATCCACTGAATAGCCATCTTTGTTTCTTTATGATATTCATTATTTTGAACAATTTCCTCGGATCTGATTGGTAGTGGAAGTCCATTATAAGTCAAGTTATGACCACCAATAGACAGTACTATATCTTCTTTCCATAAGGAGATATCAAAGGTGCACTTTACTTAGACGATGTATTCTATTATTATGGCTTTCAATAATAATATTGTGCTTTTCAAATTGCTGACCAACAAAAACTAAAGCTACTTCGCTTGATAGAGGTGCATTGTAAAGCCCTTTGTGAGCAACAGCGGGTGTTTGATCAGCATGTATAACCAATTTATAGTCTTTAGTACTTGTTGGTATGTATTTTATTTAGAGCCATTTTTATTTATTTTATTTATTTTTCATTTATAATTTTTGTACATCCAAATGAAGTTATTTAAAAGCAGCTGTTATACATTCTTATGCGATCAATGCATGGGATGTCCATTATTAAGCTTTAAAGTGGATCAGGCAAACTTTCATTTGGTGAAAGCTTAACTTTTAATTTAATTTAATTTTATTTTTATTTAAATATTCCTAGTGCTACAAGTTTACTTTTAAATTAATGCACTAGTCACCATCGGATTTTCACATGAAACAGTTAAACTTAACTTAAGAAACTATAAAATTTTAATTAAAACTTAAAATACTAAACAAATCACATTAAAAAGCAAATAATTTAAAACATTTAAAATTCTTATAAATAAATTTTGAATTTTGGTAATACATGCCTATTAAAGTTTAGTTACTGATATTTTGATTTTTTAAATAACTCTTCAATTTATTGTTAAACAATGGTGCGCTACTAATAGTTTTCAAGTTAGGTGGTAGCTGATTCCAAAGTCGGACAGCCCAGATAAAGAAGTGTGCATAATAACAAGAGAGTTTGGTTCTAAAGCAAGCAATATTATTGGTCCTCTGCGACAAATTGAAACGCAGCTTCTCAAAAAGGTAATCAGGAGTCTTCGTAAAAATAATTTTGTGAAGCTGTATTAACATTTTATAATTCGTCCAGTTATTTATGTCCAAGTCAAATATTTTATTAGCAAAACTAGTAACGTGGTCTGTACGACCTAGTGAAAACACAAATCTAGCTATGCTATTAAAGGCTACTTTAATCTTTTCCTGGCTGGCGGCGTCAAACTTACAAAAAATTTCTATACCGTATATTAAAACTGGTATAATTAATGCTTATGCAACCGTCATTTTAATATTGATTGGCAAAAATGGTTGTGCCAGAGACAATTGGCGTAGAACACCGTATGTCTTTCCTACAGCTTTGTTTGTAAGGTCTCTCCAGGATAGAGTATTGTTAATTGTAATGCCATGGTTATCTGCCTTATATACATAGCTGATTGCGGCATTGTCAATTACAAGTTGGCTTAAATTGTTTGTGTTCAGGAACTTTTTATAGATAACTATACATTTCGACTTAGACGGATTTAGACATAAACCATTGTTACTTGCCCACTTGGACACACAGGACAGATCATAATTGCTTAATCTAATACATTCATTTATTTGACTTAGAGGACGACTTACATACAATTGCACATCATCAGCATACATATGGACATCACACATAGATAGGACGTTAGGCAGATCATCAACATACATTTAAAAAAAAGCGGGCCTAGTACTGATCCCTGAGGAACACCAAGTGAATTGACTAGAACATTAGATCTCGACTTATTTGCAATTACTGCTTGTTTTCTATTAGCCAAGTAAGAGGACATCAATTTACTTGCGGTAGAGGAAAAATTATATAATTTTATTAACTTGGTTATGAGGATCTCATGGTTAACCGTGTCAAAAGCCTTACTAAATTCAAGTAGCGTTAAAAAGTTTACTTCATTATTGTCCATTTTTGTTCTAATGTCCTCAACTATTTAAATAATTGCTGTCGTGCAGCTTCTACTTTTTCTGAATCCTGACTGCTTATTATTTAAAAGCTTATGTGTTTCTAGAAAAGTTGTTAATTGTTTCGCCATTATATTTTCGAATGTTTTGGAAAAATATGGCAGTATAGAGATTGGTCTATACTCATTATTCAACTTTGGTATTGGTACTCGTTTTGCTTCTTTCCACTGATTTCGGAAGGTCGAAGAGGTTATTGCAGTATTGATGATATGTGTAATATGCTTAATAATTGTGGGTAGCAATAATTTGATGAATTTTGGGTCGATTTCGTCAAGCCCGATGGCATTGGCTTTAATTCTGAACATGGCTTCTAAGACTTCACATTCACTCACACAAGTAAATTCAAACATATTAACATTCATAGACGGGACAGAACTAATATACGGATTGCACGAGCTAACAGGAATATTTAAGTTTAAAAATTACTGATTTAAAGCGTAAACATCAAGGTCATCATTCATAACAGATTTAGTTTTGCCTATCCCTAAGGTATTTAAAGTTTTCCAAGTCTGTCTTATGTTTATTGCACTTTTGAATTTATTACCGTAATAGTTTCTCTTGGCATTTGATATCAAAGTATTAACTTTACGTCCTGCCTTGCAACAGATACAGATAAAGATAAAACAATTTTTCCATTTTAAAGCATTACAATGTTTGTATATCAAATTCATGCTGCTAAGTTGAGTAATTTTATCTGACTTGTAAGCTTTAACACTCCATGCTCGCAAACGCCTTTCTTGATGTGCATCAGAATTATTAGCCTGATGTCTTCGCACTGCAACTCTATGAGCTTCAGGATTATTAACCTGAAATCTTTTTGATGCTTCTATTATATCACGATATTTTTCAAATTAATGTTTTCGTACCTACTACAATTTTTAACGGGATTTTTAACATTTTCAGTTTTACATTCACTTGACGTATCAGATTCTTGAGTTAATACTTCCTCTAAAGGAATATAAACATCAAAATTTCCATTCCTTAATGGACAAGTAAAACGCAATATCTTTACAGGATGCAATTATTTCAGAATGCTTGTTTTGAGCCATAGAGTTAGTACACACTGGGGTCGATTGCTTATTGCGCTTTATGGTACGTACTTTGTTGGGAGGCGTTCCAGGGGTCCTATTTCTTTTAATCACACGTTGGAACCCTTGTAATTCGACGTAAACATTGTCGTCTGGTGACACTTCACTTAATGGTTAATCAGAGATCCCGACAGCTGAGTTGGAAGACAGTTGAGCGACTTCGATTTTTGACGCCATCCGTGTCATCGGGGGAATGGGAGAGCAGTGAAGAGAGCTATCATCACTACAAGATTCACTTTGACTCGATGGATTATCTTTCCGGTTTTTTGGACTAACACCAGTTGATAACAACTTCTTATGATTTGCTAATCTACTGCTAGAGCGTGAACGTATTTTATTCTTCATAATGGACTATCAATTGCTGTAGGCGTGAGGATGTAGTTTACGGTTTCTCTCTTGTGCTGGTGTGGCACAAGAGAATAGTTTGCCCAATGGGCAAAGTAATTTGTTTACCACTCCTCTGAGGTTGCGATTGCTTATCCGCCGCTGGTGACTTCGGCAAATTATTTATTTATTTTATTTTCTTATTACAAAACGAAGTAAAAATTTTAAAAAGTTTTCAGATGTTGCCTGTTCAGAGTCTCAAACTAATACTTTCTAAAGGAATATAAACATCAAAATGTCCATTCATTAATAGACCGGTAAAACGCAATCTTTTTATATGATGCATATAAATGCTTGTTATAAATTTCCATTTCGAAAAACTTGAAAATTTACAGCAAAAATTTCTGCTGCTGCTTGAAGTTCACATGCAGTACCATAGGTATATGAGTATGACATAGCGCACTCATATTGTTCAGAAGAGCTTCAACACTCTCCATTTAAGTTTATGCTGACGCAAGCAAAAGTTTCCCAATTGGTTACAACATAGGCTACATATGTTGGGGTATGGTGCCATGGAAGCCTAAACTACAAAATAAAAGGTAGGAAATATATCTAAAAAGTGCAGGCTCCATCACCAATTATGGCAACAACTTCACTATAAAACGATTGTTTCAACGTGACAGTGTCTATACGTATGTATATATATAGAATACAATTAAATTGAATATACCAGCTTTTATTATTTTAATAGAATTTTCAGACAGTTTTATTTGATTTTTAAATGCACTTAAGCAGCGTTTTTATAACTATTATATAATATGCAAAATATTATTTTTATAGAATATTCAGACTGCTTAGTTTTATTTGATTTTTAAATGCACTTAAGCAGCGTCTATATAACTATTATAATAATAATATAGAAGACAACTGTATATAATGTTGCTTCAATTATTAAGTCTAAGATCGACCTAATTTACTTGCGTTTAAAAAACAACAAAAGGAATTAAAATACGTTGGTCGTTATTTAAATATTTAAATAATATCAACTAAATATTTTTTGTAACCTATCATTAAATACGTAATTTAAATGAATGTATATTTATAGATATTTCAAATGAATGTATATATATATAATAAGAAAATCAGAATATTAAAAAACTCACTGATCCAAAAAGTAACTTTCGGTGTTATTATCCTTAATATAAACAATATTTAAAAAAGAGTGTGGAAGAGTTAGGGATATTAAGATTTATGTTTGACATGTAAAGCGCGCGCTTGAACAAAAGCGTGAGCGTAATTGGGCAACAACAAAGACGCATGATTGCATTCAAATTATTTTATATCTAGCGGCAGTCATAAGAGCGACGTGCGCGCTGATCAAGCTTTAAGCCGCTCTTTGTGTTGCAGACATGCATATATTCGCTCAGCTGTGCATGCTGCTTGCAGTGAGAACCATTTACAGTAATATTCTTCTTTGTTCTTCTCTCTGTTATCTTACCCATAAAATGGGTAAAAAGAGTATAATTGTTTTGTTCAAAAGTATGTATCAGGCAGAAAGAAGCATCTTCGGCCCCATAGGTTAGGTTAGACTGGCTGACCCTCCCAAGGGGCAATGTCACACATAGACCGCTAAAGGGGTCCTTAGTGGGGCCGGTGGTTGGAGACGGTTAGGACTATCACGTTGTGTGGTCCTGCGGAGAGTGAGTGCTTCTAGCAAAAGTTAGAAGTTTTTTTTTAGGTTCTTTCTTGCTGGCTTCATCGAGCGAGGCACGAAAGGGAGCTTTGAAGTGGCGTAGTCGTTGCGCTGCCAGTGCCGGACAGCTGCGGAGGAGGTGCTTTAACGTCGTTTTGACATCTGTATCCTTGCATTTCCTGCATTCGTCGTTATCCGTTAAGCCAAGCCTTTTCATGTGTACCGGTTAGGCAGTGTCCCGTCAAGAGACCCGCAAGCCTTCGGCAGTCATGCCTTTTAAGGTTTAGCATGTATTGCGTTAGTTTAATATCATATGTTTTGCACATTATTTTAGAGATTTTGCAGTCAGAGGTGTTTGTCCACTTTAGTGCTGCTGTATCCCGTGCTTGTATTTCCATGTATGAGTGTAGCGTTCGCAGTGAGATCGGAACATCCGCAGAATCACCGTTGAGTCCCGTTGCACCTTGCTTAACCGAGGTGTCTGCTATCTCGTTGCCCTCGAATCCCTGATGGGTTGGAATCCAATAGATGCGCACTTTTTAAAAAATGCTGAGTGCATCTAGTGCTTCCCTGCTCGCCAGGACATTCCGAGAGCCTATGTAATGGGCCTGCAGGGCTTTAATTGCTGCCTGACTGTCCACGAATATTTTTACTTCATCGTGTTTTGTGTTAGTTTGTAGGACTGCTTCTGCTGCTTTCCTTATTGCGAATATCTCCGCTTGGAAAATGCTGCAGTGGTCGGGAGTTTGTATGCCAGGCTCATGAGCAGTAGCTGGCTATAGGGCAGCAATATTTTCATGTTACACTGTACGCCATAAAAAAAAAACTAATACAAGCGCACGCTGTTCGGCTTTCGGCAGTTGTGTTGCTCCCACTTCGGCAAAGCACATCAAGTCAGTTGCCAGTTGCTGTTCAGCATTCACAAAGGCAAGACCTTGCTGCGCAATTTTTCTGAATGCTAAATATTTAACACTGCAAAAAAACTGAATAATTAATGAACTTTTTTTCAATGAAAAAATGTTTCACAATGTTTAATTTGCCACAAAATTTTAAATTTTAATTTTTTATACACGCCCACAACTTAAAATTGCGAAACAACGTTCTCAACATAAAAAAAAAAAAAAAATACAAATAAAATTTCCAATAAACATTTAGACGACCTACTTAGAATAAAATGCTATAATAAAGAAATAGACCTAGACCAAATAGTTAAAGAATTAGAATAAAAAATAAAGTGAACTTTTTTTTTTGATTTGCCAACTTTTTCATTTTTCTCAGTTCACTGTTCTCTTCGTGCACGAACACAGTTTTCAATACAAGCACAGAGCAATAAAAGTATAGTTGTGTGAGTTTGCCAGTCGCTGGTGTAGTCCATGACTGAGCTGATTGTCGATGGACACTTGCCCGTGATAATTATGCTTATGTCGTCCGCATAGGCAGTTATCTTCGGGGCTTTCCCTTTCAATTTCTTTAGCAGGTCGTTTACCATCAAGTTCCACAGTAGGGGTGAGAGCACTCCTCCTTGGGGAGTGCCACACTTTGCTTCCGTGATTGTGGTAGTGGCTCCCCATTCCGCAAGTATTCTCCTGCTGCTCAGTAGGTTCTGTACCCAAGAGTAAACTGCTTCTGCTGGGGTCACAGCTCTTAGGCTGTGCATTATTGCTTCCGTCGACACATGATTAAATGCGCCTGAGATATCCAGAAATGCGCCTAGAGCGTACTCTTCATGGTGAAGTGCTTTCTCGATGGTTGCTACGAGGGAATGTAGCGCAGTTTCCACCGACTTGCCTTTCGTATAAGCGTGTTGGTTCTGTTCTAGAGTCATCACTGTATTCTCTCTAATGTGGAGGTCTATCAGTTTTTCTAGTGTTTTTAGTAGGAACGAAGTCAGGCTTATGTCTTTGGGCACAACGTGGCTACATTTTCCAGCTTTGGGCAGGAAAATTACCCGCGCTGTCCTCCAGGCCACCGGCACATAGCCATAACTAAGGCATCCTCTAAATTTTTCCCTCAGCCATGGAGTGATCACGTGTTTGACCTTCTGCAGCATGGCCGGGAATATCCCGTCTGGACCTGGTAATTTGTAGCTCTCAAAGGAGTCTATGGCCCACATTATTCTTCGCGTTGTTTTGATATCTTCCGGAATTTGCACCCTTGTGGTTGGAGATATCGTTTGTGTGCTTGTGTTGACTTCTGTGCAGTTAGGGAAGTGTGCCTCTAGGAGCACATCACTGCTTCACTGCTTTCCGTCCATCTGCCGTTTTCTGTTTTTAATTGGCTTTGCACCATCTAGCGAGCTAGCAGCTTTCTTAACCTTGCAGTGTCAGCTGTCTTCTCAATGCCTGAACAGAAGTTTTGCCATGCGTGTCTCTTAGCTGCTCGTACTTTTTTCTTAAAGTCTCGAAGCATTATTCTTCTTATACTAGCTCTTCTTCCGCTTGTTTTGCTAGTTTGAAGAGTTCTAGTACGTCTTTTCTTTGTCCTTTGGGCTCTAGAGTCCACCATGGGGGCTTGTGTCTCTTCTTCTCTTGCGACGGTCTACAAGTTTTATGATAGGCTGCCACCAGATTTTTATTGAAGATCTCCAGGGACTTCTCTAATTTGTCTAGTGAGGCTATCTTGGGTAGTCGTGGTAGGTTTATTTCAACCTCTTTACTGAACTGCTCCCAGTCGTGTTCCGCGGGTTTCTGTACGTCTTATTCTTAACTATTCGCTCAAAGTAAACGCGGAATTGTATGTACTTGTGGTCCGAGAAGGAATGTCTACTAAGGACTCTCCAGTCTTTTACCACGGTATTCATTACCGACGCGAGTGTGATATTTAAGACGTTTGATGAGGTAGGACCAACATTTGTTGGTTCTTCCCCCTCGTTTGCTATCTTAAGATTTGTTTGAAGTATGATATCAAGCAGAAACTCACCTCTATCGTTTATGTCCCCGCTTCCCCATACTGTGTGATGTGCGTTGGCGTCTGCTCCGATGATGAGGGCCTGTTCTTTTGACTCGGCCTCCGTCACCATTCAAGTTAGCTCCGAGTCATGAGCCATGTAGCAGGATGCCATCAATATTGGCTCGTCTCTGCTGCCTTCTAGCGCTGTCATCGTGAGGTCGTCGGTACTGTAATTGGACAATAAGTAAGCATAGATACCTTTCCTTACAAGGATCACAGTCCTTGCTCTACTCACTAATGTCTGGTAGAATAGGTCGTAGTTTGGATGCTTAAGTCCAGAAACCTTGTTACCAGACGCTATCCAAGGCTCCTGGACTAAGGCGATATCGGCGTGCCCTGTCTCCAATGTTATCAGTAGCTCCGCCGAAGCCAACTTGCTTTTATGAAATCCTCCGCGGATAGTACTTCCACAACGGTAATGTCCGCATCCTCGTCATCTTCCAACTCTAGGTTTTTGGTGGCGTGGGTGACCTCCGCCAGGTCTCTCTCCACTTCACCCGCTTCCAGCGTGTTTGTGTTTGTATCGTTCGGGTGGCGCTTCTTGAGTCGTAAGTAGACACTACCCACGCCCCACGGCATCTTGCCGAATCTCCCGTACAGCAAATCGTCGGCAGCGCTTGGTCTGCTGGTACAGCCCGTTAAGCCAATCCTTTTCATGTGTACCGGTTAGGCAGTATCCCGTCAAGAGACCCGCAAGCCTTCGGCAGTCATGCCTTTTCAAGGTTTAGCATGTATTGCGTTAGTTTAACATCATATGTTTTGCACATTATTTTAGAGATTTTACAGTCAGAGGTGTTTGTCCACTTTAGTGCTGCTGTATCCCGTGCTTGTATTTCCATGTATGAGTGTAGCGTTCGCAGTGAGATCGGAACATCCGCAGAATCACCGTTGAGTCCCGTTGCACCTTGCTTAACCGAGGTGTCTGCTATCTCGTTGCCCTCGAATCCCTGATGGGTTGGAATCCAATAGATGCGCACTTTTTAAAAAATGCTGAGTGCATCTAGTGCTTCCCTGCTCGCCAGGACATTCCGAGAGCCTATGTAATGGGCCTGCAGGGCTTTAATTGCTGCCTGACTGTCCACGAATATGTTTACTTCATCGTGTTTTGTGTTAGTTTGTAGGACTGCTTCTGCTGCTTTTCTTATTGCGAATATCTCCGCTTGGAAAATGCTGCAGTGGTCGGGAGTTTGTATGCCAGGCTCATGAGCAGTAGCTGGCTAAAGGGCAGCAATATTTTCATGTTACACTGTACGCCATAAAAAAAAACAAATACAAGTGCACGCTGTTCGGCTTTCGGCAGTTGTGTTGCTCCCACTTCGGCAAAGCACATCAAGTCAGTTGCCAGTTGCTGTTCAGCATTCACAAAGGCAAGACCTTGCTGCGCAATTTTTCTGAATGCTAAATATTTAACACTGCAAAAAAACTGAATAATGAATGAACTTTTTTTCAATGAAAAAATGTTTCACAATGTTTAATTTGCCACAAAATTTTAAATTATAATAATTTATATATTTTAATTTTTTATACACGCCCACAACTTAAAATTGCGAAACAACGTTCTCAACATTAAAAAAAAAAAATACAAATAAATTCCCAATAAACATTTAGACGACCTACTTAGAATAAAATGCTATAATAAAGAAATAGACCTAGACCAAATAGTTAAAGAATTAGAATAAACAAGTGGAAACGTTGCAGTCGGACGCAACCGACTGCGGTATACTCGATACCAGTATTAAAAATTTTGATGCCCATCCATGTGGGATGTCAATTGCTATCTTCATACCAAATTTGGTGACTCTAGCTCGAAGTTTGTATAAAGTGGGGAAAGGGGGGCTGGGGGCGGTATGGGTGGAATTGAATCCAAATTTTTGATGCAGATCTTTGTGGAATGTCAATTGCTATCTTCATAACAAATTTGGTGACTCTAGCTCAAAGTTTGTAAAAGTGGGGAAAGGGGGGCTGGGGGCGGTATGGTTGGGCGTGGAATTCAAATTTTTGGTGCAGATCTATGTGGGATGTCAATTGCTATCTTCATACCAAATTTGGTGACTCTAGCTCGAAGTTTGTATAAAGTGGGGAAAGGGGAGCTGGGGGCGGTATGGTTGGGCGTGGCATCCAAATTTTTGCTGCAGATCCTTGTGGGATGTCAAATGCTACCTTCATACCAAACTTGGTGACTCTAGCTCAAAGTTTGTATAAAGTGGGGAAAGGGGGGCTGGGGGCGGTATGGTTGGGCGTGGCATCCAAATTTTTGCTGCAGATCCTTGTGGAATGTCAAATGCTACTTTCATACCAAATTTGGTGACTCTAGCTCGAAGCATGTAAAAGGTGGTGAAAGGGGGCTATGGGGCTTGGGGCGGTATGGGTGGGCGTGGCATTCAAATTTTTGCTGCCGATCCATGTGGGATGTCAATTGCTCTCTTCATACCAAATTTGGTGACTCTAGCTCGAAGTTTGTATAAAGTGGGGAAAGGGGTGCTGGGGGTGGTATGGGTGGGCGTGGCATTCAAATTTTTGCTGCCGATCCATGTGGGATGTCAATTGCTACCTTCATACCAAATTTGGTGACTCTAGCTCAAAGTTTGTATAAGGTGGGGAAAGGGGGCTATGGGGCTTGGGGCGGTATGGGTGGGCGTGGCATTCAAATTTTTGCTGCCGATCCATGTGGGATGTCAATTGCTCTCTTCATACCAAATTTGGTGACTCTAGCTCAAAGTTTGTAAAAGTGGGGAAAGGGGAGCTGGGGGCGGTATGGTTGGGCGTGGCATCCAAATTTTTGCTGCAGATCCTTGTGGAATGTCAAACGCTACCTTCATACCAAACTTGGTGACTCTAGCTCGAAGTTTGTATAAAGTGGGGAAAGGGGGGCTGGTGGCGGTATGGGTGGAATTGCATCCAAATTTTTGATGCAGATCTTTATGGAATGTCAATTGCTATCTTCATAACAAATTTGGTGACTCTAGCTCAAAGTTTGTAAAAGTGGGGAAAGGGGGGCTGGGGGCGGTATGGTTGGGCGTGGAATTCAAATTTTTGGTGCAGATCTATGTGGGATGTCAATTGCTATCTTCATACCAAATTTGGTGACTCTAGCTCGAAGTTTGTATAAAGTGGGGAAAGGGGAGCTGGGGGCGGTATGGTTGGGCGTGGCATCCAAATTTTTTCTGCAGATCCTTGTGGAATGTCAAATGCTACCTTCATACCAAACTTGGTGACTCGAGCTCAAAGTTTGTAAAAAGTGTGGAAAGGGGGGCTGGGGGCGGTATGGTTGGGCGTGGCATCCAAATTTTTGCTGCAGATCCTTGTGGAATGTCAAATGCTACCTTCATACCAAATTTGGTGACTCTAGCTCAAAGTTTGTATAAGGTGGGGAAAGGGGGGTCATGGGGCTGGGGGCGGTATGGTTGGGCGTGGCATCCAAATTTTTGCTGCAGATCCTTGTGGAATGTCAAATGCTACTTTCATACCACATTTGGTGACTCTAGCTCGAAGCATGTAAAAGGTGGTGAAAGGGGGGCTATGGCGCTTGGGGCGGTATGGGTGGGCGTGGCATTCAAATTTTTGCTGCCGATCCATGTGGGATGTCAATTGCTCTCTTCATACCAAATTTGGGGACTCTAGCTCGAAGTTTGTATAAAGTGGGGAAAGGGGGGCTGGGGGTGGTATGGGTGGGCGTGGCATTCAAATTTTTGCTGCCGATCCATGTGGGATGTCAATTGCTACCTTCATACCAAATTTGGTGACTCTAGCTCAAAGTTTGTATAAGGTGGGAAAGGGGAGCTATGGGGATTGGGGCGGTATGGGTGGGCGTGGCATTCAAATTTTTGCTGCCGATCCATGTGGGATGTCAATTGCTCTCTTCATACCAAATTTGGTGACTCTAGCTCGAAGTTTGTAAAAGTGGGGAAAGGGGAGCTGGGGGCGGTATGGTTGGGCGTGGCATCCAAATTTTTGCTGCAGATCCTTGTGGAATGTCAAATGCTACCTTCATACCAAACTTGGTGGCTCTAGCTCAAAGTTTGTATAAAGTGGGGAAAGGGGGGCTTGGGGCGGTATGGGTGGGCGTGGCATTCAAATTTTTGCTGCCGATCCATGTGGGATGTCAATTGCTCTCTTCTGACCAAATTTGGTGACTCTAGCTCGAAGTTTGTATAAAGTGGGGAAAGGGGGGCTGGGGGTGGTATGGGTGGGCGTGGCATCCAAATTTTTGCTGCAGATCCATGTGGAATGTCAATTGCTACCTTCATACTAAATTTGGTGACTCTAGCTAAAAGTTTATAAAAAGTGGGGAAAGGGGGGCGAAATGGGTGGGCGTGGCTCCAAAACTTTGATGCAGATTTTTGGGGGTCGTTACCAGCTATCTTCCCACCAAATTTGGAGGCTCTAGCTCCACAACTCTGGAAGATATACGCATTCCCGTTTTTGACGAAGCGTTGGGGTGGATGGGGGCGGCTTGGGCAGTATTGGTGGGCGTGGCATCCAAACTTTTGATGCAGTTGTTAGGGGGTCATTATCACTTTTCTTGGCACCAACTTTGGTGGCTCTAGCTCAAAAACTGTGGGAGATAAAGCTTTTTCTGATTTCAAAATGTGGGGGGGCTGGGGGCGTAATGGGTGGGCGTGGCTCCAAAACTTTGATGCAGTTCTTTTGGGGTCGTTACCAGCTATCTTCCTACCAAATTTGGTGGCTCAAGCTCCACTACTCTGGAAGATACACGCATTCCCGTTTTTTACGAAGCGTTGGGGCATCTGGGGGTGGCTAGGGTAGTATTGGTGGGCGTGGCATCTTTACCTTCGGTATCGAGTATAAAAATAAAGTGAACTTTTTTTTTGATTTGCCAACTTTTTAATTTTTCTCAGTTCACTGTTTTCTTCGTGCACGAACACAGTTTTCAGTACAAGCAAAGAGCAAAAAAAGTATAGTTGTGTGAGTTTGCAAGTCGCTGGTGTAGTCCATGACTGAGCTGATTGTCGATGGACACTTGCCCGTGATAATTATGCTTATGTCGTCCGCATAGGCAGTTATCTTCGGGGCTTTCCCTTTGAATTTCTTTAGCAGGTCGTTTACCACCAAGTTCCACAGTAGGGGTGAGAGCACTCCTCCTTGGGGAGTGCCACACTTTGCTTCCCTGATTGTGGTAGTGGTTCCCCATTCCGCAAGTATTGTGTATTTGTGTGTTTGTGTTGACTTCTGTGCAGTTAGGGAAGTGTGCCTCTAGGAGCACATCACTACTTCACTGCTTCACTGCTTTCCGTCCATCTGCCGTCTTCTGTTTTTAATTGACTTTGCACCGTCTGTTGGCGAGCTAGCAGCTTTCTTAACCTTGCAGTGTCAGCTGTCTTCTCAATGCCTGAACAGAAGTTTTGCCATGCGTGTCTCTTAGCTGCTCGTACTTTTTTCTTAAAGTCTCGAAGCCTTATTCTTCTTATACTAGCTCTTCTTCCGCTTGTTTTGCGAGTTTGAAGAGTTCTAGTACGTCATTTCTTTGTCCTTTGGGCTCTAGAGTCCACCATGGGGGCTACAAGTTTTATGATAGGCCGCCACCAGATTTTTATTGAAGATCTCCAGGGACTTCTCTAATTTGTCTAGTGAGGCTATCTTGGGTAGTCGTGGTAGGTTTCTTTCAACCTCTTTACTGAACTGCTCCCAGTCGTGTTCCGCGGGTTTCTGTACGTCTTATTCTTAACTATTCGCTCAAAGTTAACGCGGAATTGTATGTACCTGTGGTCCGAGAAGGAATGTCTACTAAGGACTCTCCAGTCTTTTACCACGGTATTCATTACCGACGCGAGTGTGATATTTAAGACGTTTGATGAGGTAGGACCAACATTTGTTGGTTCTTCCCCCTCGTTTGCTATCTTAAGATTTGTTTGAAGTATGATATCAAGCAGTAACTCACCTCTATCGTTTATGTCCCCGCTTCCCCATACTGTGTGATGTGCGTTGGCGTCTGCTCCGATGATGAGGGCCTGTTCTTTTGCGCCATGTAGCAGGATGCCATCAATATTGGCTCGTCTCTGCTGCCTTCTAGCGCTGTCACCGTACCGTCTTCGGTACTGTAATTGGACAATAAGTAAGCATAGATACCTTTCCTTACTAGGATCACAGTCCTTGCTCTACTCACTAATGTTTGGTAGAATAGGTCGTAGTTTGGATGCTTCAGTCCAGAAACCTTTTTACCACCGCTATCCAAGGCTCCTGGACTAAGGCGATATCGGCGTGCCCTGTCTCCAATGTTATCAGTAGCTCCGCCGAAGCCAACTTGCTTTTATGTAAGTTGATTTGGACGACCTTCAGCTCCATGGTTGGCAGTGTCATCCTCCGCGGATAGTACTTCCACAACGGTAATGTCCGCATCCTCGTCATCTTTCAATTCTAGGTTTTTGGTGGCGTGGGTGACCTCCGCCAGGTCTCTCTCCACTTCACCCGCCTCCAGCGTGTTTGTGTTTGTATCGTTCGGGTGGCTCTTCTTGAGTCGTAAGTAGACACTACCCACGCCCCACGCCATCTTGCCGAATCTCCCGTACAGCAAATCGTCGGCAGCGTGTATCACCTTCCAATCAACGGTTGGCACGTCCGGATTGTGCCACTTGAGTAGCTGCAGCGCTTGATCTGCTGGTGCAACCCGTTAAGCCAAGCCTTTTCATGTGTACCGGTTAGGCAGTGTCCCGTCAAGAGACCCGCAAGCCTTCGGCAGTCATGCCTTTTTAGGTTTAGCATGTATTGCGTTAGTTTAACATCATATGTTTTGCACATTATTTTAGAGATTTTGCAGTCAGAGGTGTTTGTCCACCTTAGTGCTGCTGTATCCCGTGCTTGTATTTCCATGTATGAGTGTAGCGTTCGCAGTGAGATCGGAACATCCGCAGAATCATTGTTGAGTCCCGTTGCACCTTGCTTAGCCAAAGTGTCTGCTATCTCGTTGCCCTCGAATCCCTGATGGGTTGGAATCCAATAGATGCGCACTTTTTAAAAAATGCTGAGTGCATCTAGTGCTTCCCTGCTCGCCAGGACATTGGAAAATGCTGCAGTGGTCGGGAGTTTGCATGTCAGGCTCATGAGTGGTTTGGCACAGTATACTGCTGCGCCGACTCCCTCCCTCAGTTTTGAGCCGTCTGTGTATATGTTTATGGCTGACCGCTCTGCTCCTGAGCGCCAGTCATCTTTTCCTAAGAAAGTGGGCGTGAAGCTGAAATTGTTTCTTGGGGTCATATAGTCTGTTTCGATTTCTGTCCCCCTTCTAATTGTACTGTGCCCGTAGCTGTGTATCGTCAAGTTGCCTATCGTGTATAGCCGGTGTGCCGTCTTTCTTGCTGTAAGGCGTGCTTGTATGTCCACTGGGTTGACATTGAGCATAATCTGTAGTGTCTTTGTTGGTGTAGTTCTTAGCGTCCCTGTGATGCACATCAGTGCATGTCGCTGAGTTTTTATACCCTTAACCCATAAAATGGGTAAATAAGGGTATAATGGTTTTGTGCAAAAGTATGTAACTGGCAGAAGGAAGCATCTCCGACCCTATAAAGTATATATATTCTTGATCAGCATCAACAGCCGAGACGATATAGCCATGTCCGTCTGTCCGTCTGTCTGTCCGTCTGTCCGTCTGTCTGTCTGTATGAACGCGTGGATCTCAGAGACTACAAGAGCTAGAGACTTCTGATTTTGTATTTAAGTTCTCCTATACCATGAGCAGAACAAGTTTGCTTCAAATTATCGATAACTATTCTGGTTTCCGATATACACATAATATCGATAACAATAAAATATCGAATTTGGAAAATCTAAAAATGAGGGTTGAAGTAATGGATAATGATAGAACTTTTCTGAAAATTTCGTCCAAATCGGTTAAGAAACACCGGAGATATTGAACTTAATCGATGGAAGCTAAGCCAGTATACCAAAGTCTTATATAAATTAAATATATTTATTGCAACTGGGTTCAGGGTATCTTCTAGTCGGGCTCTCCCGACTAGAGCCTTCTTACTTGTTTCCATTCGTTTAAGGTGTTTGGACTTCTCTGTGGCTTTCCACCATACCAGTATTCCATAAAGCAGTATACTCAGCCCGGCATCTGTGGCCCAAGCTAGTATCTCTTTGAGTGTGTAGTCCATGACTGAATTTCTTCCCTTTGAATTTCTTTAGCAGGTCGTTTACCACTAAGTTCCACAGTAGGGGTGAGAGCACTCTTCCTTGGGGAGTGCCACACTTTGCTTCCCTGATTGTGGTAGTGGTTCCCCATTCCGCAAGTATTCTCCTGCTGCTGAGTAGGTTCTGAACCCAAGAGTAAACTGCTTCTGCTGGGGTCACAGCTCTTAGGCTGTGCATTATTGCTTCCGTCGACACATTATTAAATGCGCCTGAGATATCCAGAAATGCGCCTAGAGCGTACTCTTCATGGTGAAGTGCTTTCTCGATGGTTGCTACGAGGGAATGTAGCGCAGTTTCCACCGACTTGCCCTTCGTATAAGCGTGTTGGTTCTGTTCTAGAGTCATAACTGTATTCTCTCAAATGTGGAGGTCTATCAGTTTTTCTAGTGTTTTTAGTAAGGACGAAATCAGGCTTATGTCTTTAGGCTCAACGTGGCTACATTTTCCAGCTTTGGGCAGGAAAATTACCCGCGCTGTCCTCCAGGCCACCGGCACATAGCCATAACTAAGGCATCCTCTAAATATTTCCCTCAGCCATGGAGTGATCACGTGTTCTGCAGCATGGCCGGGAATATCCCGTCTGGACCTGGTATATTGTAGCTCTCAAAGGAGTCTATGGCCCACATTATTCTTCGCGTTGTTGTGATATCTTCCGGAATTTGCACCCTTGTGGTTGGAGATATCGTTTGTGTGTTTGTGTTGACTTCTGTGCAGTTAGGGAAGTGTGCCTCTAGGAGCACATCACTGCTTCACTGCTTTCCGTCCATCTGCCGTCTTCTGTTTTTAAATGGCTTTGCACCGTCTGTTGGCGAGCTAGCAGCTTTCTTAACCTTGCAGTGTCAGCTGTCTTCTCAATGCCTGAACTGAAGTTTTGCCATGCGTGTCTCTTAGCTACTCGTACTTTTTTCTTAAAGTCTCGAAGCCTTATTCTGTATTCTATCCATACTAGCTCTTCTTCCGCTTGTTTTGCGAGTTTGAAGAGTTCTAGTACGTCTTTTCTTTGTCCTTAGTTCTGGAGTCCACCATGGGGGCTTGTGTCTCTTCTTCTCTTGCGACGGTCTACAAGTTTTATGATAGGCCGCCACCAGATTTTTATTGAAGATCTCCAGGGACTTCTCTAATTTGTCTAGTGAGGCTATCTTGGGTAGTCGTGGTAGGTTTCTTTCAACCTCTTTACCGAACTGCTTCCAGTCCGTGTTCCGCGGGTTTCTGTGCGTCTTATTCTTAACTATTTGTTCAAAGCTAACGCGGAATTGTATTTACCTGTGGTCCGAGAAGGAATGTCTTCTAAGGACTCTCCAGTCTTTTACCACGGTATTCATTACCGACGCGAGTGTGATATTTAAGACGTTTGATGAAGTAGGACCGACATTTGTTGGTTCTTCCCCCTCGTTTGCTATCTTAAGATTTGTTTGAAGTATGTAATCAAGCAGTGACTCACCTCTATCGTTTATGTCCCTGCTTCCTCATATGATGTTATGTGCGTTGGCGTCTGCTCCGATGATGAGGGCCTGTCCTTTTGACTCGGCCTCCGTCACCAGTCGAGTAAGCTCTTAAGGGGGTGCCTCCGAGTCATGCGCCACGTAGCAGGATGCCATCAAAATTGGCTCATCTCTGCTGCCTTCTAGCGCTGTCACCGTGAGGTCGTCGGTAATGTAATTGGACAATAAGTAAGCATAGATACCTTTCCTTACTAGGATCACAGTCCTTGCTCTACTCACTGTTGTCTGGTAGAATAGGCCGTAGTTTGGATGCTTCAGGCCAGAAACCTTGTTACCAGACGCTATCCAAGGCTCCTGGACTAAGGCGATATCGGCGTGCCCTGTCTCCAATGTTATCAGTAGCTCCGCCGAAGCCAACTTGCTTTTATGTAAGTTGATTTGGATGACCTTCAGCTCCATGGTTGGCAGTGTCATCCTCCGCGGATAGTACTTCCACAACGGTAATGTCCGCATCCTCGTCATCTTCCAATTCTAGGCTTTTGGTGGCGTGGGTGACCTCCGCCAGGTCTCTCTCCACTTCACCCGCTTCCAGCGTGTTTGTGTTTGTATCGTTCGGGTGGCTCTTCTTGAGTCGTAAGTAGACACTACCCACGCCCCACGCCATCTTGCCGAATCTCCCGTACAGCAAATCGTCGGCAGCGTGTATCACCTTCCAATCAACGGTTGGCACGTCTGGATTGTGGCACTTGAGTAGCTGCAGCGCTTGGCCTGCTGGTACAACCCGTTAAGCCAAGCATTTTCATGTGTACCGGTTAGGCAGTGTCCCGTCAAGAGACCCGCAAGCCTTCGGCAGTCATGCCTTTTTCGGTTTAGCATGTATTGCGTTAGTTTAACATCATATGTTTTGCACATTATTTTAGAGATTTTGCAGTCAGAGGTGTTTGTCCACCTTAGTGCTGCTGTATCCCGTGCTTGTATTTCCATGTATGAGTGTAGCGTTCGCAGTGAGATCGGAACATCCGCAGAATCACTGTTGAGTCCCGTTGCACCTTGCTTAGCCAAAGTGTCTGCTATCTCGTTGCCCTCGAATCCCTGATGGGTTGGAATCCAATAGATGCGCACTTTTTAAAAAATGCTGAGTGCATCTAGTGCTTCTTTGCTCGCCAGGACATTCCGAGAGCCTATGTAATGGGCCTGCAGGGCTTTAATTGCTGCCTGACTGTCCACGAATATGTTTACTTCATCGTGTTTTGTGTTAGTTTGTAGGACTGCTTCTGCTGCTTTCCTTATTGCGAATATCTCCGCTTGGAAAAAGGTGCGCCGACTCCCTCCCTCATTTTTGAGCCGTCTGTGTAAATGTTATGGCTGACCGCTCTGCTCCTGAGCGCCAGTCGTCTTTTCCTAAGAAAGTGGGCGTGAAGTTGAAATTGTTTCTTGGGGTCATATGGTCTGTTTCGACTTCTGTCCCCCTTCCAATTGTACTGTGCCCGTAGCTGTGTATCGTCAAGTTGCCTATCGTGTATAGCCGTTGTGCCTTTCTTGCTGTAAGGCGTGCTTGTATGTCCACTGGGTTGACATTGAGCATAATCTGTAGTGCCTTAGTTGGTGTAGTTCTTAGCGCCCCTGTGATGCACATCAGTGCATGTCGCTGAGTTTTTTCCATTCGTTTAAGGTGTTTGGACTTCTCTGTGGCTTTCCACCATACCAGTATTCCATAAAGCAGTATACTCAGCCCGGCTTCTGTGGCCCAAGCTAGTATCTCTTTGAGTGTGTAGTCCATGAGTGAGCTGATTGTCGATGGACACTTGCCCGTGATAATTATGCTTATGTCGTCCGCAAAGGCAGTTATCTTCGGGGCTTTCGCTTTGCATTTCTTTAGCAGGTCGTTTACCACCAAGTTCCACAGTAGGGGGTAGAGCACTCCTCCTTGGGGAGTGCCACTCTTTGCTTCCCTGATTGTGGTAGTGGTTCCCCATTCCGCAAGTATTCTCCTGCTGCTCAGTAGGTTCTGGACCCAAGAGTAAACTGCTTCTGCTGGGTCACAGCTCTTAGGCTGTGCATTATTGCTTCCGTCGACACATTATTAAATGCGCCTGAGATATCCAGAAATGCGCCTAGAGTGTACTCTTCATGGTGAAGTGCTTTCTCGATGGTTGCTACGAGGGAATGTAGCGCAGTTTCCACCGACTTGCCTTTCGTATAAGCGTGTTGGTTCTGTTCTAGAATCATCACTGTATTCTCTCTAATGTGGAGGTTTATCAGTTTTTCTAGTGTTTTTAGTGGGAACGAAGTCAGGCTTATGGGTCTGTAGTCTTTAGGCACAACGTGGCTACATTTTCCAGCTTTGGGCAGGAAAATTACCCGCGCTGTCCTCCAGGCCACCGGCACATAGCCATAACTAAGGAGTCCTCTAAATATTTCCCTCAGCCATGGAGTGATCACGTGTTTGACCTTCTGCAGCGTGGCTGGGAATATCCAGTCTGGACCTGGTGATTTGTAGCTCTCAAAAAGTTGATGGCCCATATTATTCTTCGCGTTGTTGTGCTATCTTCCGGAATTCGCACCCTTGCGGTTGGAGATATCGTTTGTGTGTTTGTGTTGACTTCTGTGCAGTTAGGGAAGTGTGCCTCTAGAAGCACATTTGCCGCATCTTCACTGCTTTCCGTCCATCTGCCGTCTTCTGTTTTTAATTGGCTTTGCACCATCTGTTGGCGAGCTAGCAGCTTTCTTAACCTTGCAGTGTCAGCTGTCTTCTCAATGCCTGAACAGAAGTTTTGCCATGCGTGTCTCTTAGCTACTCGTACTTTTTTCTTAAAGTCTCGAAGCCTTATTCTGTATTCTATCCATACTAGCTCTTCTTCCGCTTGTTTTGCGAGTTTGAAGAGTTCTAGTACGTCTTTTCTTTGTCTTTTGGGCTCTAGAGTCTACCATGGGGGCTTGTGTTTTTTCTTCTCTTGCCACGGTCTATAAGTTTTATGATAGGCCGCCACCAGATTTTTATTTAAGATCTCCAGGGACTTCTCTAATTTGTCTAGTTTGTGTACGTCTTATTCTTAACTATTCGCTCAAAGTTAACGCGGAATTGTATGTACCTGTGGTCCGAGAAGGAATGTCTACTAAGGACTCTCCAGTCTTTTACCACGGTATTCATTACCGACGCGAGTGTGATATTTAAGACGTTTGATGAGGTAGGACCAACATTTGTTGGTTCTTTCGCCTCGTTTGCTATCTTAAGATTTGTTTGAAGTATGATATCAAGCAGTAACTCACCTCTATCGTTTATGTCCCCGCTTCCCCATACTGTGTGATGTGCGTTGGCGTCTGCTCCGATGATGAGGGCCTGTTCTTTTGACTCGGCCTCCGTCACCAGTCGAGTTAGCTCCGAGTCATGCGCCATGTAGCAGGATGCCATCAACGTGGCTCGTCTCTGCTGCCTTCTAGCGCTGTCACCGTGAGGTCGTCGGTACTGTAATTGGACAATAAGTAAGCATAGATACCTTTCCTTACTACTCACTAATGTCGGGTAGAATAGGTCGTAGTTTGGATGCTTCAGTCCAGAAACCTTGTTACCAGACGCTATCCAAGGCTCCTGGACTAAGGCGATATCGGCGTGCCCTGTCTCCAATGTTATCAGTAGCTCCGCCAAAGCCAACTTGCTTTTATGTAAGTTGATTTGGATGACCTTCAGCTCCATGGTTGGCAGTGTCATCCTCCGCGGAGAGAGGGTCTTAGCGACCCTGTGATGCACAGCAGTGCATGTCGCTGAGTTTTTTCCATTCGTTTAAGGAGTTTGGACTTCTCTGTGGCTTTCCACAATACCAGTATTCCATAGAGCAGAATACTCAGCCCGGCTTCTGTGGCCCAAGCTAGTATCTCTTTGAGTGTGTAGTCCATGACTGAGCTGATTGTCGATGGACACTTGCCCGTGAATTCCGTTTGAATTTCTTTAGCAGGTCGTTTACCACCAAGTTCCACAGTAGGGGTGAGAGCACTCCTCCTTGGGGAGTGCTACTCTTTGCTTCCCTGATTGTGGTAGTGGTTCCCCATTCCGCAAGTATTCTCCTGCTGCTCAGTAGGTTCTGTGGAATGTAGCGCAGTTTCCACCGACTTGCTTTTCGTATAAGCGTGTTGGTTCTGTTCTAGAATCATCACTGTATTCTCTCAAATGTGGAGGTCTATCAGTTTTTCTAGTGTTTTAGTGGGAACGAAGTCAGGCTTATGGAACTGTAGTCTTTAGGCACAACGTGGCTACATTTTCCAGCTTTGGGCAGGAAAATTACCCGCGCTGTCCTCCAGGCCACCGGCACATAACCATAACTAAGGAGTCCTCTAAATATTTCCCTCAGCCATGGAGTGATCACGTGTTTGACCTCCTGCAGCGTGGCTGGGAATATCCAGTCTGGACCTAGTGATTGTAGCTCTCAAAGGAGTCTATGGCCCACATTATCCTTCGCGTTGTTGTGCTATCCCTTGTGGTTGGAGATATCGTTTGTGTGTTTGTGTTGACTTCTGTGCAGTTAGGGAAGTGTGCCTCTAGGAGCACATCACTGCTTCACTGCTTTCCGTCCATCTGCCGTTTTCTGTTTTTAATTGGCTTTGCACCATCTAGCGAGCTAGCAGCTTTCTTAACCTTGCAGTGTCAGCTGTCTTCTCAATGCCTGAACAGAAGTTTTGCCATGCGTGTCTCTTAGCTGCTCGTACTTTTTTCTTAAAGTCTCGAAGCATTATTCTTCTTATACTAGCTCTTCTTCCGCTTGTTTTGAGAGTTTGAAGAGTTCTAGTACGTTTTTTCTTTGTCCTTTGGGCTCTAGAGTCCACCATGGGGGCTTGTGTCTCTTCTTCTCTTGCGACGGTCTACAAGTTTTATGATAGGCCGCCACCAGATTTTTATTGAAGATCTCCAGGGACTTCTCTAATTTGTCTAGTGAGGCTATCTTGGGTAGTCGTGGTAGGTTTCTTTCAACCTCTTTACTGAACTGCTCCCAGTCGTGTTCCGCGGGTTTCTGTACGTCTTATTCTTAACTATTCGCTCTAAGTAAACGCGGAATTGTATGTACCTGTGGTCCGAGAAGGAATGTCAACTAAGGACTCTTCAGTCTTTTACCACGGTATTCATTACCGACGCGAGTGTGATATTTAAGACGTTTGATGAGGTAGGACCAACATTTGTTGGTTTTTCCCCCTCGTTTGCTATCTTAAGATTTGTTTGAAGTATGATATCAAGCAGTAACTCACCTCTATCGTTTATGTCCCCGCTTCCCCATACTGTGTGATGTGCGTTGGCGTCTGCTCCGATGATGAGGGCCTGTTCTTTTGACTCGGCCTCCGTCACCATTCGAGTTAGCTCCGAGTCATGCGCCATGTAGCAGGATGCCATCAATATTGGCTCGTCTCTGCTGCCTTCTAGCGCTGTCATCGTGAGGTCGTCGGTACTGTAATTGGACAATAAGTAAGCATAGATACCTTTCCTTACAAGGATCACAGTCCTTGCTCTACTCACTAATTCTGGTAGAATAGGTCGTAGTTTGGATGCTTAAGTCCAGAAACCTTGTTACCAGACGCTATCCAAGGCTCCTGGACTAAGGCGATATCGGCGTGCCCTGTCTCCAATGTTATCAGTAGCTCCGCCGAAGCCAACTTGCTTTTATGAAATCCTCCGCGGATAGTACTTCCACAACGGTAATGTCTGCATCCTCGTCATCTTCCAATTCTAGGTTTTTGGTGGCGTGGGTGACCTCCGCCAGGTCTCTCTCCACTTCACCCGCTTCCAGCGTGTTTGTGTTTGTATCGTTCGGGTGGCGCTTCTTGAGTCGTAAGTAGACACTACCCACGCCCCACGCCATCTTGCCGAATCTCCCGTACAGCAAATCGTCGGCAGCGCTTGGTCTGCCGGTGCAACCCGTTAAGCCAAGCCTTTTCATGTGTACCGGTTAGGCAGTGTTTTGCAAGCCTTCGGCAGTCATGCCTTTTTAGGTTTAGCATGTATTGCGTTAGTTTAACATCATATGTTTTGCACATTATTTTAGAGATTTTGCAGTCAGAGGTGTTTGTCCACCTTAGTGCTGCTGTATCCCGTGCTTGTATTTCCATGTATGAGTGTAGCGTTCGCAGTGAGATCGGAACATCCGCAGAATCACTGTTGAGTCCCGTTGCACCTTGCTTAGCCAAAGTGTCTGCTATCTCGTTGCCCTCGAATCCCTGATGGGTTGGAATCCAATAGATGCGCACTTTTTAAAAAATGCTGAGTGCATCTAGTGCTTCTTTGCTCGCCAGGACATTCCGAGAGCCTATGTAATGGGCCTGCAGGGCTTTAATTGCTGCCTGACTGTCCACGAATATGTTTACTTCATCGTGTTTTGTGTTAGTTTGTAGGACTGCTTCTGCTGCTTTCCTTATTGCGAATATCTCCGCTTGGAAAAAGGTGCGCCGACTCCCTCCCTCATTTTTGAGCCGTCTGTGTAAATGTTATGGCTGACCGCTCTGCTCCTGAGCGCCAGTCGTCTTTTCCTAAGAAAGTGGGCGTGAAGTTGAAATTGTTTCTTGGGGTCATATGGTCTGTTTCGACTTCTGTCCCCCTTCCAATTGTACTGTGCCCGTAGCTATGTATCGTCAAGTTGCCTATCGTGTATAGCCGTTGTGCCTTTCTTGCTGTAAGGCGTGCTTGTATGTCCACTGGGTTGACATTGAGCATAATCTGTAGTGCCTTAGTTGGTGTAGTTCTTAGCGCCCCTGTGATGCACATCAGTGCATGTCGCTGAGTTTTTTCCATTCGTTTAAGGTGTTTGGACTTCTCTGTGGCTTTCCACCATACCAGTATTCCATAAAGCAGTATACTCAGCCCGGCTTCTGTGGCCCAAGCTAGTATCTCTTTGAGTGTGTAGTCCATGACTGAGCTGATTGTCGATGGACACTTGCCCGTGATAATTATGCTTATGTCGTCCGCAAAGGCAGTTATCTTCGGGGCTTTCGCTTTGCATTTCTTTAGCAGGTCGTTTACCACCAAGTTCCACAGTAGGGGGTAGAGCACTCCTCCTTGGGGAGTGCCACTCTTTGCTTCCCTGATTGTGGTAGTGGTTCCCCATTCCGCAAGTATTCTCCTGCTGCTCAGTAGGTTCTGGACCCAAGAGTAAACTGCTTCTGCTGGGGTCACAGCTCTTAGGCTGTGCATTATTGCTTCCGTCGACACATTATTAAATGCGCCTGAGATATCCAGAAATGCGCCTAGAGTGTACTCTTCATGGTGAAGTGCTTTCTCGATGGTTGCTACGAGGGAATGTAGCGCAGTTTCCACCGACTTGCCTTTCGTATAAGCGTGTTGGTTCTGTTCTAGAATCATCACTGTATTCTCTCTAATGTGGAGGTTTATCAGTTTTTCTAGTGTTTTTAGTGGGAACGAAGTCAGGCTTATGGGTCTGTAGTCTTTAGGCACAACGTGGCTACATTTTCCAGCTTTGGGCAGGAAAATTACCCGCGCTGTCCTCCAGGCCACCGGCACATAACCATAACTAAGGAGTCCTCTAAATATTTCCCTCAGCCATGGAGTGATCACGTGTTTGACCTTCTGCAGCGTGGCTGGGAATATCCAGTCTGGACCTGGTGATTTGTAGCTCTCAAAAAAGTTGATGGCCCATATTATTCTTCGCGTTGTTGTGCTATCTTCCGGAATTCGCACCCTTGCGGTTGGAGATATCGTTTGTGTGTTTGTGTTGACTTCTGTGCAGTTAGGGAAGTGTGCCTCTAGAAGCACATTTGCCGCATCTTCACTGCTTTCCGTCCATCTGCCGTCTTCTGTTTTTAATTGGCTTTGCACCATCTGTTGGCGAGCTAGCAGCTTTCTTAACCTTGCAGTGTCAGCTGTCTTCTCAATGCCTGAACAGAAGTTTTGCCATGCGTGTCTCTTAGCTACTCGTACTTTTTTCTTAAAGTCTCGAAGCCTTATTCTGTATTCTATCCATACTAGCTCTTCTTCCGCTTGTTTTGCGAGTTTGAAGAGTTCTAGTACGTCTTTTCTTTGTCTTTTGGGCTCTAGAGTCTACCATGGGGGCTTGTGTTTTTTCTTCTCTTGCCACGGTCTATAAGTTTTATGATAGGCCGCCACCAGATTTTTATTTAAGATCTCCAGGGACTTCTCTAATTTGTCTAGTTTGTGTACGTCTTATTCTTAACTATTCGCTCTAAGTAAACGCGGAATTGTATGTACCTGTGGTCCGAGAAGGAATGTCTACTAAGGACTCTCCAGTCTTTTACCACGGTATTCATTACCGACGCGAGTGTGATATTTAAGACGTTTGATGAGGTAGGACCAACATTTGTTGGTTCTTTCGCCTCGTTTGCTATCTTAAGATTTGTTTGAAGTATGATATCAAGCAGTAACTCACCTCTATCGTTTATGTCCCCGCTTCCCCATACTGTGTGATGTGCGTTGGCGTCTGCTCCGATGATGAGGGCCTGTTCTTTTGACTCGGCCTCCGTCACCAGTCGAGTTAGCTCCGAGTCATGCGCCATGTAGCAGGATGCCATCAACGTGGCTCGTCTCTGCTGCCTTCTAGCGCTGTCACCGTGAGGTCGTCGGTACTGTAATTGGACAATAAGTAAGCATAGATACCTTTCCTTACTACTCACTAATGTCGGGTAGAATAGGTCGTAGTTTGGATGCTTCAGTCCAGAAACCTTGTTACCAGACGCTATCCAAGGCTCCTGGACTAAGGCGATATCGGCGTGCCCTGTCTCCAATGTTATCAGTAGCTCCGCCAAAGCCAACTTGCTTTTATGTAAGTTGATTTGGATGACCTTCAGCTCCATGGTTGGCAGTGTCATCCTCCGCGGAGAGAGGGTCTTAGCGACCCTGTGATGCACAGCAGTGCATGTCGCTGAGTTTTTTCCATTCGTTTAAGGAGTTTGGACTTCTCTGTGGCTTTCCACAATACCAGTATTCCATAGAGCAGAATACTCAGCCCGGCTTCTGTGGCCCAAGCTAGTATCTCTTTGAGTGTGTAGTCCATGACTGAGCTGATTGTCGATGGACACTTGCCCGTGAATTCCGTTTGAATTTCTTTAGCAGGTCGTTTACCACCAAGTTCCACAGTAGGGGTGAGAGCACTCCTCCTTGGGGAGTGCTACTCTTTGCTTCCCTGATTGTGGTAGTGGTTCCCCATTCCGCAAGTATTCTCCTGCTGCTCAGTAGGTTCTGTGGAATGTAGCGCAGTTTCCACCGACTTGCTTTTCGTATAAGCGTGTTGGTTCTGTTCTAGAATCATCACTGTATTCTCTCAAATGTGGAGGTCTATCAGTTTTTCTAGTGTTTTTAGTGGGAACGAAGTCAGGCTTATGGAACTGTAGTCTTTAGGCACAACGTGGCTACATTTTCCAGCTTTGGGCAGGAAAATTACCCGCGCTGTCCTCCAGGCCACCGGCACATAACCATAACTAAGGAGTCCTCTAAATATTTCCCTCAGCCATGGAGTGATCACGTGTTTGACCTTCTGCAGCGTGGCTGGGAATATCCAGTCTGGACCTAGTGATTTGTAGCTCTCAAAGGAGTCTATGGCCCACATTATCCTTCGCGTTGTTGTGCTATCCCTTGTGGTTGGAGATATCGTTTGTGTGTTTGTGTTGACTTCTGTGCAGTTAGGGAAGTGTGCCTCTAGGAGCACATCACTGCTTCACTGCTTTCCGTCCATCTGCCGTTTTCTGTTTTTAATTGGCTTTGCACCATCTAGCGAGCTAGCAGCTTTCTTAACCTTGCAGTGTCAGCTGTCTTCTCAATGCCTGAACAGAAGTTTTGCCATGCGTGTCTCTTAGCTGCTCGTACTTTTTTCTTAAAGTCTCGAAGCATTATTCTTCTTATACTAGCTCTTCTTCCGCTTGTTTTGAGAGTTTGAAGAGTTCTAGTACGTTTTTTCTTTGTCCTTTGGGCTCTAGAGTCCACCATGGGGGCTTGTGTCTCTTCTTCTCTTGCGACGGTCTACAAGTTTTATGATAGGCCGCCACCAGATTTTTATTGAAGATCTCCAGGGACTTCTCTAATTTGTCTAGTGAGGCTATCTTGGGTAGTCGTGGTAGGTTTCTTTCAACCTCTTTACTGAACTGCTCCCAGTCGTGTTCCGCGGGTTTCTATACGTCTTATTCTTAACTATTCGCTCTAAGTAAACGTGGAATTGTGTGTACCTGTGGTCCGAGAAGGAATGTCAACTAAGGACTCTCCAGTCTTTTACCACGGTATTCATTACCGACGCGAGTGTGATATTTAAGACGTTTGATGAGGTAGGACTAACATTTGTTGGTTTTTCCCCCTCGTTTGCTATCTTTAGATTTGTTTGAAGTATGATATCAAGCAGTAACTCACCTCTATCGTTTATGTCCCCGCTTCCTCATACTGTGTGATGTGCGTTGGCGTCTGCTCCGATGATGAGGGCCTGTTCTTTTGACTCGGCCTCCGTCACCATTCGAGTTAGCTCCGAGTCATGCGCCATGTAGCAGGATGCCATCAATATTGGCTCGTCTCTGCTGCCTTCTAGCGCTGTCATCGTGAGGTCGTCGGTACTGTAATTGGACAATAAGTAAGCATAGATACCTTTCCTTACAAGGATCACAGTCCTTGCTCTACTCACTAATGTCTGGTAGAATAGGTCGTAGTTTGGATGCTTAAGTCCAGAAACCTTGTTACCAGACGCTATCCAAGGCTCCTGGACTAAGGCGATATCGGCGTGCCCTGTCTCCTATGTTATCAGTAGCTCCGCCGAAGCCAACTTGCTTTTATGAAATCCTCCGCGGATAGTACTTCCACAACGGTAATGTCTGCATCCTCGTCATCTTCCAATTCTAGGTTTTTGGTGGCGTGGGTGACCTCCGCCAGGTCTCTCTCCACTTCACCCGCTTCCAGCGTGTTTGTGTTTGTATCGTTCGGGTGGCGCTTCTTGAGTCGTAAGTAGACACTACCCACGCCCCACGCCATCTTGCCGAATCTCCCGTACAGCAAATCGTCGGCAGCGCTTGGTCTGCCGGTGCAACCCGTTAAGCCAAGCCTTTTCATGTGTACCGGTTAGGCAGTGTTTTGCAAGCCTTCGGCAGTCATGCCTTTTTAGGTTTAGCATGTATTGCGTTAGTTTAACATCATATTTTTTGCACATTATTTTAGAGATTTTGCAGTCAGAGGTGTTTGTCCACCTTAGTGCTGCTGTATCCCGTGCTTGTATTTCCATGTATGAGTGTAGCGTTCGCAGTGAGATCGGAACATCCGCAGAATCACTGTTGAGTCCCGTTGCACCTTGCTTAGCCAAAGTGTCTGCTATCTCGTTGCCCTCGAATCCCTGATGGGTTGGAATCCAATAGATGCGCACTTTTTAAAAAATGCTGAGTGCATCTAGTGCTTCCCTGCTCGCCAGGACATTTCGAGAGCCTATGTAATGGGCCTGCAGGGCTTTAATTGCTGCCTGACTGTCCACGAATATGTTTACTTCATCGTGTTTTGTGTTAGTTTGTAGGACTGCTTCTGCTGCTTTCCTTATTGCGAATATCTCCGCTTGGAAAATGATGCAGTGGTCGGGAGTTTGTATGCCAGGCTCATGATTGGTTCGGCACAGTATACTGCTGCGCCGACTCCCTCCCTCATTTTTGAGCCGTCTGTGTATATGTTTATGGCTGACCGCTCTGCTCCTGAGCGCCAGTCATCTTTTCCTAAGAAAGTGGGCGTGAAGTTGAAATTTTTTCTTGGGGTCATATGGTCTGTTTCGACTTCTGTCCCCCTTCCAATTGTACTGTGCCCGTAGCTGTGTATCGTCAAGTTGCCTATCGTATATAGCCGTTGTGCCGTCTTTCTTGCTATAAGGCGTGCTTGTATGTCCACTGGGTTGACATTGTGCATAATCTGTAGTGCCTTAGTTGGTGTAGTTCTTAGCGACCCTGTGATGCACAGCAGTGCATGTCGCTGAGTTTTTTCCATTCGTTTAAGGTGTTTGGACTTCTCTGTGGCTTTCCACAATACCAGTATTCCATAGAGCAGAATACTCAGCCCGGCTTCTGTGGCCCAAGCTAGTATCTCTTTGAGTGTGTAGTCCATGACTGAGCTAATTGTCGATGGACACTTGCCCGTGAATTCCGTTTGAATTTCTTTAGCAGGTCGTTTACCACCAAGTTCCACAGTAGGGGTGAGAGCACTCCTCCTTGGGGAGTGCTACTCTTTGCTTCCCTGATTGTGGTAGTGGTTCCCCATTCCGCAAGTATTCTCCTGCTGCTCAGTAGGTTCTGTGGAATGTAGCGCAGTTTCCACCGACTTGCTTTTCGTATAAGCGTGTTGGTTCTGTTCTAGAATCATCACTGTATTCTCTCAAATGTGGAGGTCTATCAGTTTTTCTAGTGTTTTTAGTGGGAACAAAGTCAGGCTTATGGAACTGTAGTCTTTAGGCACAACGTGCCTACATTTTCCAGCTTTGGGCAGGAAAATTACCCGCGCTGTCCTCCAGGCCACCGGCACATAACCATAACTAAGGAGTCCTCTAAATATTTCCCTCAGCCATGGAGTGATCACGTGTTTGACCTTCTGCAGCGTGGCTGGGAATATCCAGTCTGGACCTAGTGATTTGTAGCTCTCAAAGGAGTCTATGGCCCACATTATCCTTCGCGTTGTTGTGGTATCCCTTGTGGTTGGAGATATCGTTTGTGTGTTTGTGTTGACTTCTGTGCAGTTAGGGAAGTGTGCCTCTAGGAGCACATCACTGCTTCACTGCTTTCCGTCCATCTGCCGTTTTCTGTTTTTAATTGGCTTTGCACCATCTAGCGAGCTAGCAGCTTTCTTAACCTTGCAGTGTCAGCTGTCTTCTCAATGCCTGAACAGAAGTTTTGCCATGCGTGTCTCTTAGCTGCTCGTACTTTTTTCTTAAAGTCTCGAAGCATTATTCTTCTTATACTAGCTCTTCTTCCGCTTGTTTTGAGAGTTTGAAGAGTTCTAGTACGTTTTTTTTTTGTCCTTTGGGCTCTAGAGTCCACCATGGGGGCTTGTGTCTCTTCTTCTCTTGCGACGGTCTACAAGTTTTATGATAGGCCGCCACCAGATTTTTATTGAAGATCTCCAGGGACTTCTCTAATTTGTCTAGTGAGGCTATCTTGGGTAGTCGTGGTAGGTTTCTTTCAACCTCTTTACTGAACTGCTCCCAGTCGTGTTCCGCGGGTTTCTGTACGTCTTATTCTTAACTATTCGCTCAAAGTAAACGCGGAATTGTATGTACCTGTGGTCCGAGAAGGAATGTCTACTAAGGACTCTCCAGTCTTTTACGACGGTATTCATTACCGACGCGAGTGTGATATTTAAGACGTTTGATGAGGTAGGACCAACATTTGTTGGTTCTTCCCCCTCGTTTGCTATCTTAAGATTTGTTTGAAGTATGATATCAAGCAGTAACTCACCTCTATCGTTTATGTCCCCGCTTCCCCATACTGTGTGATGTGCGTTGGCGTCTGCTCCGATGATGAGGGCCCTGTTCTTTTGACTCGGCCTCCGTCACCATTCGAGTTAGCTCCGAGTCATGCGCCATGTAGCAGGATGCCATCAATATTGGCTCGTCTCTGCTGCCTTCTAGCGCTGTCATCGTGAGGTCGTCGGTACTGTAATTGGACAATAAGTAAGCATAGATACCTTTCCTTACAAGGATCACAGTCCTTGCTCTACTCACTAATGTCTGGTAGAATAGGTCGTAGTTTGGATGCTTAAGTCCAGAAACCTTGTTACCAGACGCTATCCAAGGCTCCTGGACCAAGGCGATATCGGCGTGCCCTGTCTCCAATGTTATCAGTAGCTCCGTCGAAGCCAACTTGCTTTTATGAAATCCTCCGCGGATAGTACTTCCACAACGGTAATGTCTGCATCCTCGTCATCTTCCAATTCTAGGTTTTTGGTGGCGTGGGTGACCTCCGCCAGGTCTCTCTCCACTTCACCCGCTTCCAGCGTGTTTGTGTTTGTATCGTTCGGGTGGCGCTTCTTGAGTCGTAAGTAGACACTACCCACGCCCCACGCCATCTTGCCGAATCTCCCGTACAGCAAATCGTCGGCACCGCTTGGTCTGCCGGTGCAACCCGTTAAGCCAAGCCTTTTCATGTGTACCGGTTAGGCAGTGTTTTGCAAGCCTTCGGCAGTCATGCCTTTTTAGGTTTAGCATGTATTGCGTTAGTTTAACATCATATGTTTTGCACATTATTTTAGAGATTTTGCAGTCAGAGGTGTTTGTCCACCTTAGTGCTGCTGTATCCCGTGCTTGTATTTCCATGTATGAGTGTAGCGTTCGCAGTGAGATCGGAACATCCGCAGAATGACTGTTGAGTCCCGTTGCACCTTGCTTAGCCAAAGTGTCTGCTATCTCGTTGCCCTCGAATCCCTGATGGGTTGTAATCCAATAGATGCGCACTTTTTAAAAAATGCTGAGTGCATCTAGTGCTTTCTGCTCGCCAGGACATTTCGAGAGCCTATGTAATGGGCCTGCAGGGCTTTAATTGCTGCCTGACTGTCCACGAATATGTTTACTTCATCGTGTTTTGTGTTAGTTTGTAGGACTGCTTCTGCTGCTTTCCTTATTGCGAATATCTCCGCTTGGAAAATGATGCAGTGGTCGGGAGTTTGTATGCCAGGCTCATGATTGGTTCGGCACAGTATACTGCTGCGCCGACTCCCTACCTCATTTTTGAGCCGTCTGTGTATATGTTTATGGCTGACCGCTCTGCTCCTGAGCGCCAGTCATCTTTTCCTAAGAAAGTGGGCGTGAAGTTGAAATTTTTTCTTGGGGTCATATGGTCTGTTTCGACTTCTGTCCCCCTTCCAATTGTACTGTGCCCGTAGCTGTGTATCGTCAAGTTGCCTATCGTATATAGCCGTTGTGCCGTCTTTCTTGCTATAAGGCGTGCTTGTATGTCCACTGGGTTGACATTGAGCATAATCTGTAGTGCCTTAGTTGGTGTAGTTCTTAGCGACCCTGTGATGCACATCAGTGCATGTCGCTGAGTTTTTTCCATTCGTTTAAGGTGTTTGGACTTCTCTGTGGCTTTCCACCATACCAGTATTCCATAGAGCAGAATACTCAGCCCGGCTTCTGTGGCCCAAGCTAGTATCTCTTTGAGTGTGTAGTCCATGACTGAGCTGATTGTCGATGGACACTTGCCCGTGAATTCCGTTTGAATTTCTTTAGCAGGTCGTTTACCACCAAGTTCCACAGTAGGGGTGAGAGCACTCCTCCTTGGGGAGTGCTACTCTTTGCTTCCCTGATTGTGGTAGTGGTTCCCCATTCCGCAAGTATTCTCCTGCTGCTCAGTAGGTTCTGTGGAATGTAGCGCAGTTTCCACCGACTTGCTTTTCGTATAAGCGTGTTGGTTCTGTTCTAGAATCATCACTGTATTCTCTCAAATGTGGAGGTCTATCAGTTTTTCTAGTGTTTTTAGTGGGAACGAAGTCAGGCTTATGGAACTGTAGTCTTTAGGCACAACGTGGCTACATTTTCCAGCTTTGGGCAGGAAAATTACCCGCGCTGTCCTCCAGGCCACCGGCACATAACCATAACTAAGGAGTCCTCTAAATATTTCCCTCAGCCATGGAGTGATCACGTGTTTGACCTTCTGCAGCGTGGCTGGGAATATCCAGTCTGGACCTAGTGATTTGTAGCTCTCAAAGGAGTCTATGGCCCACATTATCCTTCGCGTTGTTGTGCTATCCCTTGTGGTTGGAGATATCGTTTGTGTGTTTGTGTTGACTTCTGTGCAGTTAGGGAAGTGTGCCTCTAGGAGCACATCACTGCTTCACTGCTTTCCGTCCATCTGCCGTTTTCTGTTTTTAATTGGCTTTGCACCATCTAGCGAGCTAGCAGCTTTCTTAACCTTGCAGTGTCAGCTGTCTTCTCAATGCCTGAACAGAAGTTTTGCCATGCGTGTCTCTTAGCTGCTCGTACTTTTTCTTAAAGTCTCGAAGCATTATTCTTCTTATACTAGCTCTTCTTCCGCTTGTTTTGAGAGTTTGAAGAGTTCTAGTACGTTTTTTCTTTGTCCTTTGGGCTCTAGAGTCCACCATGGGGGCTTGTGTCTCTTCTTCTCTTGCGACGGTCTACAAGTTTTATGATAGGCCGCCACCAGATTTTTATTGAAGATCTCCAGGGACTTCTCTAATTTGTCTAGTGAGGCTATCTTGGGTAGTCGTGGTAGGTTTCTTTCAACCTCTTTACTGAACTGCTCCCAGTCGTGTTCCGCGGGTTTCTGTACGTCTTATTCTTAACTATTCGCTCTAAGTAAACGCGGAATTGTATGTACCTGTGGTCCGAGAAGGAATGTCAACTAAGGACTCTCCAGTCTTTTACCACGGTATTCATTACCGACGCGAGTGTGATATTTAAGACGTTTGATGAGGTAGGACCAACATTTGTTGGTTTTCCCCCTCGTTTGCTATCTTAAGATTTGTTTGAAGTATGATATCAAGCAGTAACTCACCTCTATCGTTTATGTCCCCGCTTCCCCATACTGTGTGATGTGCGTTGGCGTCTGCTCCGATGATGAGGGCCTGTTCTTTTGACTCGGCCTCCGTCACCATTCGAGTTAGCTCCGAGTCATGCGCCATGTAGCAGGATGCCATCAATATTGGCTCGTCTCTGCTGCCTTCTAGCGCTGTCATCGTGAGGTCGTCGGTACTGTTATTGGACAATAAGTAAGCATAGATACCTTTCCTTACAAGGATCACAGTCCTTGCTCTACTCACTAATGTCTGGTAGAATAGGTCGTAGTTTGGATGCTTAAGTCCAGAAACCTTGTTACCAGACGCTATCCAAGGCTCCTGGACTAAGGCGATATCGGCGTGCCCTGTCTCCAATGTTATCAGTAGCTCCGCCGAAGCCAACTTGCTATTATGAAATCCTCCGCGGATAGTACTTCCACAACGGTAATGTCTGCATCCTCGTCATCTTCCAATTCTAGGTTTTTGGTGGCGTGGGTGACCTCCGCCAGGTCTCTCTCCACTTCACCCGCTTCCAGCGTGTTTGTGTTTGTATCGTTCGGGTGGCGCTTCTTGAGTCGTAAGTAGACACTACCCACGCCCCACGCCATCTTGCCGAATCTCCCGTACAGCAAATCGTCGGCAGCGCTTGGTCTGCCGGTGCAACCCGTTAAGCCAAGCCTTTTCATGTGTACCGGTTAGGCAGTGTCCCGTCAAGAGACCCGCAAGCCTTCGGCAGTCATGCCTTTTAGGTTTAGCATGTATTGCGTTAGTTTAACATCATATGTTTTGCACATTATTTTAGAGATTTTGCAGTCAGAGGTGTTTGTCCACCTTAGTGCTGCTGTATCCCGTGCTTGTATTTCCATGTATGAGTGTAGCGTTCGCAGTGAGATCGGAACATCCGCAGAATCACTGTTGAGTCCCGTTGCACCTTGCTTAGCCAAAGTGTCTGCTATCTCGTTGCCCTCGAATCCCTGATGGGTTGTAATCCAATAGATGCGCACTATTTAAAAAATGCTGAGTGCATCTAGTGCTTTCTGCTCGCCAGGACATTTCGAGAGCCTATGTAATGGGCCTGCAGGGCTTTAATTGCTGCCTGACTGTCCACGAATATGTTTACTTCATCGTGTTTTGTGTTAGTTTGTAGGACTGCTTCTGCTGCTTTCCTTATTGCGAATATCTCCGCTTGGAAAATGCTGCAGTGGTCGGGAGTTTGTATGCCAGGCTCATGATTGGTTCGGCACAGTATACTGCTGCGCCGACTCCCTCCCTCATTTTTGAGCCGTCTGTGTATATGTTTATGGCTGACCGCTCTGCTCCTGAGCGCCAGTCATCTTTTCCTAAGAAAGTGGGCGTGAAGTTGAAATTTTTTCTTGGGGTCATATGGTCTGTTTCGACTTCTGTCCCCCTTCCAATTGTACTGTGCCCGTAGCTGTGTATCGTCAAGTTGCCTATCGTATATAGCCGTTGTGCCGTCTTTCTTGCTATAAGGCGTGCTTGTTTGTCCACTGGGTTGACATTGAGCATAATCTGTAGTGCCTTAGTTGGTGTAGTTCTTAGCGACCCTGTGATGCACAGCAGTGCATGTCGCTGAGTTTTTTCCATTCGTTTAAGGTGTTTGGACTTCTCTGTGGCTTTCCACAATACCGGTATTCCATAGAGCAGAATACTCAGCCCGGCTTCTGTGGCCCAAGCTAGTATCTCTTTGAGTGTGTAGTCCATGACTGAGCTGATTGTCGATGGACACTTGCCCGTGAATTCCGTTTGAATTTCTTTAGCAGGTCGTTTACCACAAAGTTCCACAGTAGGGGTGAGAGCACTCCTCCTTGGGGAGTGCTACTCTTTGCTTCCCTGATTGTGGTAGTGGTTCCCCATTCCGCAAGTATTCTCCTGCTGCTCAGTAGGTTCTGTGGAATGTAGCGCAGTTTCCACCGACTTGCTTTTCGTATAAGCGTGTTGGTTCTGTTCTAGAATCATCACTGTATTCTCTCAAATGTGGAGGTCTATCAGTTTTTCTAGTGTTTTTAGTGGGAACGAAGTCAGGCTTATGGAACTGTAGTCTTTAGGCACAACGTGGCTACATTTTCCAGCTTTGGGCAGGAAAATTACCCGCGCTGTCCTCCAGGCCACCGGCACATAACCATAACTAAGGAGTCCTCTAAATATTTCCCTCAGCCATGGAGTGATCACATGTTTGACCTTCTGCAGCGTGGCTGGGAATATCCAGTCTGGACCTAGTGATTTGTAGCTCTCAAAGGAGTCTATGGCCCACATTATCCTTCGCGTTGTTGTGCTATCCCTTGGGGTTGGAGATATCGTTTGTGTGTTTGTGTTGACTTCTGTGCAGTTAGGGAAGTGTGCCTCTAAGAGCACATCACTGCTTCACTGCTTTCCGTCCATCTGCCGTTTTCTGTTTTTAATTGGCTTTGCACCATCTAGCGAGCTAGCAGCTTTCTTAACCTTGCAGTGTCAGCTGTCTTCTCAATGCCTGAACAGAAGTTTTGCCATGCGTGTCTCTTAGCTGCTCGTACTTTTTTCTTAAAGTCTCGAAGCATTATTCTTCTTATACTAGCTCTTCTTCCGCTTGTTTTGAGAATTTGAAGAGTTCTAGTACGTTTTTTCTTTGTCCTTTGGGCTCTAGAGTCCACCATGGGGGCTTGTGTCTCTTCTTCTCTTGCGACGGTCTACAAGTTTTATGATAGACCGCCACCAGATTTTTATTGAAGATCTCCAGGGACTTCTCTAATTTGTCTAGTGAGGCTATCTTGGGTAGTCGTGGTAGGTTTCTTTCAACCTCTTTACTGAACTGCTCCCAGTCGTGTTCCGCGGGTTTCTGTACGTCTTATTCTTAACTATTCGCTCAAAGTAAACGCGGAATTGTATGTACCTGTGGTCCGAGAAGGAATGTCTACTAAGGACTCTCCAGTCTTTTACCACGGTATTCATTACCGACGCGAGTGTGATATTTAAGACGTTTGATGAGGTAGGACCAACATTTGTTGGTTCTTCCCTCTCGTTTGCTATCTTAAGATTTGTTTGAAGTATGATATCAAGCAGTAACTCACCTCTATCGTTTATGTCCCCGCTTCCCCATACTGTGTGATGTGCGTTGGCGTCTGCTCCGATGATGAGGGCCTGTTCTTTTGACTCGGCCTCCGTCACCATTCGAGTTAGCTCCGAGTCATGCGCCATGTAGCAGGATGCCATCAATATTGGCTCGTCTCTGCTGCCTTCTAGCGCTGTCATCGTGAGGTCGTCGGTACTGTAATTGGACAATAAGTAAGCATAGATACCTTTCCTTACAAGGATCACAGTCCTTGCTCTACTCACTAATGTCTGGTAGAATAGGTCGTAGTTTGGATGCTTAAGTCCAGAAACCTTGTTACCAGACGCTATCCAAGGCTCCTGGACTAAGGCGATATCGGCGTGCCCTGTCTCCAATGTTATCAGTAGCTCCGCCGAAGCCAACTTGCTTTTATGAAATCCTCCGCGGATAGTACTTCCACAACGGTAATGTCTGCATCCTCGTCATCTTCCAATTCTAGGTTTTTGGTGGCGTGGGTGACCTCCGCCATGTCTCTCTCCACTTCACCCGCTTCCAGCGTGTTTGTGTTTGTATCGTTCGGGTGGCGCCTTTTTGAGTCGTAAGTAGACACTACCCACGCCCCACGCCATTTGCCGAATCTCCCGTACAGCAAATCGTCGGCAGCGCTTGGTCTGCTGGTGCAACCCGTTAAGCCAAGCCTTTTCATGTGTACCGGTTAGGCAGTGTCCCGTCGAGACCCGCAGGACTTCGGCAGTCATGCCTTTTAAGGTTTAGCTTGTATTGCGTTAGTTTAACATCATATGTTTTGCACATTATTTTAGAGATTTTGCAGTCAGAGGTGTTTGTCCACCTTAGTGCTGCTGTATCCCGTGCTTGTATTTCCATGTATGAGTGTAGCGTTCGCAGTGAGATCGGAACATCCGCAGAATCACTGTTGAGTCCCGTTGCACCTTGCTTAGCCAAAGTGTCTGCTATCTCGTTGCCCTCGAATCCCTGATGGGTTGGAATCCAATAGATGCGCACTTTTTAATAAATTATGCTTGCATCTAGTGCTTCCCTGCTCGCCAGGACATTCCGAGAGCCTATGTAATGGGCCTGCAGGGCTTTAATTGCTGCCTGACTGTCCACGAATATGTTTACTTCATCGTGATTTGTGTAAGTTTGTAGGACTGCTTCTGCTGCTTTCCTTATTGCGAATATCTCCGCTTGGAAAATGCTGCAGTGGTCGGGAGTTTGTATGCCAGGCTCATGATTGGTTCGGCACAGTATACTGCTGCGCCGACTCCCTCCCTAATTTTTGAGCCGTCTGTGTATATGTTTATGGCTGACCGCTCTGCTCCTGAGCGCCAGTCATCTTTTCCTAAGAAAGTGGGCGTGAAGTTGAAATTTTTTCTTGGGGTCATATGGTCTGTTTCGACTTCTGTCCCCCTTCCAATTGTACTGTGCCCGTAGCTGTGTATCGTCAAGTTGCCTATCGTATATAGCCGTTGTGCCGTCTTTCTTGCTATAAGGCGTGCTTGTATGTCCACTGGGTTGACATTGAGCATAATCTGTAGTGCCTTAGTTGGTGTAGTTCTTAGCGACCCTGTGATGCACAGCAGTGCATGTCGCTGAGTTTTTTCCATTCGTTTAAGGTGTTTGGACTTCTCTGTGGCTTTCCACAATACCAGTATTCCATAAAGCAGAATACTCAGCCCGGCTTCTGTGGCCCAAGCTAGTATCTCTTTGAGTGTGTAGTCCATGACTGAGCTGATTGTCGATGGACACTTGCCCGTGAATTCCGTTTGAATTTCTTTAGCAGGTCGTTTACCACCAAGTTCCACAGTAGGGGTGAGAGCACTCCTCCTTGGGGAGTGCTACTCTTTGCTTCCCTGATTGTGGTAGTGGTTCCCCATTCCGCAAGTATTCTCCTGCTGCTCAGTAGGTTCTGTGGAATGTAGCGCAGTTTCCACCGACTTGCTTTTCGTATAAGCGTGTTGGTTCTGTTCTAGAATCATCACTGTATTCTCTCAAATGTGGAGGTCTATCAGTTTTTCTAGTGTTTTTAGTGGGAACGAAGTCAGGCTTATGGAACTGTAGTCTTTAGGCACAACGTGGCTACATTTTCCAGCTTTGGGCAGGAAAATTACCCGCGCTGTCCTCCAGGCCACCGGCACATAGCCATAACTAAGGAGTCCTCTAAATATTTCCCTCAGCCATGGAGTGATCACGTGTTTGACCTTCTGCAGCGTGGCTGGGAATATCCAGTCTGGACCTAGTGATTTGTAGCTCTCAAAGGAGTCTATGGCCCACATTATCCTTCGCGTTGTTGTGCTATCCCTTGTGGTTGGAGATATCGTTTGTGTGTTTGTGTTGACTTCTGTGCAGTTAGGGAAGTGTGCCTCTAGGAGCACATCACTGCTTCACTGCTTTCCGTCCATCTGCCGTTTTCTGTTTTTAATTGGCTTTGCACCATCTAGCGAGCTAGCAGCTTTCTTAACCTTGCAGTGTCAGCTGTCTTCTCAATGCCTGAACAGAAGTTTTGCCATGCGTGTCTCTTAGCTGCTCGTACTTTTTTCTTAAAGTCTCGAAGCATTATTCTTCTTATACTAGCTCTTCTTCCGCTTGTTTTGAGAGTTTGAAGAGTTCTAGTACGTTTTTTCTTTGTCCTTTGGGCTCTAGAGTCCACCATGGGGGCTTGTGTCTCTTCTTCTCTTGCGACGGTCTACAAGTTTTATGATAGACCGCCACCAGATTTTTATTGAAGATCTCCAGGGACTTCTCTAATTTGTCTAGTGAGGCTATCTTGGGTAGTCGTGGTAGGTTTCTTTCAACCTCTTTACTGAACTGCTCCCAGTCGTGTTCCGCGGGTTTCTGTACGTCTTATTCTTAACTATTCGCTCTAAGTAAACGCGGAATTGTATGTACCTGTGGTCCGAGAAGGAATGTCTACTAAGGACTCTCCAGTCTTTTACCACGGTATTCATTACCGACGCGAGTGTGATATTTAAGACGTTTGATGAGGTAGGACCAACATTTGTTGGTTCTTCCCCCTCGTTTGCTATCTTAAGATTTGTTTGAAGTATGATATCAAGCAGTAACTCACCTCTATCGTTTATGTCTCCGCTGCCCATACTGTGTGATGTGCGTTGGCGTCTGCTCCGATGATGAGGGCCTGTTCTTTTGACTCGGCCTCCGTCACCATTCGAGTTAGCTCCAAGTCATGCGCCATGTAGCAGGATGCCATCAATATTGGCTCGTCTCTGCTGCCTTCTAGCGCTGTCATCGTGAGGTCGTCGGTACTGTAATTGGACAATAAGTAAGCATAGATACCTTTCCTTACAAGGATCACAGTCCTTGCTCTACTCACTAATGTCTGGTAGAATAGGTCGTAGTTTGGATGCTTAAGTCCAGAAACCTTGTTACCAGACGCTATCCAAGGCTCCTGGACTAAGGCGATATCGGCGTGCCCTGTCTCCAATGTTATCAGTAGCTCCGCCGAAGCCAACTTGCTTTTATGAAATCCTCCGCGGATAGTACTTCCACAACGGTAATGTCTGCATCCTCGTCATCTTCCAATTCTAGGTTTTTGGTGGCGTGGGTGACCTCCGCCAGGTCTCTCTCCACTTCACCCGCTTCCAGCGTGTTTGTGTTTGTATCGTTCGGGTGGCGCTTCTTGAGTCGTAAGTAGACACTACCCACGCCCCACGCCATCTTGCCGAATCTCCCGTACAGCAAATCGTCGGCAGCGCTTGGTCTGCTGGTGCAACCCGTTAAGCCAAGCCTTTTCATGTGTACCGGTTAGGCAGTGTCCCGTCGAGACCCGCAGGACTTCGGCAGTCATGCCTTTTAAGGTTTAGCTTGTATTGCGTTAGTTTAACATCATATGTTTTGCACATTATTTTAGAGATTTTGCAGTCAGAGGTGTTTGTCCACCTTAGTGCTGCTGTATCCCGTGCTTGTATTTCCATGTATGAGTGTAGCGTTCGCAGTGAGATCGGAACATCCGCAGAATCACCCTTGAGTCCCGTTGCACCTTGCTTAGCCGAGGTGTCTGCTATCTCGTTGCCCTCGAATCCCTGATGGGTTGGAATCCAATAGATGCGCACTTTTTAAAAAATGCTGAGTGCATCTAGTGCTTCCCTGCTCGCCAGGACATTCCGAGAGCCTATGTAATGGGCCTGCAGGGCTTTAATTGCTGCCTGACTGTCCACGAATACTTTTACTTCATCGTGTTTTGTGTTAGTTTGTAGGACTGCTTCTGCTGCTTTCCTTATTGCGAATATCTCCGCTTGGAAAATGCTGCAGTGGTCGGGAGTTTGTATGCCAGGCTCATGAGCAGTAGCTGGCTATAGGGCAGCAATATTTTCATGTTACACTGTACGCCATAAAAAAAAAACTAATACAAGCGCACGCTGTTCGGCTTTCGGCAGTTGTGTTGCTCCCACTTCGGCAAAGCACATCAAGTCAGTTGCTGTTCAGCATTCACAAAGGCAAGACCTTGCTGCGCAATTTTTCTGAATGCTAAATATTTAACACTGCAAAAAAACTGAATAATGAATGAACTTTTTTTCAATGAAAAAATGTTTCACAATGTTTAATTTGCCACAAAATTTTAAATTATAATAATTTATATATTTTAATTTTTTATACACGCCCACAACTTAAAATTGCGAAACAACGTTCTCAACATTAAAAAAAAAAAAAAAATACAAATAAAATTTCCAATAAACATTTAGACGACCTACTTAGAATAAAATGCTATAATAAAGAAATAGACCTAGACCAAATAGTTAAAGAATTAGAATAAAAAATAAAGTGAACTTTTTTTTTGATTTGCCAACTTTTTCATTTTTCTCAGTTCACTGTTTTCTTCGTGCACGAACACAGTTTTCAATACAAGCACAGAGCAATAAAAGTATAGTTGTGTGAGTTTGCCAGTCGCTGGTGTAGTCCATGACTGAGCTGATTGTCGATGGACACTTGCCCGTGATAATTATGCTTATGTCGTCCGCATAGGCAGTTATCTTCGGGGCTTTCCCTTTGAATTTCTTTAGCAGGTCGTTTACCATCAAGTTCCACAGTAGGGGTGAGAGCACTCCTCCTTGGGGAGTGCCACACTTTGCTTACGTGATTGTGGTAGTGGCTCCCCATTCCGCAAGTATTCTCCTGCTGCTCAGTAGGTTCTGTACCCAAGAGTAAACTGCTTCTGCTGGGGTCACAGCTCTTAGGCTGTGCATTATTGCTTCCGTCGACACATGATTAAATGCGCCTGAGATATCCAAAAATGCGCCTAGAGCGTATTCTTTATGGTGAAGTGCTCTCTCGATGGTTGCTACGAGGGAATGTAGCGCAGTTTCCACCGACTTGCCTTTCGTATGAGCGTGTTGGTTCTGTTCTAGAGTCATCACTGTATTCTCTCTAATGTGGAGGTCTATCAGTTTTTCTAGTGTTTTTAGTAGGGACGAAGTCAGGCTTATGTCTTTAGGCTCAACGTGGCTACATTTTCCAGCTTTGGGCAGGAAAATTACCCGCGCTGTCCTCCAGGCCACCGGCACATAGCCATAACTAAGGCATCCTCTAAATTTTTCCCTCAGCCATGGAGTGATCACGTGTTTGACCTTCTGCAGCATGGCCGGGAATATCCCGTCTGGACCTGGTAATTTGTAGCTCTCAAAAGAGTCTATGGCCCAAATTATTCTTCGCGTTGTTTTGATATCTTCCGGAATTTGCACCCTTGTGGTTGGAGATATCGTTTGTGTGCTTGTGCTGACTTCTGTGCAGTTAGGGAAGTGTGCCTCTAGGAGCACATCACTGCTTCACTGCTTTCCTTCCATCAGCCGTCTTCTGTTTTTAATTGACTTTGCACCGTCTGTTGGCGAGCTAGCAGCTTTCTTAACCTTGCAGTGTCAGCTGTCTTCTCAATGCCTGAACAGAAGTTTTGCCATGCGTGTCTTTTAGCTGCTCGTACTTTTTTCTTAAAGTCTCGAAGCATTATTCTTCTTATACTAGCTCTTCTTCCGCTTGTTTTGCGAGTTTGAAGAGTTCTAGTACGTCTTTTCTTTGTCCTTTGGGCTCTAGAGTCCACCATGGGGGCTTGTGTCTCTTCTTCTCTTGCGACGGTCTACAAGTTTCATGATAGGCCGCCACCAGATTTTTATTGAAGATCTCCAGGGACTTCTCTAATTTGTCTAGTGAGGCTATCTTGGGTAGTCGTGGTAGGTTTCTTTCAACCTCTTTACTGAACTGCTCCCAGTCGTGTTCCGCGGGTTTCTGTACGTCTTATTCTTAACTATTCGCTCAAAGTAAACGCGGAATTGTATGTACCTGTGGTCCGAGAAGGAATGTCTACTAAGGACTCTCCAGTCTTTTACCACGGTATTCATTACCGACGCGAGTGTGATATTTAAGACGTTTGATGAGGTAGGACCAACATTTGTTGGTTCTTCCCTCTCGTTTGCTATCTTAAGATTTGTTTGAAGTATGATATCAAGCAGTAACTCACCTCTATCGTTTATGTCCCCGCTTCCCCATACTGTGTGATGTGCGTTGGCGTCTGCTCCGATGATGACGGCCTGTTCTTTTGCGCCATGTAGCAGGATGCCATCAATATTGGCTCGTCTCTGCTGCCTTCTAGCGCTGTCACCGTACCGTCGTCGGTACTGTAATTGGACAATAAGTAAGCATAGATACCTTTCCTTACTAGGATCACAGTCCTTGCTCTACTCACTAATGTTTGGTAGAATAGGTCGTAGTTTGGATGCTTCAGTCCAGAAACCTTGTTACCACCGCTATCCAAGGCTCCTGGACTAAGGCGATATCGGCGTGCCCTGTCTCCAATGTTATCAGTAGCTCCGCCGAAGCCAACTTGCTTTTATGAAATCCTCCGCGGATAGTACTTCCACAACGGTAATGTCTGCATCCTCGTCATCTTCCAATTCTAGGTTTTTGGTGGCGTGGGTGACCTCCGCCAGGTCTTTCTCCACTTCACCCGCTTCCAGCGTGTTTGTGTTTGTATCGTTCGGGTGGCGCTTCTTGAGTCGTAAGTAGACACTACCCACGCCCCACGCCATCTTGCCGAATCTCCCGTACAGCAAATCGTCGGCAGCGCTTGGTCTGCCGGTGCAACCCGTTAAGCCAAGCCTTTTCATGTGTACCGGTTAGGCAGTGTCCCGTCAAGAGACCCGCAAGCCTTCGGCAGTCATGCCTTTTTAGGTTTAGCATGTATTGCGTTAGTTTAACATCATATGTTTTGCACATTATTTTAGAGATTTTGCAGTCAGAGGTGTTTGTCCACCTTAGTGCTGCTGTATCCCGTGCTTGTATTTCCATGTATGAGTGTAGCGTTCGCAGTGAGATCGGAACATCCGCAGAATCACTGTTGAGTCCCGTTGCACCTTGCTTAGCCAAAGTGTCTGCTATCTCGTTGCCCTCGAATCCCTGATGGGTTGGAATCCAATAGATGCGCACTTTTTAAAAAATGCTGAGTGCATCTAGTGCTTCCCTGCTCGCCAGGACATTTCGAGAGCCTATGTAATGGGCCTGCAGGGCTTTAATTGCTGCCTGACTGTCCACGAATATGTTTACTTCATAGTGTTTTGTGTTAGTTTGTAGGACTGCTTCTGCTGCTTTCCTTATTGCGAATATTTCCGCTTGGAAAATGCTGCAGTGGTCGGGAGTTTGTATGCCAGGCTCATGATTGGTTCGGCACAGTATACTGCTGCGCCGACTCCCTCCCTCATTTTTGAGCCGTCTGTGCATATGTTTATGGCTGACCGCTCTGCTCCTGAGCGCCAGTCATCTTTTCCTAAGAAAGTGGGCGTGAAGTTGAGATTTTTTCTTGGGGTCATATGGTCTGTTTCGACTTCTGTCCCCCTTCCAATTGTACTGTGCCCGTAGCTGTGTATCGTCAAGTTGCCTATCGTATATAGCCGTTGTGCCGTCTTTCTTGCTATAAGGCGTGCTTGTATGTCCACTGGGTTGACATTGAGCATAATCTGTAGTGCCTTAGTTGGTGTAGTTCTTAGCGACCCTGTGATGCACATCAGTGCATGTCGCTGAGTTTTTTCCATTCGTTTAAGGTGTTTGGACTTCTCTGTGGCTTTCCACCATACCAGTATTCCATAGAGCAGAATACTCAGCCCGGCTTCTGTGGCCCAAGCTAGTATCTCTTTGAGTGTGTAGTCCATGACTGAGCTGATTGTCGATGGACACTTGCCCGTGATAATTATGCCTATGTCGTCGGCATAGGCAGTTATCTTCGGGGATTTCCGTTTGAATTTCTTTAGCAGGTCGTTTACCACCAAGTTCCACAGTAGGGGTGAGAGCACTCCTCCTTGGGGAGTGCTACTCTTTGCTTCCCTGATTGTGGTAGTGGTTCCCCATTCCGCAAGTATTCTCCTGCTGCTGAGTAGGTTCTGGACCCAAGAGTAAACTGCTTCTGCTTGGGTACAGATCTTAGGCTGTGCATTATTGCTTCCGTCGACACATTATTAAATGCGCCTGAGATATCCAGAAATGCGCCTAGAGCGTACTCTTCATGGTGAAGTGCTTTCTCGATGGTTGCTACGAGGGAAAGTAGCGCAGTTTCCACCGACTTGCCCTTCGTATAAGCGTGTGGGTTCTGTTCTAGAATCATCGCTGTATTCTCTCTAATGTGGAGGTCTATCAGTTTTTCTAGTGTTTTTAGTGGGAACGAAGTCAGGCTTATGGAACTGTAGTCTTTAGTCACAACGTGGCTACATTTTCCAGCTTTGGGCAGGAAAATTACCCGCGCTGTCCTCCAGGCCACCGGCACATAACCATAACTAAGGAGTCCTCTAAATATTTCCCTCAGCCATGGAGTGATCACGTGTTTGACCTTCTGCAGCGTGGCTGGGAATATCCAGTCTGGACCTAGTGATTTGTAGCTCTCAAAGGAGTCTATGGCCCACATTATCCTTCGCGTTGTTGTGCTATCTTTCGGAATTTGCACCCTTGTGGTTGGAGATATCGTTTGTGTGTTTGTGTTGACTTCTGTGCAGTTAGGGAAGTGTGCCTCTAGGAGCACATTTGCCGCATCTTCACTGCTTTCCGTCCATCTGCCGTTTTCTGTTTTTAATTGGCTTTGCACCATCTAGCGAGCTAGCAGCTTTCTTAACCTTGCAGTGTCAGCTGTCTTCTCAATGCCTGAACAGAAGTTTTGCCATGCGTGTCTCTTAGCTGCTCGTACTTTTTTCTTAAAGTCTCGAAGCCTTATTCTTCTTATACTAGCTCTTCTTCCGCTTGTTTTGCGAGTTTGAAGAGTGCTAGTACGTCTTTTCTTTGTCCTTTGGGCTCTAGAGTCCACCATGGGGGCTTGTGTCTCTTCTTCTCTTGCGACGGTCTACAAGTTTTATGATAGGCTGCCACCAGATTTTTATTGAAGATCTCCAGGGACTTCTCTAATTTGTCTAGTGAGCCTATCTTGGGTAGTCGTGGTAGGTTTCTTTCAACCTCTTTACTGAACTGCTCCCAGTCGTGTTCCGCGGGTTTCTGTACGTCTTATTCTTAACTATTCGCTCTAAGTAAACGCGGAATTGTATGTACCTGTGGTCCGAGAAGGAATGTCTACTAAGGACTCTCCAGTCTTTTACCACGGTATTCATTACCGACGCGAGTGTGATATTTAAGACGTTTGATGAGGTAGGACCAACATTTGTTGGTTCTTCCCCCTCGTTTGCTATCTTAAGATTTGTTTGAAGTATGATATCAAGCAGAAACTCACCTCTATCGTTTATGTCCCCGCTTCCCCATACTGTGTGATGTGCGTTGGCGTCTGCTCCGATGATGAGGGCCTGTTCTTTTGACTCGGCCTCCGTCACCATTCGAGTTAGCTCGGAGTCATGAGCCATGTAGCAGGATGCCATCAATATTGGCTCGTCTCTGCTGCCTTCTAGCGCTGTCATCGTGAGGTCGTTGGTACTGTAATTGGACAATAAGTAAGCATAGATACCTTTCCTTACTAGGATCACAGTCCTTGCTCTACTCACTAATGTCTGGTAAAATAGGTCGTAGTTTGGATGCTTCAGTCCAGAATCCTTGTTACCAGACGCTATCCAAGGCTCCTGGACTAAGGCGATATCGGCGTGCCCTGTCTCCAATGTTATCAGTAGCTCCGCCGAAGCCAACTTGCTTTTATGAAATCCTCCGCGGATAGTACTTCCACAACGGTAATGTCCGCATCCTCGTCATCTTCCAATTCTAAGTTTTTGGTGGCGTGGGTGACCTCCGCCTGGTCTCTCTCCACTTCACCCGCTTCCAGCGTGTTTGTGTTTGTATCGTTCGGGTGGCGCTTCTTGAGTCGTAAGTAGACACTACCCACGCCTCACGCCATCTTGCCGAATCTCCCGTACAGCAAATCGTCGGCAGCGCTTGGTCTGCTGGTACAGCCCTTTAAGCCAATCCTTTTCATGTGTACCGGTTAGGCAGTGTCCCGTCAAGAGACCCGCAAGCCTTCGGCAGTCATGCCTTTTTAGGTTTAGCATGTATTGCGTTAGTTTAACATCATATGTTTTGCACATTATTTTAGAGATTTTACAGTCAGAGGTGTTTGTCCACTTTAGTGCTGCTGTATCCCGTGCTTGTATTTCCATGTATGAGTGTAGCGTTCGCAGTGAGATCGGAACATCCGCAGAATCACCGTTGAGTCCCGTTGCACCTTGCTTAACCGAGGTGTCTGCTATCTCGTTGCCCTCGAATCCCTGATGGGTTGGAATCCAATAGATGCGCACTTTTTAAAAAATGCTGAGTGCATCTAGTGCTTCCCTGCTCGCCAGGACATTCCGAGAGCCTATGTAATGGGCCTGCAGGGCTTTAATTGCTGCCTGACTGTCCACGAATATGTTTACTTCATCGTGTTTTGTGTTAGTTTGTAGGACTGCTTCTGCTGCTTTTCTTATTGCGAATATCTCCGCTTGGAAAATGCTGCAGTGGTCGGGAGTTTGTATGCCAGGCTCATGAGCAGAAGCTGGCTATAGGGCAGCAATATTTTCATGTTACACTGTACGCCATAAAAAAAAAAACAAATACAAGCGCACGCTGTTCGGCTTTCGGCAGTTGTGTTGCTCCCACTTCGGCAAAGCACATCAAGTCAGTTGCTGTTCAGCATTCACAAAGGCAAGACCTTGCTGCGCAATTTTTCTGAATGCTAAATATTTAACACTGCAAAAAAACTGAATAATGAATGAACTTTTTTTCAATGAAAAAATGTTTCACAATGTTTAATTTGCCACAAAATTTTAAATTATAATAATTTATATATTTTAATTTTTTATACACGCCCACAACTTAAAATTGCGAAACAACGTTCTCAACATTAAAAAAAAAAAATACAAATAAATTCCCAATAAACATTTAGACGACCTACTTAGAATAAAATGCTATAATAAAGAAATAGACCTAGACCAAATAGTTAAAGAATTAGAATAAACAAGTGGAAACGTTGCAGTCGGACGCAACCGACTGCGGTATACTCGATACCAGTATTAAAAATTTTGATGCCCATCCATGTGGGATGTCAATTGCTATCTTCATACCAAATTTGGTGACTCTAGCTTGAAGTTTGTATAAAGTGGGGAAAGGGGGCCTGGGGGCGGTATGGGTGGAATTGCATCCAAATTTTTGATGCAGATCTTTGTGAAATGTCAATTGCTATCTTCATAACAAATTTGGTGACTCTAGCTCAAAATTTGTAAAAGTGGGGAAAGGGGGGCTGGGGGCGGTATGGTTGGGCGTGGAATTCAAATTTTTGGTGCAGATCTATGTGGGATGTCAATTGCTATCTTCATACCAAATTTGGTGACTCTAGCTCGAAGTTTGTATAAAGTGGGGAAAGGGGAGCTGGGGGCGGTATGGTTGGGCGTGGCATCCAAATTTTTGCTGCAGATCCTTGTGGAATGTCAAATGCTACCTTCATACCAAACTTGGTGACTCTAGCTCAAAGTTTGTATAAAGTGGGGAAAGGGGGGCTGGGGGCGGTATGGTTGGGCGTGGCATCCAAATTTTTGCTGCATATCCTTGTGGAATGTCAAATGCTACCTTCATACCAAATTTGGTGACTCTAGCTCAAAGTTTGTATAAGGTGTGGAAAGGGGGGTCATGGGGCTGGGTCGGTATGGTTGGGCGTGTCATCCAAATTTTTGCTGCAGATCCTTGTGGAATGTCAAATGCTACTTTCATACCAAATTTGGTGACTCTAGCTCGAAGCATGTAAAAGGTGGTGAAAGGGGGGCTATGGGGCTTGGGGCGGTATGGGTGGGCGTGGCATTCAAATTTTTGCTGCCGATCCATGTGGGATGTCAATTGCTCTCTTCATACCAAATTTGGTGACTCTAGCTCGAAGTTTGTATAAAGTGGGGAAAGGGGGGCTGGGGGTGGTATGGGTGGAATTGGCATTCAAATTTTTGCTGCCGATCCATGTGGGATGTCAATTGCTCTCTTCTGACCAAATTTGGTGACTCTAGCTCAAAGTTTGTATAAGGTGGGGAAAGGGGGGCTATGGGGCTTGGGGCGGTATGGGTGGGCGTGGCATTCAAATTTTTGCTGCCGATCCATGTGGGATGTCAATTGCTCTCTTCAAACCAAATTTGGTGACTCTAGCTCGAAGTTTGTAAAAGTGGGGAAAGGGAAGCTGGGGGCGGTATGGTTGGGCGTGGCATCCAAATTTTTGCTGCAGATCCTTGTGGAATGTCAAATGCTTCCTTCATACCAAACTTGGTGGCTCTAGCTCAAGTTTGTATAAAGTGGGGAAAGGGGGGCTTGGGGCGGTATGGGTGGGCGTGGCATTCAAATTTTTGCTGCCGATCCATGTGGGATGTCAATTGCTCTCTTCTGACCAAATTTGGTGACTCTAGCTCGAAGTTTGTATAAAGTGGGGAAAGGGGGGCTGGGGGTGGTATGGGTGGGCGTGGCATCCAAATTTTTGCTGCAGATCCATGTGGAATGTCAATTGCTACCTTCATACTAAATTTGGTGACTCTAGCTAAAAGTTTATAAAAAGTGGGGAAAGGGGGGCGAAATGGGTGGGCGTGGCTCCAAAACTTTGATGCAGATTTTTGGGGGTCGTTATCAGCTATCTTCCCACCAAATTTGGAGGCTCTAGCTCCACAACTCTGGAAGATATACGCATTCCCGTTTTTGACGAAGCGTTGGGGTGGATGGGGGCGGCTTGGGCAGTATTGGTGGGCGTGGCATCCAAACTTTTGATGCAGTTGTTAGGGGGTCATTATCACTTATCTTGGCACCAACTTTGGTGGCTCTAGCTCAAAAACTGTGGGAGATATAGCCATTTCTGATTTCAAAATGTGGGGGGGCTGGGGGCGTATTGGGTGGGCGTGGCTCCAAAACTTTGATGCAGTTCTTTTGGGGTCGTTACCAGCTATCTTCCTACCAAATTTGGTGGCTCAAGCTCCACTACTCTGGAAGATACACGCATTCCCGTTTTTTACGAAGCGTTGGGGCATCTGGGGGTGGCTAGGGCAGTATTAGTGGGCGTGGCATCCAAACTTTTGATGCAGTTTTTGGGGGGTCATCATCACCTACCTTGGCACCAAATTTGGTGGCTCTAGCTCAAAAACTGTGGGAGATATAGGCTTTTTTGACTTTAAAATGCCGTGGGGCTGGGGGCGGAATGGGGGGGCGTGGCTCCAAAATTTTTGATGCAGTTTTTTGGGGGTTGCTAGTAGCTATCTTCTTACCAAATTTGGTAGTTCTAGCTGTAAGGATGTGCGAAATATGTGGATTTATCGGTTTTGAGTTATCGAATTTATCGATTTGCCAGCCCCCCAGTTATCGTAGAACCACAATCTTGACACTTTAATTTACTATCCCATAGATAAAGAGAATTGGAAAGTTTCAAGTCTCTAGCTTGAAGGGTGTGGAAAAAACTTGCAACCATACGGACGGACAGACACCATGACGGACATTGCACAAAACCAATATACTCTTTACCTTCGGTATCGAGTATAAAAATAAAGTGAACTTTTTTTTTGATTTGCCAACTTTTTCATTTTTCTCAGTTCACTGTTTTCTTCGTGCACGAACACAGTTTTCAATACAAGCAAAGAGCAATAAAAGTATAGTTGTGTGAGTTTGCCAGTCGCTGGTGTAGTCCATGACTGAGCTGATTGTCGATGGACACTTGCCCGTGATAATTATACTTATGTCGTCCGCATAGGCAGTTATCTTCGGGGCTTTCCCTTTGAATTTCTTTAGCAGGTCGTTTACCACCAAGTTCCACAGTAGGGGTGAGAGCACTCCTCCTTGGGGAGTGCCACACTTTGCTTCCCTGATTTTGGTAGTGGTTCCCCATTCCGCAAGTATTGTGTATTTGTGTGCTTGTGTTGACTTCTGTGCAGTTAGGGAAGTGTGCCTCTAGGAGCACATCACTGCTTCACTGCTTCACTGCTTTCCGTCCATCTGCCGTCTTCTGTTTTTAATTGACTTTGCACCGTCTGTTGGCGAGCTAGCAGCTTTCTTAACCTTGCAGTGTCAGCTGTCTTCTCAATGCCTGAACAGAAGTTTTGCCATGCGTGTCTCTTAGCTGCTCGTACTTTTTTTTTGAAAGTCTCGAAGCCTTATTCTGTATTCTATCCATACTAGCTCTTCTTCCGCTTGTTTTGCGAGTTTGAAGAGTTCTAGTACGTCTTTTCTTTGTCTTTTGGGCTCTAGAGTCTACCATGGGGGCTTGTGTTTTTTCTTCTCTTGCCACGGTCTATAAGTTTTATGATAGGCCGCCACCAGATTTTTATTTAAGATCTCCAGGGACTTCTCTAATTTGTCTAGTTTCTGTACGTCTTATTCTTAACTATTCGCTCAAAGTTAACGCGGAATTGTATGTACCTGTGGTCCGAGAAGGAATGTCTACTAAGGACTCTCCAGTCTTTTACCACGGTATTCATTACCGACGCGAGTGTGATATTTAAGACGTTTGATGAGGTAGGACCAACATTTGTTGGTTCTTCCCCCTCGTTTGCTATCTTAAGATTTGTTTGAAGTATGATATCAAGCAGTAACTCACCTCTATCGTTTATGTCCCCGCTTCCCCATACTGTGTGATGTGCGTTGGCGTCTGCTCCGATGATGAGGGCCTGTTCTTTTGTGCCATGTAGCAGGATGCCATCAATATTGGCTCGTCTCTGCTGCCTTCTAGCGCTGTCACCGTACCGTCGTCGGTACTGTAATTGGACAATAAGTAAGCATAGATACCTTTCCTTACTAGGATCACAGTCCTTGCTCTACTCACTAATGTCTGGTAGAATAGGTCGTAGTTTGGATGCTTCAGTCCAGAAACTTTGTTACCAGACGCTATCCAAGGCTCCTGGACTAAGACGATATCGGCGTGCCCTGTCTCCAATGTTATCAGTAGCTCCGCCGAAGCCAACTTGCTTTTATGTAAGTTGATTTGGACGACCTTCAGCTCCATGGTTGGCAGTGTCATCCTCCGCGGATAGTACTTCCACAACGGTAATGTCCGCATCCTCGTCATCTTCCAATTCTAGGTTTTTGGTGGCGTGGGTGACCTCCGCCAGGTCTCTCTCCACTTCACCCGCCTCCAGCGTGCTTGTGTTTGTATCGTTCGGGTGAGTCGTAAGTAGACACTACCCACGCCCCACGCCATCTTGCCGAATCTCCCGTACAGCAAATCGTCGGCAGCGTGTATCACCTTCCAATCAACGGTTGGCACGTCCGGATTGTGCCACTTGAGTAGCTGCAGCGCTTGATCTGCTGGTGCAACCCGTTAAGCCAAGCCTTTTCATGTGTACCGGTTAGGCAGTGTCCCGTCAAGAGACCCGCAAGCCTTCGGCAGTCATGCCTTTTTCGGTTTAGCATGTATTGCGTTAGTTTAACATCATATGTTTTGCACATTATTTTAGAGATTTTGCAGTCAGAGGTGTTTGTCCACCTTAGTGCTGCTGTATCCCGTGCTTGTATTTCCATGTATGAGTGTAGCGTTCGCAGTGAGATCGGAACATCCGCAGAATCACTGTTGAGTCCCGTTGCACCTTGCTTAGCCAAAGTGTCTGCTATCTCGTTGCCCTCGAATCCCTGATGGGTTGGAATCCAATAGATGCGCACTTTTTAAAAAATGCTGAGTGCATCTAGTGCTTCCCTGCTCGCCAGGACATTGGAAAATGCTGCAGTGGTCGGGAGTTTGTATGTCAGGCTAATGAGTGGTTTGGCACAGTATACTGCTGCGCCGACTCCCTCCCTCAGTTTTGAGCCGTCTGTGTATATGTTTATGGCTGACCGCTCTGCTCCTGAGCGCCAGTCATCTTTTCCTAAGAAAGTGGGCGTGAAGCTGAAATTGTTTCTTGGGGTCATATAGTCTGTTTCGATTTCTGTCCCCCTTCTAATTGTACTGTGCCCGTAGCTGTGTATCGTCAAGTTGCCTATCGTGTATAGCCGGTGTGCCGTCTTTCTTGCTGTAAGGCGTGCTTGTATGTCCACTGGGTTGACATTGAGCATAATCTGTAGTGCCTTTGTTGGTGTAGTTCTTAGCGTCCCTGTGATGCACATCAGTGCATGTCGCTGAGTTTTTATACCCTTAACCCATAAAATGGGTAAATATGGGTATAATGGTTTTGTGCAAAAGTATGTAACTGGCAGAAGGAAGCATCTCCGACCCTATAAAGTATATATATTCTTGATCAGCATCAACAGCCGAGACGATATAGCCATGTCCGTCTGTCCCTCTGTCTGTCCGTCTGTCCATCTGTCTGTCGGTATGAACGCGTGGATCTCAGAGACTACAAGAGCTAGAGACTTCTGATTTTGTATTAAAGTTCTCCTATACCATGAGCAGAACAAGTTTGCTTCAAATTATCGATAACTATTCTGGTTTCCGATATACACATAATATCGATAATAATAAAATATCGAATTTGGAAAATCTAAAAATGAGGGTTGAAGTAATGGATAATGATAGAACTTTTCTAAAAATTTCGTCCAAATCGGTTGAGAAACACCGGAGATATTGAACTTAATCGATGGAAGCTAAGCCAGTATACCAAAGTCTTATATAAATTAATATATTTATTGCAACTGGGTTCAGGGTATCTTCTAGTCGGGCTCTCCCGACTAGAGCCTTCTTACTTGTTTCCATTCGTTTAAGGTGTTTGGACTTCTCTGTGGCTTTCCACCATACCAGTATTCCATACAGCAGTATACTCAGCCCGGCATCTGTGGCCCAAGCTAGTATCTCTGTGAGTGTGTAGTCCATGACTGAGCTGATTGTCGATGGACAATTGCCCGTGATAATTATGCTTATGTCGTCCGCAAAGGCAGTTATCTTCGGGGCTTTCCCTTTGAATTTCTTTAGCAGGTCGTTTACCACTAAGTTCCACAGTAGGGGTGAGAGCACTCTTCCTTGGGGAGTGCCACACTTTGCTTCCCTGATTGTGGTAGTGGTTCCCCATTCCGCAAGTATTCTCCTGCTGCTGAGTAGGTTCTGGACCCAAGAGTAAACTGCTTCTGCTCGGGTCACAGCTCTTAGGCTGTGCATTATTGCTTCCGTCGACACATTATTAAATGCGCCTGAGATATCCAGAAGTGCGCCTAGAGCGTACTCTTCATGGTGAAGTGCTTTCTCGATGGTTGCTACGAGGGAATGTAGCGCAGTTTCCACCGACTTGCCCTTCGTATAAGCGTGTTGGTTCTGTTCTAGAATCATCACTGTATTCTCTCTAATGTGGAGGTCTATCAGTTTTTCTAGTGTTTTTAGTAGGGACGAAGTCAGGCTTATGTCTTTAGGCTCAACGTGGCTACATTTTCCAGCTTTGGGCAGGAAAATTACCCGCGCTGTCCTCCAGGCCACCGGCACATAGCCATAACTAAGGCATCCTCTAAATATTTCCCTCAGCCATGGAGTGATCACGTGTTCTGCAGCATGGCCGGGAATATCCCGTCTGGACCTGGTAAATTGTAGCTCTCAAAGGAGTCTATGGCCCACATTATTCTTCGCGTTGTTGTGATATCTTCCGGAATTTGCACCCTTGTGGTTGGAGATATCGTTTGTGTGTTTGTGTTGACTTCTGTGCAGTTAGGGAAGTGTGCCTCTAGGAGCACATTTGCCGCATCTTCACTGCTTTCCGTCCATCTGCCGTCTTCTGTTTTTAATTGGCTTTGCACCATCTGTTGGCGAGCTAGCAGCTTTCTTAACCTTGCAGTGTCAGCTGTCTTCTCAATGCCTGAACTGAAGTTTTGCCATGCGTGTCTCTTAGCTACTCGTACTTTTTTCTTAAAGTCTCGAAGCCTTATTCTGTATTCTATCCATACTAGCTCTTCTTCCGCTTGTTTTGCGAGTTTGAAGAGTTCTAGTACGTCTTTTCTTTGTCCTTAGTTCTGGAGTCCACCATGGGGGCTTGTGTCTCTTCTTCTCTTGCGACGGTCTACAAGTTTTATGATAGGCCGCCACCAGATTTTTATTGAAGATCTCCAGGGACTTCTCTAATTTGTCTAGTGAGGCTATCTTGGGTAGTCGTGGTAGGTTTCTTTCAACATCTTTACCGAAATGCTCCCAGTCCGTGTTCCGCGGGTTTCTGTGCGACTTATTCTTAACTATTTGTTCAAAGCTAACGCGGAATTGTATGTACCTGTGGTCCGAGAAGGAATGTCTACTAAGGACTCTCCAGTCTTTTACCACGGTATTCATTACCGACGCGAGTGTGATATTTAAGACGTTTGATGAAGTAGGACCAACATTTGTTGGTTCTTCCCCCTCGTTTGCTATCTTAAGATTTGTTTGAAGTATGATATCAAGCAGTGACTCACCTCTATCGTATATGTCCCTGCTTCCTCATATGATGTGATGTGCGTTAGCGTCTGCTCCGATGATGAGGGCCTGTCCTTTTGACTCGGCCTCCGTCACCAGTCGAGTTAGCTCTTAAGGGGGTGCCTCCGAGTCATGCGCCACGTAGCAGGATGCCATCAAAATTGGCTCATCTCTGCTGCCTTCTAGCGCTGTCACCGTGAGGTCGTCGGTACTGTAATTGGACAATAAGTAAGCATAGATACCTTTCCTTACTAGGATCACAGTCCTTGCTCTACTCACTGTTGCCTGGTAGAATAGGCCGTAGTTTGGATGCTTCAGGCCAGAAACCTTGTTACCAGACGCTATCCAAGGCTCCTGGACTAAGACGATATCGGCGTGCCCTGTCTCCAATGTTATCAGTAGCTCCGCCGAAGCCAACTTGCTTTTATGTAAGTTGATTTGGATGACCTTCAGCTCCATGGTTGGCAGTGTCATCCTCCGCGGATAGTACTTCCACAACGGTAATGTCCGCATCCTCGTCATCTTCCAATTCTGGGCTTTTGGTGGCGTGGGTGACCTCCGCCAGGTCTCTCTCCACTTCACCCGCTTCCAGCGTGTTTGTGTTTGTATCGTTCGGGTGGCTCTTCTTGAGTCGTAAGTAGACACTACCCACGCCCCACGCCATCTTGCCGAATCTCCCGTACAGCAAATCGTCGGCAGCGTGTATCACCTTCCAATCAACGGTTGGCACGTCTGGATTGTGGCACTTGAGTAGCTGCAGCGCTTGGTCTGCTGGTACAACCCGTTAAGCCAAGCATTTTCATGTGTACCGGTTAGGCAGTGTCCCGTCAAGAGACCCGCAAGCCTTCGGCAGTCATGCCTTTTTCGGTTTAGCATGTATTGCGTTAGTTTAACATCATATGTTTTGCACATTATTTTAGAGATTTTGCAGTCAGAGGTGTTTGTCCACCTTAGTGCTGCTGTATCCCGTGCTTGTATTTCCATGTATGAGTGTAGCGTTCGCAGTGAGATCGGAACATCCGCAGAATCACTGTTGAGTCCCGTTGCACCTTGCTTAGCCAAAGTGTCTGCTATCTCGTTGCCCTCGAATCCCTGATGGGTTGGAATCCAATAGATGCGCACTTTTTAAAAAATGCTGAGTGCATCTAGTGCTTCTTTGCTCGCCAGGACATTCCGAGAGCCTATGTAATGGGCCTGCAGGGCTTTAATTGCTGCCTGACTGTCCACGAATATGTTTACTTCATAGTGTTTTGTGTTAGTTTGTAGGACTGCTTCTGCTGCTTTCCTTATTGCGAATATCTCCGCTTGGAAAAAGGTGCGCCGACTCCCTCCCTCATTTTTGAGCCGTCTGTGTAAATGTTATGGCTGACCGCTCTGCTCCTGAGCGCCAGTCGTCTTTTCCTAAGAAAGTGGGCGTGAAGTTGAAATTGTTTCTTGGGGTCATATGGTCTGTTTCGACTTCTGTCCCCCTTCCAATTGTACTGTGCCCGTAGCTGTGTATCGTCAAGTTGCCTATCGTGTATAGCCGTTGTGCCTTTCTTGCTGTAAGGCGTGCTTGTATGTCCACTGGGTTGACATTGAGCATAATCTGTAGTGCCTTAGTTGGTGTAGTTCTTAGCGCCCCTGTGATGCACATCAGTGCATGTCGCTGAGTTTTTTCCATTCGTTTAAGGTGTTTGGACTTCTCTGTGGCTTTCCACCATACCAGTATTCCATAAAGCAGTATACTCAGCCCGGCTTCTGTGGCCCAAGCTAGTATCTCTTTGAGTGTGTAGTCCATGACTGAGCTGATTGTCGATGGACACTTGCCCGTGATAATTATGCTTATGTCGTCCGCAAAGGCAGTTATCTTCGGGGCTTTCGCTTTGCATTTCTTTAGCAGGTCGTTTACCACCAAGTTCCACAGTAGGGGTGAGAGCACTCCTCCTTGGGGAGTGCCACTCTTTGCTTCCCTGATTGTGGTAGTGGTTCCCCATTCCGCAAGTATTCTCCTGCTGCTCAGTAGGTTCTGGACCCAAGAGTAAACTGCTTCTGCTGGGCTCACAGCTCTTAGGCTGTGCATTATTGCTTCCGTCGACACATTATTAAATGCGCCTGAGATATCCAGAAGTGCACCTAGAGCGTACTCTTCATGGTGAAGTGCTTTCTCGATGGTTGCTACGAGGGAATGTAGCGCAGTTTCCACCGACTTGCCTTTCGTATAAGCGTGTTGGTTCTGTTCTAGAATCATCACTGTATTCTCTCTAATGTGGAGGTCTATCAGTTTTTCTAGTGTTTTTAGTGGGAACGAAGTCAGGCTTATGGGTCTGTAGTCTTTAGGCACAACGTGGCTACATTTTCCAGCTTTGGGCAGGAAAATTACCCGCGCTGTCCTCCAGGCCACCGGCACATAGCCATAACTAAGGCATCCTCTAAATATTTCCCTCAGCCATGGAGTGATCACGTGTTTGACCTTCTGCAGCGTGGCTGGGAATATCCAGTCTGGACCTGGTGATTTGTAGCTCTCAAAAAAGTTTATGGCCCATATTATCCTTCGCGTTGTTGTGCTATCTTCCGGAATTCGCACCCTTGCGGTTGGAGATATCGTTTGTGTGTTTGTGTTGACTTCTGTGCAGTTAGGGAAGTGTGCCTCTAGAAGCACATTTGCCGCATCGTCACTGCTTTCCGTCCATCTGCCGTCTTCTGTTTTTAATTGGCTTTGCATCATCTGTTGGCGAGCTAGCAGCTTTCTTAACCTTGCAGTGTCAGCTGTCTTCTCAATGCCTGAACAGAAGTTTTGCCATGCGTGTCTCTTAGCTACTCGTACTTTTTTCTTAAAGTCTCGAAGCCTTATTCTGTATTCTATCCATACTAGCTCTTCTTCCGCTTGTTTTGCGAGTTTGAAGAGTTCTAGTACGTCTTTTCTTTGTCTTTTGGGCTCTAGAGTCTACCATGGGGGCTTGTGTTTTTTCTTCTCTTGCCACGGTCTATAAGTTTTATGATAGGCCGCCACCAGATTTTTATTTAAGATCTCCAGGGACTTCTCTAATTTGTCTAGTTTCTGTACGTCTCATTCTTAACTATTCGCTCAAAGTTAACGCGGAATTGTATGTACCTGTGGTCCGAGAAGGAATGTCTACTAAGGACTCTCCAGTCTTTTACCACGGTATTCATTACCGACGCGAGTGTGATATTTAAGACGTTTGATGAGGTAGGACCAACATTTGTTGGTTCTTCCCCCTCGTTTGCTATCTTAAGATTTGTTTGAAGTATGATATCAAGCAGTAACTCACCTCTATCGTTTATGTCCCCGCTTCCCCATACTGTGTGATGTGCGTTGGCGTCTGCTCCGATGATGAGGGCCTGTTCTTTTGACTCGGCCTCCGTCACCAGTCGAGTTAGCTCCGAGTCATGCGCCATGTAGCAGGATGCCATCAACGTGGCTCGTCTCTGCTGCCTTCTAGCGCTGTCAACCGTGAGGTCGTCGGTACTGTAATTGGACAATAAGTAAGCATAGATACCTTTCCTTACTACTCACTAATGTCGGGTAGAATAGGTCGTAGTTTGGATGCTTCAGTCCAGAAACCTTGTTACCAGACGCTATCCAAGGCTCCTGGACTAAGGCGATATCGGCGTGCCCTGTCTCCAATGTTATCAGTAGCTCCGCCAAAGCCAACTTGCTTTTATGTAAGTTGATTTGGATGACCTTCAGCTCCATGGTTGGCAGTGTCATCCTCCGCGGATAGTACTTCCACAACGGTAATGTCCGCATCCTCGTCATCTTCCAATTCTAGGTTTTTGGTGGCGTGGGTGACTTCCGCCAAGTCTCTCTCCACTTCACCCGCTTCCAGCGTGTTTGTGTTTGTATCGTTCGGGTGGCGCTTCTTGAGTCGTAAGTAGACACTACCCACGCCCCACGCCATCTTGCCGAATCTCCCGTACAGCAAATCGTCGGCAGCGCTTGGTCTGCTGGTACAACCCGTTAAGCCAAGCCTTTTCATGTGTACCGGTTAGGCAGTGTCCCGTCAAGAGACCCGCAAGCCTTCGGCAGTCATGCCTTTTTAGGTTTAGCATGTATTGCGTTAGTTTAACATCATATGTTTTGCACATTATTTTAGAGATTTTGCAGTCAGAGGTGTTTGTCCACCTTAGTGCTGCTGTATCCCGTGCTTGTATTTCCATGTATGAGTGTAGCGTTCGCAGTGAGATCGGAACATCCGCAGAATCACTGTTGAGTCCCGTTGCACCTTGCTTAGCCAAAGTGTCTGCTATCTCGTTGCCCTCGAATCCCTGATGGGTTGGAATCCAATAGATGCGCACTTTTTAATAAATTATGCTTGCATCTAGTGCTTCCCTGCTCGCCAGGACATTCCGAGAGCCTATGTAATGGGCCTGCAGGGCTTTAATTGCTGCCTGACTGTCCACGAATATGTTTACTTCATCGTGATTTGTGTTAGTTTGTAGGACTGCTTCTGCTGCTTTCCTTATTGCGAATATCTCCGCTTGAAAATGCTGCAGTGGTCGGGAGTTTGTATGCCAGGCTCATGATTGGTTCGGCACAGTATACTGCTGCGCCGACTCCCTCCCTCTTTTTTTAGCCGTCTGTGTATATGTTTATGGCTGACCGCTCTGCTCCTGAGCGCCAGTCGTCTTTTCCTTAGAAAGTGGGCGTGAAGTTGAAATTGTTTCTTGGGGTCATATGGTCTGTTTCGACTTCTGTCCCCCTTCCAATTGTACTGTGCCCGTAGCTGTGTATCGTCAAGTTGCCTATCGTGTATAGCCGTTGTGCCTTTCTTGCTGTAAGGCGTGCTTGTATGTCCACTGGGTTGACATTGAGCATAATCTGTAGTGCCTTAGTTGGTGTAGTTCTTAGCGCCCCTGTGATGCACATCAGTGCATGTCGCTGAGTTTTTTCCATTCGTTTAAGGTGTTTGGACTTCTCTGTGGCTTTCCACCATACCAGTATTCCATAAAGCAGTATACTCAGCCCGGCTTCTGTGGCCCAAGCTAGTATCTCTTTGAGTGTGTAGTCCATGACTGAGCTGATTGTCGATGGACACTTGCCCGTGATAATTATGCTTATGTCGTCCGCAAAGGCAGTTATCTTCGGGGCTTTCGCTTTGCATTTCTTTAGCAGGTCGTTTACCACCAAGTTCCACAGTAGGGGTAGAGCACTCCTCCTTGGGGAGTGCCACTCTTTGCTTCCCTGATTGTGGTAGTGGTTCCCCATTCCGCAAGTATTCTCCTGCTGCTCAGTAGGTTCTGGACCCAAGAGTAAACTGCTTCTGCTGGGGTCACAGCTCTTAGGCTGTGCATTATTGCTTCCGTCGACACATTATTAAATGCGCCTGAGATATCCAGAAATGCGCCTAGAGCGTACTCTTCATGGTGAAGTGCTTTCTCGATGGTTGCTACGAGGGAATGTAGCGCAGTTTCCACCGACTTGCCCTTCGTATAAGCGTGTTGGTTCTGTTCTAGAATCATCACTGTATTCTCTCTAATGTGGAGGTCTATCAGTTTTTCTAGTGTTTTTAGTGGGAACGAAGTCAGGCTTATGGGTCTGTAGTCTTTAGGCACAACGTGGCTACATTTTCCAGCTTTGGGCAGGAAAATTACCCGCGCTGTCCTCCAGGCCACCGGCACATAGCCATAACTAAGGAGTCCTCTAAATATTTTCCCTCAGCCATGGAGTGATCACGTGTTTGACCTTCTGCAGCGTGGCTGGGAATATCCAGTCTGGACCTGGTGATTTGTAGCTCTCAAAAAAGTTGATGGCCCATATTATCCTTCGCGTTGTTGTGCTATCTTCCGGAATTCGCACCCTTGTGGTTAGAGATATCGTTTGTGTGTTTGTGTTGACTTCTGTGCAGTTAGGGAAGTGTGCCTCTAGAAGCACATTTGCCGCATCGTCACTGCTTTCCGTCCATCTGCCGTCTTCTGTTTTTAATTGGCTTTGCACCATCTGTTGGCGAGCTAGCAGCTTTCTTAACCTTGCAGTGTCAGCTGTCTTCTCAATGCCTGAACAGAAGTTTTGCCATGCGTGTCTCTTAGCTGCTCGTACTTTTTTTTTGAAAGTCTCGAAGCCTTATTCTGTATTCTATCCATACTAGCTCTTCTTCCGCTTGTTTTGCGAGTTTGAAGAGTTCTAGTACGTCTTTTCTTTGTCCTTAGTTCTGGAGTCCACCATGGGGGCTTGTGTCTCTTCTTCTCTTGCGACGGTCTACAAGTTTTATGATAGGCCGCCACCAGATTTTTATTGAAGATCTCCAGGACTTCTCTAATTTGTCTAGTGAGGCTATCTTGGGTAGTCGTGGTAGGTTTCTTTCAACCTCTTTACCGAACTGCTCCCAGTCCGTGTTCCGCGGGTTTCTGTGCGTCTTATTCTTAACTATTTGTTCAAAGCTAACGCGGAATTGTATGTACCTGTGGTCCGAGAAGGAATGTCTTCTAAGGACTCTCCAGTCTTTTACCACGGTATTCATTACCGACGCGAGTGTGATATTTAAGACGTTTGATGAAGTAGGACCAACATTTGTTGGTTTCTTCCCCCTCGTTTGCTATCTTAAGATTTGTTTGAAGTATGATATCAAGCAGTGACTCACCTCTATCGTTTATGTCCCTGCTTCCCCATATGATGTGATGTGCGTTGGCGTCTGCTCCGATGATGAGGGCCTGTCCTTTTGACTCGGCCTCCGTCACCAGTCGAGTTAGCTCTTAAGGGGGTGCTTCCGAGTCATGCGCCATGTAGCAGGATGCCATCACATGGCTCGTCTCTGCTGCCTTCTAGCGCTGTCACCGTGAGGTCGTCGGTACTGTAATTGGACAATAAGTAAGCATAGATACCTTTCCTTACTACTCACTAATGTCGGGTAGAATAGGTCGTAGTTTGGATGCTTCAGTCCAGAAACCTTGTTACCAGACGCTATCCAAGGCTCCTGGACTAAGGCGATATCGGCGTGCCCTGTCTCCAATGTTATCAGTAGCTCCGCCATGTCTCTCTCCACTTCACCCGCCTCCAGCGTGATTGTGTTTGTATCGTTCGGGTGAGTCGTAAGTAGACACTACCCACGCCCCACGCCATCTTGCCGAATCTCCCGTACAGCAAATCGTCGGCAGCGTGTATCACCTTCCAATCAACGGTTGGCACGTCCGGATTGTGCCACTTGAGTAGCTGCAGCGCTTGATCTGCTGGTGCAACCCGTTAAGCCAAGCCTTTTCATGTGTACCGGTTTGGCAGTGTCCCGTCAAGAGACCCGCAAGCCTTCGGCAGTCATGCCTTTTTCGGTTTAGCATGTATTGCGTTAGTTTAACATCATATGTTTTGCACATTATTTAGAGATTTTGCAGTCAGAGGTGTTTGTCCACCTTAGTGCTGCTGTATCCCGTGCTTGTATTTCCATGTATGAGTGTAGCGTTCGCAGTGAGATCGGAACATCCGCAGAATCACTGTTGAGTCCCGTTGCACCTTGCTTAGCCAAAGTGTCTGCTATCTCGTTGCCCTCGAATCCCTGATGGTTGGAATCCAATAGATGCGCACTTTTTAAAAAATGTTGAGTGCATCTAGTGCTTCCCTGCTCGCCAGGACATTGGAAAATGCTGCAGTGGTCGGGAGTTTGTATGTCAGGCTAATGAGTGGTTTGGCACAGTATACTGCTGCGCCGACTCCCTCCCTCAGTTTTGAGCCGTCTGTGTATATGTTTATGGCTGACCGCTCTGCTCCTGAGCGCCAGTCATCTTTTCCAAAGAAAGTGGGCGTGAAGCTGAAATTGTTTCTTGGGGTCATATAGTCTGTTTCGATTTCTGTCCCCCTTCTAATTGTACTGTGCCCGTAGCTGTGTATCGTCAAGTTGCCTATCGTGTATAGCCGGTGTGCCGTCTTTCTTGCTGTAAGGCGTGCTTGTATGTCCACTGGGTTGACATTGAGCATAATCTGTAGTGTCTTTGTTGGTGTAGTTCTTAGCGTCCCTGTGATGCACATCAGTGCATGTCGCTGAGTTTTTATACCCTTAACCCATAAAATGGGTAAATATGGGTATAATGGTTTGTGCAAAAGTATGTAACTGGCAGAAGGAAGCATCTCCGACCCTATAAAGTATATATATTCTTGATCAGCATCAACAGCCGAGACGATATAGCCATGTCCGTCTGTCCCTCTGTCTGTCCGTCTGTCCGTCTGTCTGTCGGTATGAACGCGTGGATCTCAGAGACTACAAGAGCTAGAGACTTCTGATTTTGTATTAAAGTTCTCCTATACCATGAGCAGAACAAGTTTGCTTCAAATTATCGATAACTATTCTGGTTTCCGATATACACATAATATCGATAATAATAAAATATCGAATTTGGAAAATCTAAAAATGAGGGTTGAAGTAATGGATAATGATAGAACTTTTCTAAAAATTTCGTCCAAATCGGTTGAGAAACACCGGAGATATTGAACTTAATCGATGGAAGCTAAGCCAGTATACCAAAGTCTTATATAAATTAATATATTTATTGCAACTGGGTTCAGGGTATCTTCTAGTCGGGCTCTCCCGACTAGAGCCTTCTTACTTGTTTCCATTCGTTTAAGGTGTTTGGACTTCTCTGTGGCTTTCCACCATACCAGTATTCCATAAAGCAGTATACTCAGCCCGGCATCTGTGGCCCAAGCTAGTATCTCTGTGAGTGTGTAGTCCATGACTGAGCTGATTGTCGATGGACAATTGCCCGTGATAATTATGCTTATGTCGTCCGCAAAGGCAGTTATCTTCGGGGCTTTCCCTTTGAATTTCTTTAGCAGGTCGTTTACCACTAAGTTCCACAGTAGGGGTGAGAGCACTCTTCCTTGGGGAGTGCCACACTTTGCTTCCCTGATTGTGGTAGTGGTTCCCCATTCCGCAAGTATTCTCCTGCTGCTGAGTAGGTTCTGGACCCAAGAGTAAACTGCTTCTGCTGGGGTCACAGCTCTTAGGCTGGGCATTATTGCTTCCGTCGACACATTATTAAATGCGCCTGAGATATCCAGAAGTGCGCCTAGAGCGTACTCTTCATGGTGAAGTGCTTTCTCGATGGTTGCTACGAGGGAATGTAGCGCAGTTTCCACCGACTTGCCCTTCGTATAAGCGTGTTGGTTCTGTTCTAGAATCATCACTGTATTCTCTCTAATGTGGAGGTCTATCAGTTTTTCTAGTGTTTTTAGTAGGGACGAAGTCAGGCTTATGTCTTTAGGCTCAACGTGGCTACATTTTCCAGCTTTGGGCAGGAAAATTACCCGCGCTGTCCTCCAGGCCACCGGCACATAGCCATAACTAAGGCATCCTCTAAATATTTCCCTCAGCCATGGAGTGATCACGTGTTCTGCAGCATGGCCGGGAATATCCCGTCTGGACCTGGTAAATTGTAGCTCTCAAAGGAGTCTATGGCCCACATTATTCTTCGCGTTGTTGTGATATCTTCCGGAATTTGCACCCTTGTGGTTGGAGATATCGTTTGTGTGTTTGTGTTGACTTCTGTGCAGTTAGGGAAGTGTGCCTCTAGGAGCACATTTGCCGCATCTTCACTGCTTTCCGTCCATCTGCCGTCTTCTGTTTTTAAATGGCTTTGCACCGTATTTTGGCGAGCTAGCAGCTTTCTTAACCTTGCAGTGTCAGCTGTCTTCTCAATGCCTGAACAGAAGTTTTGCCATGCGTGTCTCTTAGCTACTCGTACTTTTTTCTTAAAGTCTCGAAGCCTTATTCTTTATTCTATCCATACTAGCTCTTCTTCCGCTTGTTTTGCGAGTTTGAAGAGTTCTAGTACGTCTTTTCTTTGTCCTTAGTTCTGGAGTCCACCATGGGGGCTTGTGTCTCTTCTTCTCTTGCGACGGTCTACAAGTTTTATGATAGGCCGCCACCAGATTTTTATTGAAGATCTCCAGGGACTTCTCTAATTTGTCTAGTGAGGCTATCTTGGGTAGTCGTGGTAGGTTTCTTTCAACCTCTTTACCGAACTGCTCCCAGTCCGTGTTCCGCGGGTTTCTGTGCGTCTTATTCTTAACTATTTGTTCAAAGCTAACGCGGAATTGTATGTACCTGTGGTCCGAGAAGGAATGTCTTCTAAGGACTCTCCAGTCTTTTACCACGGTATTCATTACCGACGCGAGTGTGATATTTAAGACGTTTGATGAAGTAGGACCAACATTTGTTGGTTCTTCCCCCTCGTTTGCTATCTTAAGATTTGTTTGAAGTATGATATCAAGCAGTGACTCACCTCTATCGTATATGTCCCTGCTTCCTCATATGATGTGATGTGCGTTAGCGTCTGCTCCGATGATGAGGGCCTGTCCTTTTGACTCGGCCTCCGTCACCAGTCGAGTTAGCTCTTAAGGGGGTGCCTCCGAGTCATGCGCCACGTAGCAGGATGCCATCAAAATTGGCTCATCTCTGCTGCCTTCTAGCGCTGTCACCGTGAGGTCGTCGGTACTGTAATTGGACAATAAGTAAGCATAGATACCTTTCCTTACTAGGATCACAGTCCTTGCTCTACTCACTGTTGCCTGGTAGAATAGGCCGTAGTTTGGATGCTTCAGGCCAGAAACCTTGTTACCAGACGCTATCCAAGGCTCCTGGACTAAGACGATATCGGCGTGCCCTGTCTCCAATGTTATCAGTAGCTCCGCCGAAGCCAACTTGCTTTTATGTAAGTTGATTTGGATGACCTTCAGCTCCATGGTTGGCAGTGTCATCCTCCGCGGATAGTACTTCCACAACGGTAATGTCCGCATCCTCGTCATCTTCCAATTCTAGGCTTTTGGTGGCGTGGGTGACCTCCGCCAGGTCTCTCTCCACTTCACCCGCTTCCAGCGTGTTTGTGTTTGTATCGTTCGGGTGGCTCTTCTTGAGTCGTAAGTAGACACTACCCACGCCCCACGCCATCTTGCCGAATCTCCCGTACAGCAAATCGTCGGCAGCGTGTATCACCTTCCAATCAACGGTTGGCACGTCTGGATTGTGGCACTTGAGTAGCTGCAGCGCTTGGTCTGCTGGTACAACCCGTTAAGCCAAGCATTTTCATGTGTACCGGTTAGGCAGTGTCCCGTCAAGAGACCCGCAAGCCTTCGGCAGTCATGCCTTTTTCGGTTTAGCATGTATTGCGTTAGTTTAACATCATATGTTTTGCACATTATTTTAGAGATTTTGCAGTCAGAGGTGTTTGTCCACCTTAGTGCTGCTGTATCCCGTGCTTGTATTTCCATGTATGAGTGTAGCGTTCGCAGTGAGATCGGAACATCCGCAGAATCACTGTTGAGTCCCGTTGCACCTTGCTTAGCCAAAGTGTCTGCTATCTCGTTGCCCTCGAATCCCTGATGGGTTGGAATCCAATAGATGCGCACTTTTTAAAAAATGCTGAGTGCATCTAGTGCTTCTTTGCTCGCCAGGACATTCCGAGAGCCTATGTAATGGGCCTGCAGGGCTTTAATTGCTGCCTGACTGTCCACGAATATGTTTACTTCATCGTGATTTGTGTTAGTTTGTAGGACTGCTTCTGCTGCTTTCCTTATTGCGAATATCTCCGCTTGGAAAAAGGTGCGCCGACTCCCTCCCTCATTTTTGAGCCGTCTGTGTAAATGTTATGGCTGACCGCTCTGCTCCTGAGCGCCAGTCGTCTTTTCCTAAGAAAGTGGGCGTGAAGTTGAAATTGTTTCTTGGGGTCATATGGTCTGTTTCGACTTCTGTCCCCCTTCCAATTGTACTGTGCCCGTAGCTGTGTATCGTCAAGTTGCCTATCGTGTATAGCCGTTGTGCCTTTCTTGCTGTAAGGCGTGCTTGTATGTCCACTGGGTTGACATTGAGCATAATCTGTAGTGCCTTAGTTGGTGTAGTTCTTAGCGCCCCTGTGATGCACATCAGTGCATGTCGCTGAGTTTTTTTCCATTCGTTTAAGGTGTTTGGACTTCTCTGTGGCTTTCCACCATACCAGTATTCCATAAAGCAGTATACTCAGCCCGGCTTCTGTGGCCCAAGCTAGTATCTCTTTGAGTGTGTAGTCCATGACTGAGCTGATTGTCGATGGACACTTGCCCGTGATAATTATGCTTATGTCGTCCGCAAAGGCAGTTATCTTCGGGGCTTTCGCTTTGCATTTCTTTAGCAGGTCGTTTACCACCAAGTTCCACAGTAGGGGTGAGAGCACTCCTCCTTGGGGAGTGCCACTCTTTGCTTCCCTGATTGTGGTAGTGGTTCCCCATTCCGCAAGTATTCTCCTGCTGCTCAGTAGGTTCTGGACCCAAGAGTAAACTGCTTCTGCTGGGCTCACAGCTCTTAGGCTGTGCATTATTGCTTCCGTCGACACATTATTAAATGCGCCTGAGATATCCAGAAGTGCACCTAGAGCGTACTCTTCATGGTGAAGTGCTTTCTCGATGGTTGCTACGAGGGAATGTAGCGCAGTTTCCACCGACTTGCCTTTCGTATAAGCGTGTTGGTTCTGTTCTAGAATCATCACTGTATTCTCTCTAATGTGGAGGTCTATCAGTTTTTCTAGTGTTTTTAGTGGGAACGAAGTCAGGCTTATGGGTCTGTAGTCTTTAGGCACAACGTGGCTACATTTTCCAGCTTTGGGCAGGAAAATTACCCGCGCTGTCCTCCAGGCCACCGGCACATAGCCATAACTAAGGCATCCTCTAAATATTTCCCTCAGCCATGGAGTGATCACGTGTTTGACCTTCTGCAGCGTGGCTGGGAATATCCAGTCTGGACCTGGTGATTTGTAGCTCTCAAAAAAGTTTATGGCCCATATTATCCTTCGCGTTGTTGTGCTATCTTCCGGAATTTGCACCCTTGCGGTTGGAGATATCGTTTGTGTGTTTGTGTTGACTTCTGTGCAGTTAGGGAAGTGTGCCTCTAGAAGCACATTTGCCGCATCGTCACTGCTTTCCGTCCATCTGCCGTCTTCTGTTTTTAATTGGCTTTGCACCATCTGTTGGCGAGCTAGCAGCTTTCTTAACCTTGCAGTGTCAGCTGTCTTCTCAATGCCTGAACAGAAGTTTTGCCATGCGTGTCTCTTAGCTGCTCGTACTTTTTTTTTGAAAGTCTCGAAGCCTTATTCTGTATTCTATCCATACTAGCTCTTCTTCCGCTTGTTTTGCGAGTTTGAAGAGTTCTAGTACGTCTTTTCTTTGTCCTTAGTTCTGGAGTCCACCATGGGGGCTTGTGTCTCTTCTTCTCTTGCGACGGTCTACAAGTTTTATGATAGGCCGCCACCAGATTTTTATTGAAGATCTCCAGGGACTTCTCTAATTTGTCTAGTGAGGCTATCTTGGGTAGTCGTGGTAGGTTTTTTTCAACCTCTTTACCGAACTGCTCCCAGTCCTTGTTCCGCGGGTTTCTGTGCGTCTTATTCTTAACTATTTGTTCAAAGCTAACGCGGAATTGTATGTACCTGTGGTCCGAGAAGGAATGTCTTCTAAGGACTCTCCAGTCTTTTACCACGGTATTCATTACCGACGCGAGTGTGATATTTAAGACGTTTGATGAAGTAGGACCAACATTTGTTGGTTCTTCCCCCTCGTTTGCTATCTTAAGATTTGTTTGAAGTATGATATCAAGCAGTGACTCACCTCTATCGTATATGTCCCTGCTTCCCCATATGATGTGATGTGCGTTGGCGTCTGCTCCGATGATGAGGGCCTGTCCTTTTGACTCGGCCTCCGTCACCAGTCGAGTTAGCTCTTAAGGGGGTGCTTCCGAGTCATGCGCCATGTAGCAGGATGCCATCAACATGGCTCGTCTCTGCTGCCTTCTAGCGCTGTCACCGTGAGGTCGTCGGTACTGTAATTGGACAATAAGTAAGCATAGATACCTTTCCTTACTACTCACTAATGTCGGGTAGAATAGGTCGTAGTTTGGATGCTTCAGTCCAGAAACCTTGTTACCAGACGCTATCCAAGGCTCCTGGACTAAGGCGATATCGGCGTGCCCTGTCTCCAATGTTATCAGTAGCTCCGCCATGTCTCTCTCCACTTCACCCGCCTCCAGCGTGATTGTGTTTGTATCGTTCGGGTGAGTCGTAAGTAGACACTACCCACGCCCCACGCCATCTTGCCGAATCTCCCGTACAGCAAATCGTCGGCAGCGTGTATCACCTTCCAATCAACGGTTGGCACGTCCGGATTGTGCCACTTGAGTAGCTGCAGCGCTTGATCTGCTGGTGCAACCCGTTAAGCCAAGCCTTTTCATGTGTACCGGTTTGGCAGTGTGCCGTCAAGAGACCCGCAAGCCTTCGGCAGTCATGCCTTTTTCGGTTTAGCATGTATTGCGTTAGTTTAACATCATATGTTTTGCACATTATTTTAGAGATTTTGCAGTCAGAGGTGTTTGTCCACCTTAGTGCTGCTGTATCCCGTGCTTGTATTTCCATGTATGAGTGTAGCGTTCGCAGTGAGATCGGAACATCCGCAGAATCACTGTTGAGTCCCGTTGCACCTTGCTTAGCCAAAGTGTCTGCTATCTCGTTGCCCTCGAATCCCTGATGGGTTGGAATCCAATAGATGCGCACTTTTTAAAAAATGCTGAGTGCATCTAGTGCTTCCCTGCTCGCCAGGACATTGGAAAATGCTGCAGTGGTCGGGAGTTTGTATGTCAGGCTAATGAGTGGTTTGGCACAGTATACTGCTGCGCCGACTCCCTCCCTCAGTTTTGAGCCGTCTGTGTATATGTTTATGGCTGACCGCTCTGCTCCTGAGCGCCAGTCATCTTTTCCTAAGAAAGTGGGCGTGAAGCTGAAATTGTTTCTTGGGGTCATATAGTCTGTTTCGATTTCTGTCCCCCTTCTAATTGTACTGTGCCCGTAGCTGTGTATCGTCAAGTTGCCTATCGTGTATAGCCGGTGTGCCGTCTTTCTTGCTGTAAGGCGTGCTTGTATGTCCACTGGGTTGACATTGAGCATAATCTGTAGTGTCTTTGTTGGTGTAGTTCTTAGCGTCCCTGTGATGCACATCAGTGCATGTCGCTGAGTTTTTATACCCTTAACCCATAAAATGGGTAATATGGGTATAATGGTTTTGTGCAAAAGTATGTAACTGGCAGAAGGAAGCATCTCCGACCCTATAAGTATATATATTCTTGATCAGCATCAACAGCCGAGACGATATAGCCATGTCCGTCTGTCCCTCTGTCTGTCCGTCTGTCCGTCTGTCTGTCGGTATGAACGAGTGGATCTCAGAGACTACAAGAGCTAGAGACTTCTGATTTTGTATTAAAGTTCTCCTATACCATGAGCAGAACAAGTTTGCTTCAAATTATCGATAACTATTCTGGTTTCCGATATACACATAATATCGATAATAATAAAATATCGAATTTGGAAAATCTAAAAATGAGGGTTGAAGTAATGGATAATGATAGAACTTTTCTAAAAATTTCGTCCAAATCGGTTGAGAAGCACCGGAGATATTGAACTTAATCGATGGAAGCTAAGCCAGTATACCAAAGTCTTATATAAATTAAATATATTTATTGCAACTGGGTTCAGGGTATCTTCTAGTCGGGCTCTCCCGACTAGAGCCTTCTTACTTGTTTCCATTCGTTTAAGGTGTTTGGACTTCTCTGTGGCTTTCCACCATACCAGTATTCCATAAGCAGTATACTCAGCCCGGCATCTGTGGCCCAAGCTAGTATCTCTGTGAGTGTGTAGTCCATGACTGAGCTGATTGTCGATGGACAATTGCCCGTGATAATTATGCTTATGTCGTCCGCAAAGGCAGTTATCTTCGGGGCTTTCCCTTTGAATTTCTTTAGCAGGTCGTTTACCACTAAGTTCCACAGTAGGGGTGAGAGCACTCTTCCTTGGGGAGTGCCACACTTTGCTTCCCTGATTGTGGTAGTGGTTCCCCATTCCGCAAGTATTCTCCTGCTGCTGAGTAGGTTCTGGACCCAAGAGTAAACTGCTTCTGCTGGGGTCACAGCTCTTAGGCTGTGCATTATTGCTTCCGTCGACACATTATTAAATGCGCCTGAGATATCCAGAAGTGCGCCTAGAGCGTACTCTTCATGGTGAAGTGCTTTCTCGATGGTTGCTACGAGGGAATGTAGCGCAGTTTCCACCGACTTGCCCTTCGTATAAGCGTGTTGGTTCTGTTCTAGAATCATCACTGTATTCTCTCTAATGTGGAGGTCTATCAGTTTTTCTAGTGTTTTTAGTAGGGACGAAGTCAGGCTTATGTCTTTAGGCTCAACGTGGCTACATTTTCCAGCTTTGGGCAGGAAAATTACCCGCGCTGTCCTCCAGGCCACCGGCACATAGCCATAACTAAGGCATCCTCTAAATATTTCCCTCAGCCATGGAGTGATCACGTGTTCTGCAGCATGGCCGGGAATATCCCGTCTGGACCTGGTAAATTGTAGCTCTCAAAGGAGTCTATGGCCACATTATTCTTCGCGTTGTTGTGATATCTTCCGGAATTTGCACCCTTGTGGTTGGAGATATCGTTTGTGTGTTTGTGTTGACTTCTGTGCAGTTAGGGAAGTGTGCCTCTAGGAGCACATTTGCCGCATCTTCACTGCTTTCCGTCCATCTGCCGTCTTCTGTTTTTAAATGGCTTTGCACCGTATTTTGGCGAGCTAGCAGCTTTCTTAACCTTGCAGTGTCAGCTGTCTTCTCAATGCCTGAACAGAAGTTTTGCCATGCGTGTCTCTTAGCTACTCGTACTTTTTTCTTAAAGTCTCGAAGCCTTATTCTGTATTCTATCCATACTAGCTCTTCTTCCGCTTGTTTTGCGAGTTTGAAGAGTTCTAGTACGTCTTTTCTTTGTCCTTAGTTCTGGAGTCCACCATGGGGCTTGTGTCTCTTCTTCTCTTGCGACGGTCTACAAGTTTTATGATAGGCCGCCACCAGATTTTTATTGAAGATCTCCAGGGACTTCTCTAATTTGTCTAGTGAGGCTATCTTGGGTAGTCGTGGTAGGTTTCTTTCAACCTCTTTACCGAACTGCTCCCAGTCCGTGTTCCGCGGGTTTCTGTGCGTCTTATTCTTAACTATTTGTTCAAAGCTAACGCGGAATTGTATGTACCTGTGGTCCGAGAAGGAATGTCTACTAAGGACTCTCCAGTCTTTTACCACGGTATTCATTACCGACGCGAGTGTGATATTTAAGACGTTTGATGAAGTAGGACCAACATTTGTTGGTTCTTCCCCCTCGTTTGCTATCTTAAGATTTGTTTGAAGTATGATATCAAGCAGTGACTCACCTCTATCGTATATGTCCCTGCTTCCTCATATGATGTGATGTGCGTTAGCGTCTGCTCCGATGATGAGGGCCTGTCCTTTTGACTCGGCCTCCGTCACCAGTCGAGTTAGCTCTTAAGGGGGTGCCTCCGAGTCATGCGCCACGTAGCAGGATGCCATCAAAATTGGCTCATCTCTGCTGCCTTCTAGCGCTGTCACCGTGAGGTCGTCGGTACTGTAATTGGACAATAAGTAAGCATAGATACCTTTCCTTACTAGGATCACAGTCCTTGCTCTACTCACTGTTGCCTGGTAGAATAGGCCGTAGTTCGGATGCTTCAGGCCAGAAACCTTGTTACCAGACGCTATCCAAGGCTCCTGGACTAAGACGATATCGGCGTGCCCTGTCTCCAATGTTATCAGTAGCTCCGCCGAAGCCAACTTGCTTTTATGTAAGTTGATTTGGATGACCTTCAGCTCCATGGTTGGCAGTGTCATCCTCCGCGGATAGTACTTCCACAACGGTAATGTCCGCATCCTCGTCATCTTCCAATTCTAGGCTTTTGGTGGCGTGGGTGACCTCCGCCAGGTCTCTCTCCACTTCACCCGCTTCCAGCGTGTTTGTGTTTGTATCGTTCGGGTGGCTCTTCTTGAGTCGTAAGTAGACACTACCCACGCCCCACGCCATCTTGCCGAATCTCCCGTACAGCAAATCGTCGGCAGCGTGTATCACCTTCCAATCAACGGTTGGCACGTCTGGATTGTGGCACTTGAGTAGCTGCAGCGCTTGGTCTGCTGGTACAACCCGTTAAGCCAAGCATTTTCATGTGTACCGGTTAGGCAGTGTCCCGTCAAGAGACCCGCAAGCCTTCGGCAGTCATGCCTTTTTCGGTTTAGCATGTATTGCGTTAGTTTAACATCATATGTTTTGCACATTATTTTAGAGATTTTGCAGTCAGAGGTGTTTGTCCACCTTAGTGCTGCTGTATCCCGTGCTTGTATTTCCATGTATGAGTGTAGCGTTCGCAGTGAGATCGGAACATCCGCAGAATCACTGTTGAGTCCCGTTGCACCTTGCTTAGCCAAAGTGTCTGCTATCTCGTTGCCCTCGAATCCCTGATGGGTTGAATCCAATAGATGCGCACTTTTTAAAAAATGCTGAGTGCATCTAGTGCTTCTTTGCTCGCCAGGACATTCCGAGAGCCTATGTAATGGGCCTGCAGGGCTTTAATTGCTGCCTGACTGTCCACGAATATGTTTACTTCATCGTGATTTGTGTTAGTTTGTAGGACTGCTTCTGCTGCTTTCCTTATTGCGAATATCTCCGCTTGGAAAAAGGTGCGCCGACTCCCTCCCTCATTTTTGAGCCGTCTGTGTAAATGTTATGGCTGACCGCTCTGCTCCTGAGCGCCAGTCGTCTTTTCCTAAGAAAGTGGGCGTGAAATTGAAATTGTTTCTTGGGGTCATATGGTCTGTTTCGACTTCTGTCCCCCTTCCAATTGTACTGTGCCCGTAGCTGTGTATCGTCAAGTTGCCTATCGTGTATAGCCGTTGTGCCTTTCTTGCTGTAAGGCGTGCTTGTATGTCCACTGGGTTGACATTGAGCATAATCTGTAGTGCCTTAGTTGGTGTAGTTCTTAGCGCCCCTGTGATGCACATCAGTGCATGTCGCTGAGTTTTTTCCATTCGTTTAAGGTGTTTGGACTTCTCTGTGGCTTTCCACCATACCAGTATTCCATAAAGCAGTATACTCAGCCCGGCTTCTGTGGCCCAAGCTAGTATCTCTTTGAGTGTGTAGTCCATGACTGAGCTGATTGTCGATGGACACTTGCCCGTGATAATTATGCTTATGTCGTCCGCAAAGGCAGTTATCTTCGGGGCTTTCGCTTTGCATTTCTTTAGCAGGTCGTTTACCACCAAGTTCCACAGTAGGGGTGAGAGCACTCCTCCTTGGGGAGTGCCACTCTTTGCTTCCCTGATTGTGGTAGTGGTTCCCCATTCCGCAAGTATTCTCCTGCTGCTCAGTAGATTCTGGACCCAAGAGTAAACTGCTTCTGCTGGGCTCACAGCTCTTAGGCTGTGCATTATTGCTTCCGTCGACACATTATTAAATGCGCCTGAGATATCCAGAAGTGCACCTAGAGCGTACTCTTCATGGTGAAGTGCTTTCTCGATGGTTGCAACGAGGGAATGTAGCGCAGTTTCCACCGACTTGCCTTTCGTATAAGCGTGTTGGTTCTGTTCTAGAATCATCACTGTATTCTCTCTAATGTGGAGGTCTATCAGTTTTTCTAGTGTTTTTAGTGGGAACGAAGTCAGGCTTATGGGTCTGTAGTCTTTAGGCACAACGTGGCTACATTTTCCAGCTTTGGGCAGGAAAATTACCCGCGCTGTCCTCCAGGCCACCGGCACATAGCCATACCTAAGGCATCCTCTAAATATTTCCCTCAGCCATGGAGTGATCACGTGTTTGACCTTCTGCAGCGTGGCTGGGAATATCCAGTCTGGACCTGGTGATTTGTAGCTCTCAAAAAAGTTGATGGCCCATATTATCCTTCGCGTTGTTGTGCTATCTTCCGGAATTTGCACCCTTGCGGTTGGAGATATCGTTTGTGTGTTTGTGTTGACTTCTGTGCAGTTAGGGAAGTATGCCTCTAGAAGCACATTTGCCGCATCGTCACTGCTTTCCGTCCATCTGCCGTCTTCTGTTTTTAATTGGCTTTGCACCATCTGTTGGCGAGCTAGCAGCTTTCTTAACCTTGCAGTGTCAGCTGTCTTCTCAATGCCTGAACAGAAGTTTTGCCATGCGTGTCTCTTAGCTACTCGTACTTTTTTCTTAAAGTCTCGAAGCCTTATTCTGTATTCTATCCATACTAGCTCTTCTTCCGCTTGTTTTGCGAGTTTGAAGAGTTCTAGTACTTCTTTTTTTCGTTGTCTTTTGGGCTCTAGAGTCTACCATGGGGGCTTGTGTTTTTTCTTCTCTTGCCACGGTCTATAAGTTTTATGATAGGCCGCCACCAGATTTGTATTTAAGATCTCCAGGGACTTCTCTAATTTGTCTAGTTTCTGTACGTCTTATTCTTAACTATTCGCTCAAAGTTAACGCGGAATTGTATGTACCTGTGGTCCGAGAAGGAATGTCTACTAAGGACTCTCCAGTCTTTTACCACGGTATTCATTACCGACGCGAGTGTGATATTTAAGACGTTTGATGAGGTAGGACCAACATTTGTTGGTTCTTCCCCCTCGTTTGCTATCTTAAGATTTGTTTGAAGTATGATATCAAGCAGTAACTCACCTCTATCGTTTATGTCCCCGCTTCCCCATACTGTGTGATGTGCGTTGGCGTCTGCTCCGATGATGAGGGCCTGTTCTTTTGACTCGGCCTCCGTCACCAGTCGAGTTAGCTCCGAGTCATGCGCCATGTAGCAGGATGCCATCAACGTGGCTCGTCTCTGCTGCCTTCTAGCGCTGTCACCGTGAGGTCGTCGGTACTGTAATTGGACAATAAGTAAGCATAGATACCTTTCCTTACTACTCACTAATGTCGGGTAGAATAGGTCGTAGTTTGGATGCTTCAGTCCAGAAACCTTGTTACCAGACGCTATCCAAGGCTCCTGGACTAAGGCGATATCGGCGTGCCCTGTCTCCAATGTTATCAGTAGCTCCGCCAAAGCCAACTTGCTTTTATGTAAGTTGATTTGGATGACCTTCAGCTCCATGGTTGGCAGTGTCATCCTCCGCGGATAGTACTTCCACAACGGTAATGTCCGCATCCTCGTCATCTTCCAATTCTAGGTTTTTGGTGGCGTGGGTGACTTCCGCCAAGTCTCTCTCCACTTCACCCGCTTCCAGCGCGTTTGTGTTTGTATCGTTCGGGTGGCGCTTCTTGAGTCGTAAGTAGACACTACCCACGCCCCACGCCATCTTGCCGAATCTCCCGTACCGGTCTGCCGGTGCAACCCGTTAAGCCAAGCCTTTTCATGTGTACCGGTTAGGCAGTGTTTTGCAAGCCTTCGGCAGTCATGCCTTTTTAGGTTTAGCATGTATTGCGTTAGTTTAACATCATATGTTTTGCACATTATTTTAGAGATTTTGCAGTCAGAGGTGTTTGTCCACCTTAGTGCTGCTGTATCCCGTGCTTGTATTTCCATGTATGAGTGTAGCGTTCGCAGTGAGATCGGAACATCCGCAGAATCACTGTTGAGTCCCGTTGCACCTTGCTTAGCCAAAGTGTCTGCTATCTCGTTGCCCTCGAATCCCTGATGGGTTGGAATCCAATAGATGCGCACTTTTTAATAAATTATGCTTGCATCTAGTGCTTCCCTGCTCGCCAGGACATTCCGAGAGTCTATGTAATGGGCCTGCAGGGCTTTAATTGCTGCCTGACTGTCCACGAATATGTTTACTTCATCGTGATTTGTGTTAGTTTGTAGGACTGCTTCTGCTGCTTTCCTTATTGCGAATATCTCCGCTTGAAAATGCTGCAGTGGTCGGGAGTTTGTATGCCAGGCTCATGATTGGTTCGGCACAGTATACTGCTGCGCCGACTCCCTCCCTCTTTTTTTAGCCGTCTGTGTATATGTTTATGGCTGACCGCTCTGCTCCTGAGCGCCAGTCGTCTTTTCCTTAGAAAGTGGGCGTGAAGTTGAAATTGTTTCTTGGGGTCATATGGTCTGTTTCGACTTCTGTCCCCCTTCCAATTGTACTGTGCCCGTAGCTGTGTATCGTCAAGTTGCCTATCGTGTATAGCCGTTGTGCCTTTCTTGCTGTAAGGCGTGCTTGTATGTCCACTGGGTTGACATTGAGCATAATCTGTAGTGCCTTAGTTGGTGTAGTTCTTAGCGCCCCTGTGATGCACATCAGTGCATGTCGCTGAGTTTTTTCCATTCGTTTAAGGTGTTTGGACTTCTCTGTGGCTTTCCACCATACCAGTATTCCATAAAGCAGTATACTCAGCCCGGCTTCTGTGGCCCAAGCTAGTATCTCTTTGAGTGTGTAGTCCATGACTGAGCTGATTGTCGATGGACACTTGCCCGTGATAATTATGCTTATGTCGTCCGCAAAGGCAGTTATCTTCGGGGCTTTCGCTTTGCATTTCTTTAGCAGGTCGTTTACCACCAAGTTCCACAGTAGGGGGTAGAGCACTCCTCCTTGGGGAGTGCCACTCTTTGCTTCCCTGATTGTGGTAGTGGTTCCCCATTCCGCAAGTATTCTCCTGCTGCTCAGTAGGTTCTGGACCCAAGAGTAAACTGCTTCTGCTGGGGTCACAGCTCTTAGGCTGTGCATTATTGCTTCCGTCGACACATTATTAAATGCGCCTGAGATATCCAGAAATGCGCCTAGAGCGTACTCTTCATGGTGAAGTGCTTTCTCGATGGTTGCTACGAGGGAATGTAGCGCAGTTTCCACCGACTTGCCTTTCGTATAAGCGTGTTGGTTCTGTTCTAGAATCATCACTGTATTCTCTCTAATGTGGAGGTCTATCAGTTTTTCTAGTGTTTTTAGTGGGAACGAAGTCAGGCTTATGGGTCTGTAGTCTTTAGGCACAACGTGGCTACATTTTCCAGCTTTGGGCAGGAAAATTACCCGCGCTGTCCTCCAGGCCACCGGAACATAGCCATAACTAAGGAGTCCTCTAAATTCCTAAATTTCTAAATTTCCCTCAGCCATGGAGTGATCACGTGTTTGACCTTCTGCAGCGTGGCTGGGAATATCCAGTCTGGACCTGGTGATTTGTAGCTCTCAAAAAAGTTGATGGCCCATATTATCCTTCGCGTTGTTGTGCTATCTTCCGGAATTCGCACCCTTGTGGTTAGAGATATCGTTTGTGTGTTTGTGTTGACTTCTGTGCAGTTAGGGAAGTGTGCCTCTAGAAGCACATTTGCCGCATCTTCACTGCTTTCCGTCCATCTGCCGTCTTCTGTTTTTAATTGGCTTTGCACCATCTGTTGGCGAGCTAGCAGCTTTCTTAACCTTGCAGTGTCAGCTGTCTTCTCAATGCCTGAACAGAAGTTTTGCCATGCGTGTCTCTTAGCTGCTCGTACTTTTTTTTTTTAAGTCTCGAAGCCTTATTCTGTATTCTATCCATACTAGCTCTTCTTCCGCTTGTTTTGCGAGTTTGAAGAGTTCTAGTACGTCTTTTCTTTGTCCTTAGTTCTGGAGTCCACCATGGGGGCTTGTGTCTCTTCTTCTCTTGCGACGGTCTACAAGTTTTATGATAGGCCGCCACCAGATTTTTATTGAAGATCTCCAGGGACTTCTCTAATTTGTCTAGTGAGGCTATCTTGGGTAGTCGTGGTAGGTTTCTTTCAACCTCTTTACCGAACTGCTCCCAGTCCGTGTTCCGCGGGTTTCTGTGCGTCTTATTCTTAACTATTTGTTCAAAGCTAACGCGGAATTGTATGTACCTGTGGTCCGAGAAGGAATGTCTTCTAAGGACTCTCCAGTCTTTTACCACGGTATTCATTACCGACGCGAGTGTGATATTTAAGACGTTTGATGAAGTAGGACCAACATTTGTTGGTTCTTCCCCCTCGTTTGCTATCTTAAGATTTGTTTGAAGTATGATATCAAGCAGTGACTCACCTCTATCGTTTATGTCCCTGCTTCCCCATATGATGTGATGTGCGTTGGCGTCTGCTCCGATGATGAGGGCCTGTCCTTTTGACTCGGCCTCCGTCACCAGTCGAGTTAGCTCTTAAGGGGGTGCTTCCGAGTCATGCGCCATGTAGCAGGATGCCATCAACATGGCTCGTCTCTGCTGCCTTCTAGCGCTGTCACCGTGAGGTCGTCGGTACTGTAATTGGACAATAAGTAAGCATAGATACCTTTCCTTACTACTCACTAATGTCGGGTAGAATAGGTCGTAGTTTGGATGCTTCAGTCCAGAAACCTTGTTACCAGACGCTATCCAAGGCTCCTGGACTAAGGCGATATCGGCGTGCCCTGTCTCCAATGTTATCAGTAGCTCCGCCATGTCTCTCTCCACTTCACCCGCCTCCAGCGTGTTTGTGTTTGTATCGTTCGGGTGGCGCTTCTTGAGTCGTAAGTAGACACTTCCCACGCCCCACGCCATCTTGCCGAATCTCCCGTACAGCAAATCGTCGGCAGCGTGTATCACCTTCCAATCAACGGTTGGCACGTCCTGATTTTGCCACTTGAGTAGCTGCAGCGCTTGGTCTGCTGGTACCACCCGCGGAAGACTACTTTTGCCTACGGCACGGACGGAATGCAAGTTCTGTCCGCTACCTCCAGCTTGGCACCCTCCCATGGAGTGTCCAGGGCAGCCACGACACCGGTGATCCACTTCAGAGTGTGGTCATCCTTGCAGCTGAGTATCTGCACACCCTCAAGCCAGTCCGCTCCATCAAATGAGATGGGAAGCGAGCCCGGTTTGCCCATTCGACTTAGAAGCGCATCGAACAGCAGCTTCTCCACCTTCTTCCACTGCTCGGGCTTCATTTTGCCGTTTGGGTCGCTCCGGTCGATGAGCGCGACGACTAGGTGCCGCCTTGCTACATCGCTGGCTGTCGGCTTTGCCCACGACATTGGCTTTTTGCAGGGCCCCTTGCTATCTGGCACCTCTGCTTTAGAGGTTTCAGCGGAGCGCTGGCGTTTGACGGCCAATTGCTCCTCCACCTTGTTGGCAAAACTGACGTCTTTCGACGCCATGTGTGTCTTCTTTTAAAAGTGTGCTCTACCCTATTTTATCCTTTCGTCGGCCTACTTCTGCTCACGGACCTCATCTTCCGTGAGGTCTCGCTTGCAATTAGCGAGCCGAGCCCGGATTTTAAGGGCGGCCTTGTATTGGGCTTTGGCCTTCATGCCCTCTTTTGACCGTTTGAGCCCGACCCTACTGGGGGTGCTGGTACTCGCCTGATCTGGGGGACATGAAAGGCCCTCAGCTTCTGACGTATGGGTCCCTCCATGCGATTCGCAATCCGAGTCTCCATGAACTGCGGAATCGCGCCACATTTTGGGTATTGTGTTGGCAGTAGCTTTGCAAACGTCCTGGCCTGCTCCAACCAGTACGGAGGGTGGGTTGCTGGCGACACACAGAGATTATTTCTCCCTTCCTACAGGCGAGTAGATACGCAGTACCTTTGTTTGTTTTTGGGGCAGTATGACTTCTGTTGCTTTGGTTAGCCCCTCGCCCTCGCAGTACCGAAGCCTTTGAGTGTTTTGATACTTCCCTCCGCCAGGTAACGATGCCTTCGCCTTGGTTTGCCCCCTGCCCTCGCAGTGCCGAAGCCTTTGAGTGGTATAGGGCTCACCTTAGATGGGCATAGATGCCTGTTGCCTCGGCTTGCCCCACACCCTCATAGTGCCGAAGCCTTTGAGTGGTGTGCAGTTTGCTTTGGCCGGACGCCGCTCTGTCCCTCCGCAAGGCAAATAGCACCAGAAACCCCTCGTTTGTTTCGAGGTAGCACGATGCCCATTGCCCAGCCGGCACCCTCGTGGAGGGTTTGGGCCCCAAATCCAAAGAGTTAGCTAAAAACTTGATGATAAATTATTTTTAAATCTCGCTCCGATCATGCGCCTTTGACTATTTCGGCTCACTCTTTTATGTATGCGCGCGCTCTGCAAGTCAAACAAAGAGCGTAGTATCGCTTCCTTCCTCGCACGCACTGAATCAAAGCAAAACATATCTAAAAGGTTGCAGTTTTGTGAGTTGCATTGCCTAAACTCTCACGTACTTTAGCCTATAGCTTTGATTTAGTGTGTGCGGAGGAGGTATGGTTAGGGAGTGAACGTAAATAAGAAACAACAAAGAAGCATAATCGGAGCGAGATTTCAAATTATCTAATTATCATAAGAGCAACGCGCGCGCTCTATTAAGTTTTAAGCGGCCTTTTGAGTTTGGGACGAGGAGCGTGATTCACACATACGACGCAGACATGCATAGATTTGTATATTTGACTGCAAAGGGGTACGGATGCGGAAGGGGTGTACGCTGCTGTTAAGATTCTCCGATGCAGATGGGAACGCCACCAGCAATCTTTCTTCAAAATGTAGTAACTCTAGCTCAAAGTTCGTAAAAATTGTGTGAAGGAGGAATGGCGGTGGTAGGGGTGGGCGTGGCATCCAAATTTATGATGCAGATCTTTGGGGTTCGTTACCAGTTATCTTCATACAAAATTTGGTGACTCCAGCTCAAAAACTCTGAAAGATAAAGGCATTCCTGTTTTTAAGGAGACGGTGGGGCTGAAGGGGCGGCTAGGATGGTATGGATGGGCGTGGCATCCAAAAATTTGATGATGAGATGTAGAATATTTTGACTTAAGAATACGGGGGGGGGGGGGGGGGGGCTGGGGGCGGAATGGGTGGGCGTAGTTCCAAAATGTTCGCTGCAGTTTTTCGGGGGTTGCTATTAGCTATCTTCTTACCAAATTTTGTAGATCTAGCTGTAAAGATATGCGAAATATGTGGATTTATCAGTTTGAGTTATCGACACTTCAATTAACTATGCCATAGATAAAGAGAAATGGAAAGTTTCAAGTCTCTAGCTTGAAGGGTGTGAAAAAAGTTGTGTTCATACAGACGGACAGACACCATGACGGACAGTGCAGAAATGTTATTTGTGTAGAGATATAAACATCCCTCTGCGTTTGAGTTTCTTTATTGAATGCTTGTTGAGGTTCTTACTTCTAAGCGTAAGGCTGGCCGCTGCATCGGCAGAGAAGTCAGCGCGCGAGCCTTATATAGTTTGGTACATAATGTAAAGAGAGTGTGAGTATGAACATATGTATTGTGTGTGTGGTCAAAGCGTGAGAACGCTGACGCGGCATCATTTGTGCGCGTTGTATTCTTACGCGATCATGTTACCAGCACTTGAAGACAAGCTGGGTGCTTGACTTATTGTCTATGCAAGGACAAAGTGTCGTTGCTCGATTTAATGTTTGGACAACAACAAAGTGTTGCTGTTTAATATATTTGAAGTATGTATATGTGTATACTACATCTCCCTTATTTTGAAAAATAACGTAATACTATGAAGTTATTTTAAAAGTGTATTATATTTATATATATATTTTAATTAGAGTGTGTTTAATATTAATATATATTTGTTAAGAAAACTGTGTGTGTTTTTATACTCGATACCGAAGGTAAAGAGTATATTGGTTTTGTGCAATGTCCGTCATGGTGTCTGTCCGTCTGTCCGTCCGTATGTGTGCAAGTTTTTTCCACACCCTTCAAGCTAGGGTCTTGAAACTTTCCAATTCTCTTTATCTATGGGATAGTAAATTAAAGTGTCAAGATTGGGGTTCTACGATAACTGGGGGGCTGGCAAATCGATAAATTCGATAACTCAAAAACGATAAATCCGCATATTTCACACACCCTTACAGCTAGAACTACCAAATTTGGTAAGAAGATAGCTACTAGCAACCCCCAAAAAACTGCATCAAAAATTTTGGAGCCACGCCCCCCCATTCCGCCCCCAGACCCCCCGCATTTTAAAGTCAAAAAAGCCTATATCTCTCACAGTTTTTGAGCTAGAGCCACCAAATTTGGTGCCAATTTAGCTGATGATGACCCCCCAAAAACTGCACCAAAAGTTTGGATGCCACGCCCACCAATACCGCCCTAGCCAACCCCATCTGCCCCAACGCTTCGTCAAAAACGGGAATGCGTGTATCTTCCAGAGTAGTGGAGCTAGAGCCACCAAATTTGGTAGGAAGATAGCTGGTAACGACCCCAAAAGAACTGCATCAAAGTTTTGGAGCCACGCCCACCCATACCGCCCCCAGCCCCCACGCATTTAGAAATCAGAAAAGCCTATATCTCCCACAGTTTTTTAGCTAGAGTCATCAAATTTGGTGACAAGATAGATGATGATGATCCCCCAAAAACTGAATCAAAAGTTTGGATGCCACGATCACCAATACCACCCTAGCCAACCCCATCTGCCCCAACGCTTCGTCAAAAACGGGAATGCGTGTATCTTCCAGAGAAGTAGAGCTAGAGCCACCAAATTTGGTAGGAAGATAGCTGGCAACGACCCCCAACAATCTGCATCAAAGTTTTGGAGCCTAGCCCATCCATTCCGCCCCCCTTTCCCCACCTTATACAAACTTTTAGCTAGAGTCACCAAATTTGGTATGAAGGTAGCATTTGACATTCCACAAGGATCTGCAGCAAAAATTTGGATGCCACGCCCAACCATACCGCCCCCAGCCCCCCTTTCCCCACTTTATACAAACTTCGAGCTAGAGTCACCAAATTTGGTATGAAGATAGCAATTGACATCCAACATAGATCTGCACCAAAAGTTTGAATGCCACGCCCACCCATACCGCCCAAAGCCCCATAGCCCCCCTTTCACCGCCTTTTACATGCTTCGAGCTAGAGTCACCAAATTTGGTATGAAGGTAGCGTTTGACATTCCACAAGGATCTGCAGCAAAAACTTGGATGCCACGCCCAACCATACCGCCCCCAGCCCCCCTTTCCCCACTTTATACAAACTTTGAGCTAGAGTCACCAAATTTGGTATGAAGGTAGCATTTGACATTCCACAAGGATCTGCAGCAAAAATTTGGATGCCACGCCCAACCATACCGCCCCCAGCCCCCCTTTCCCCACTTTATACAAACTTCGAGCTAGAGTCACCAAATTTGGTATGAAGGTAGCATTTGACATTCCACAAGGATCTGCAGCAAAAATTTGGATGCCACGCCCAACCATACCGCCCCCAGCCCCCCTTTCCCCACTTTATTCAAACTTCGAGCTAGAGTCACCAAATTTGGTATGAAGATAGCAATTGACATCCCACATAGATCTGCACCAAAAATTTGAATGCCACGCCCAACCATACCGCCCCCAGCCCCCCTTTCCCCACTTTTACAAACTTTCAGCTAGAGTCACCAAATTTGTTATGAAGATAGCAATTGACATTTCACAAAGATCTGCATCAAAAATTTGGATGCAATTCCACCCATACCGCCCCCAGCCCCCCTTTCCCCACTTTATACAAACTTCGAGCTAGAGTCACCAAATTTGGTATGAAGATAGCAATTGACATCCCACATGGATGGATCAAAATTTTTAATACTGGTATCGAGTATGCCGCAGTCGGTTGCGTCCGACTGCAACGTTTCCACTTGTTTTTATCTGTGCAAGCGGACTATGAAGATTTCAATTGAACCTAAAAATGGGTTCTCTTCATTATTGGCCTTTACTGTAACGTATGCGCTTGCGCTTTTTCAGATTTATCGCAATCGAATAGTGGACTAAATGGTGTTTTATAACTTTCCATAAATTCGCTTTCAAATTTATAAACGGTTATGTATTCACGAAATCGTGATAAAATTTGTATAGCTTGTATACGAAAGTCTGGGTATCTACTGTAAATGGTATCTATTTTAGCATGGCTAATAATTTTCTGAAAAATTTATATTTTATCAAGTTCTGTTGCCCTACTCATGTACCTCTTTTTGATAGTTCTCCTATGTATTTTATATAATTTGGACACTGTGTCCATCGTTTGGACACACCTCAAGTGCCTCTTTCAGCGTCGGTACGTCCCTTTGCTCAACGGGAGCAGCTTTTACAAAGTCGTGATTGCCGCTCATAGATCGAATTCTTTAAACAAGTTTGTATCAGTTGTATTTGTATACAGTGCTTATCAAAATGATAACATAATGACACATCAAAGTTTTAAGTTTCTTCTCTTGCAAAATGTTTGTTGTTGGAAATTAAAAAAAAAAAAAGTATGAGGAACGAAAGTGCAAAGCATATACTGTGAAAAAGCAACGTTACTTATTTTTTTAGCGTTGCCTGGAAATGCACCATTAACTTTTTTAACCCTTAACTGTCAACTGTCATCGAATGCAGACGTGTTTTCTCATCGTGGTCCGGTTAATTAATTCCCAAACGCAAAAGTGCAGTGATATAGAAGCTTATAAAATATATGTTTTATGCGAAAAGACGCTAAGTGCAATGTATCTGCACAAATCGCTTTTTAAAAATCTGCAATTCAAACAAAACAATTGACTTTTAACAAATAATAACTTATAAAACAAAAGGCAAAAACAAATTTTTCACCTCGCTTAGACAATGAGTCAGAGCGTGAATTGTGGCCAGCGACAACGCGAGCAAGACGAGCGTCGTCGGCAGAGCAACGCGTACTTCTCCGTAGTTTCAGAGCAGCCCGAGCGGTCAATTACCCCCCACCCGCAAATCGAACTCTCTTACACAGCGCGTGCCAGAGTACGTTCTTGCTCACCGTCTCCGTCCCTGTTATCTATCGATTCAACGCAATACGACCGCGCGCGGTCGGCAACACCCAACCCGACAAATGAAGTATTGAACACAGCACGCGACCGAAAGTTTTCGAGCTCCCCGTCTCTCTTAGCAACGACTGCAAGTGTTGCGCCCTCTCTAGGTACCGCAACAGCGACTACAACCACAACTGCACCGATACCTACTTCCCGTTCAACAAGCACAACGACTGCTGCGCCGTCAGCAAATCAAACTGAAAACAGCAAAAATGTTAAGCCGGCTACGCAGACTGTTATGGATCGCTACATTTATATCAAAAGAAAGCTAAGTCCGCAAAATTCTACGAATAAACCAAAATGACCCGTAGCAATTTAAATATACCCTCGAATGATACTACATACAATGGCAATAGATTTCACATATTGGCAGAAAACAAAGATGATCTGCCTTCTGATGCCGTTGGGGTTGTCACGAAAAAGCCGAAGCCACCCCCAATATATATACGCGAGAAAAGCTCCAGTGCTTTTGTTAACAAAGTTATCGAGCTCATAGGCAAAGATAGTTTCTTCACAGTTCCTCTCGTACAGGGTAAAATTCAAGAAATAAAAGTCCAGACAAAGTCGGAAGATAATTACAGAGTTCTCATAAAGCATCTAAACGAAAAAAAAATGAATTATTATACGTATTAATTAAAAAGCTGCAAGGGCCTGCAGGTCGTAATAAAAGGCATAGAACCTGATTTAACACCAGGAGAAATAAAACAGGCGCTGCAGGCAAAAGGATTTCGAGCAAAACCCGTCATAAGCATCTTAAACAGGACCAGGATGCCGCAACCACTTTTTAAAATAGAACTTTAACCAGAAACGAAGATGCTTAAAAAAACAAGGTGCACCCAATATAAAAACTTCAGCTTTTACTTCACCGAAGAATCACCGTAGACGAACCGCACAAACGAAACAGTCCGGTACAATGTATGAACTGCCAAGAGTACGGCCATACAAAAGCCTACTGTACACTGCGCTCGGTATGCGTATACTGTGGGGAACTGCATAACTCCGCAAGTTGCCCAGTAAGTAAAGAAGACTCTAGCAAAAAATAAGCACATCGACGTAATGCTACTTTCCGAAACACACCTTACAAACAAATATAACTTTAACATAAGTGGATACTTATTCTATGGTACAAATCATCCCGATGGTAAAGCACACGGTGGAACTGGTATTTTGATCAGAAGCCGCCTCAAGCACCACTACTATAAAGAGTTTGCTGAAAACTTTCTACAGGCCACATCTGTAAAAATACATTTGGACAGTGGGAACCAACTTACTCTTGCCGCTGTATACTGCCCTCCGCGTTATACCATATCTGAAGACCAATTTATGGAATTTTTTAACTCACTAGGAGAATGCTTTATAGCAGCAGGAGACTACAATGCCAAGCACACACACAGGGGATCACGTCTAGTGAATCCAAAAGGAAAGCAGCTCTACAATGAAATTATAAAAGCTAACAACAAGCTCGACCACGTTTCTCCTGGCAGACCAACATACTGGCCGACAGATCCCAAAAAACTACCCGATTTGATTGACTTTGCAGTTACCAAAAACATTTCGCGTAGACTAATAAGTGCAGAGTGCCTTTCGGATCTATCATCCGATCACTCGCCAGTCCTAATAAATCTGCAACGACACCCTGAATTCATAAATCGACCCGGTAAGTTAACTTCACATAAAACTAACTGGCTCAGATACAAAAAATATATAAGCTCACACATTGAGCTTAAGCCACGTCTCGTTGATGTAGCCGACATTAATAGTTTTGTTAACACTCTGGAGACTGTCTTCGTCGCCGCAGCTCGCGCCGCTACGCCTCAAATACCAAAAACAATACACAACCAAAGGACAACAAATCTACAAATTGAACAGCTCGTTCTTGAAAAGCGGCGCTTACGACGTGACTGGCAATCGAACAGATCGCCATCGGCAAAGCGAAAACTAAAAGACGCCACTCGTAAACTCACCAAAGCGTTAAAAATCGAGGACGAGCGCGCTCAACGCCGTTACATCGAGCAATTATCAGCCACCAGTACGAAAAACTCATTGTGGAGAGCTCACCCAACTCTAAGCTCACCAACAGAAACAGTAATGCCTATAAGAAACTTCGCAGGCGGCTGGGCTCGCAGCGATGAAGAAAGAGCTAACACATTTGCTACTCATCTCCAAAAAGTGTTCCAACCTAACCCTGCAACAAATACGTTTGCACTACCGACTGCTTCAAACGGCTCTCAGCTTCAACATGATCCAATCAAGTTTCGCCCGAATGAAATCGTTAGAATTAAAGAGCAACTGAACCCAAAACAATCTCCAGGAGGTGACCAAATAACCCCAAAGATGATTATTGAGCTTCCTTACTGTGCAATCTGCATAATTGCCCAGCTCTTCAATGCTATCACCAAATTTGGCCACTATCCAGACAGATGGAAAAAGTCTATTATCATTATGATACCAAAGCCTGGAAAAGATCACACAGTTCCCACGTCGTATAGACCTATAAGCTTATTACCGTGTCTATCAAAACTTTTTGAAAAATGTTTGCTGTCCCGGATATATCCATTCCTGAATTTTGATAACATAATCCCATCACACCAATTTGGCTTTCGTGAAAAGCACGGAGCAATTGAGCAGGTTAACAGAATAACGTTGGAGATACGAAGCGCGTTCGAAAATAGAGAATACTGCACTGCAATATTTCTGGATGTTTCTCAGGCATTCGACAAAGTTTGGTTGGAAGGTCTAAAATGCAAAAATTTATTTGTTTGCAAGCGTATCACAATTATAAGACACATTGGTTTAAGTGAAGTTAAAGAGGTAGGATCGCGGAGTTTGGCGTTTTTTATTGTTTGCAACTAGAGAATTGACTAAGTTTATTAAAATGGGTGGCTCTTGTCTCCTTCAGGACGAAGAAAAGGGCTCGATTCTTGCTTTTTCAAAGTTTGGCTGGACTGTTAGCCAAATTTATTGTAAAATTTGTCGAAGTCGCACTGCCATTGCAAATTTTTTGAAAAACCCGGAAAGTTACGGTAAAAAAGGAAGCACTGGTCGAAACCCAATCTTAAATGAGCGTGAAAAACGGCGCATTATAAAAAACACAAGCAATTCGTCAGCATCATGTGTCCAGCGTGCTTCACTTTCCGTCCAGAAACTGTCTGCCATGACTGTGTTTTGCGCTTTAAATAAGTCTAAGTACATTGTCCGAGGTGTACTTAAGAAGGTACCCCATTTGACTCCACGTCACAAAGCGGCAAGGATCGATTTCGCGCTTAGAAACTTGGAAACAAACTGGGACTCGGTAAGCAAATTGTTATACGGGTATTTTGCATGTGTATCACCGTCATGGTGTCGGTAAGTCCGTATGAAGGCGACTTTTTTTTTCGACACCCTTCAAGCTAAAGACTTGAAAATTTGCAAATATCTTTTTCTACGGCCGGGACAGAAAAAGTGTCAAGATGGGGGTTCTACGATAACTGGAGGGCTGGCAAATCGATAAATTCGATAGCTCAAAATCGATAAATCCATATATTTCGCACATCTTTACAGCTAGAGCTACAAATTTTGGTGAGAAGATAGCTACTGACAAACCCTAAAAAACTGCATCAAAAATTTTGGAGCCACGCCCCCCCATTCCGCCCCCAGACCCCTCCGAGGTTTAAAATCAGAAACGCCTATAGCTCCCACATTTTTTGAGCTAGACCTCCCAAATTTTGTGCCAATATAGGCGATGACATCTCCTAAAAAACTGCATCAAAACTTCGGATACCACGCGCACCCATTACCACCTATTCAAAAATGTCTTATAATATTGATACGGTTGAAAACACAATTTTTTGTTAATTTGTTAAAAAAATACAAATGTTTGAAATACTGCTATGAAATGATTTAAACCTGTTGTCTATTAATTTTTCAAATAAATTTCCGAAATTTTTATTTTGCTATGTAGGTGTCTTAAAAAATATTTGAAAACAAGTGGAAACGTTGCAGTCGGACGCAACCGACTGCGGTATACTCGATACCAGTATTAAAAATTGTGATGCCCATCCATGTGGGATGTTAATTGCTTTCTTCATACCAAATTTGGTGACTCTAGCTCGAAGTTTGTATAAAGTGGGGAAAGGGGGGCTGGGGGCGGTATGGGTGGAATTGCATCCAAATTTTTGATGCAGATCTTTGTAGAATGTCAATTGCTATCTTCATAACAAATTTGGTGACTCTAGCTCAAAGTTTGTAAAAGTGGGGAAAGAGGGGCTGGGGGCAGTATGGTTGGGCGTGGCATTCAAATTTTTGCTGCACATCCTTGTGGAATGTCAAATGCTACCTTCATACCAAATTTGGTGACTCAAGCTCAAAGTTTGTATAAAGTGGGGAAAGGGGGGCTGGGGGCGGTATGGTTGGGCGTGGCATCCAAATTTTTGCTGCAGATCCTTGTGGAATGTCAAATGCTACCTTCATACCAAATTTGGTGACTCTAGCTCAAAGTTTGTATAAAGTGGGGAAAGGGGGGCTGGGGGCGGTATGGTTGGGCGTGGCATCCAAATTTTTGCTGCAGATCCTTGTGGAATGTCAAATGCTACCTTCATACCAAATTTGGTGACTCTAGCTCAAAGTTTGTATAAGGTGGGGTTAGGAGGGCTATGGGGCTTGGGGCGGTATGGGTGGGCGTGGCATTCAAATTTTTGCTGCCGATCCATGAGGAATGTCAATTGCTACCTTCATACCAAATTTGGTGACGCTAGCTCGAAGTTTGTAAAAAGTGAGAAAAGGGGGGGGGGGGGGGCTGGGGCGTTATGGGTAGGCATGGCATCCAAATTTTTGATGCAGATCTTTGTGGAATGTCAATTGCTATCTTCATACCAAATTTGGTGACTCTAGCTGAAAGTTAGTAAATGGTGGGGAAAGGGGGGCGGAATGGGTGGGCTTGGCTCCAAAACGTTGATGCAGATTTTTGAGGGTCACTGCCAGCTATCTTCCTACCAAATTTGGTGGCTCTAGCTCCACAACTCTGGAAGATACACGCATTCCCGTTTTGACGAAGCGTTGGGGTGGATGGGGGCGGCTAGGGTAGGATCGGTGGGCGTGGCATCCAAACTTTTGATGCAGTTTTTAGGGGGTCATCATCACCTATCTTGGCACCAAATTTGGTGGCTCTAGCTCAAAAACTTTGGGAGATATAGCCATTTCTGATTTCAAAATGCGGGGGGGCTGGGGGCGAAATGGGTGGGCGCGGCTCCAAAACTTTGATGCAGTTTTTTGGGGATCGCTACTAGCTATCTTCCCACCAAATTTGGAAGCTCTAGCTCCACAACTCTGGAAGATACACGCATTCCCGTTTTTGACGAAGCGTTGGGGTGGATGGGGGTAGCTAGGGCAGTGTCGGTGGGCGTGGCATCCAAACTTTTGATGCAGTTTTTAGGGGGTCATCATCACCTATCTTGGCACCAAATTTGGTGGCTATAGCTCAAAAACTGAGGGAGATATATGCTTTTTTGACTTTTAAATTCGGGGGGCTGGGGGCGGAATGGGGGGGCGTGGCTCCAAAATTATTGATGCAGTTTTTTGGGGGTTGCTAGTAGCTATCTTCTTACCAAATTTGGTAGTTCTAGCTGTAAGGATGTGCGAAATATGTGGATTTATCGGTTTTGAGTTATCGAATTTATCGATTTGCCAGCCCCCCAGTTATCGTAGAACCCCCATCTTGACACTTTAATTTACTATCCCATAGATAAAGAGAATTGGAAAGTTTCAAGTCTCTAGCTTGAAGGGTGTGGAAAAAACTTGCATACATACGGACGGACAGACGGACAGACACCATGACGGACATTGCACAAAACCAATATACTAGTTACCTTCGGTATCGAGTATAAAAAACTAAGTGTCTTATCATTGTGATAAGCACTGTATATACATATTTGTGTTTTATATATAAATTTCGTTTGTTGTTACTGCGCTGTTATTTCGGCTGCTGCTGCTGTTGTCCTCGGCCTTTCTTCATTAGTATTATTGTTATTGTTGCTGTAGATTTTTTTTTTCTTGTAGAGACGATGTTGCAGTTGCTTGTTTGTTTGTTACTTCTTGTAGGTGAACTAAGCCGACGTTTGGTTAACTAGGCATTAGATTAGTGAAGCATTATTCGCTTTTGAGCTATTCGTATTATTTTTTTATTTTTTATTCACTTTTCGCTGCTGCTGCTGTTGTGTAGTCATAGTTTATATTGTTTTTGCAATTTGCATCATAGCCGAACAAATATATTTCAATTGGGGTGTTCAACAGCTCGTTTCATCGTTTCACGTTTCAAAGTTCAAAAGTCCCGCAACAACAACATACATAGAAAATTTCTTGAGACGTTGAAACACCCCAGCCTATGTATACAAAAAATGTTTCAAGTTTCAACAAAGTAAAGATGGGAAGAGCAAGATATTTTTTCGATATTTGCGATGTTCAGTAATTTTTAGTATATTTGGTGTATTTTTGTGCAAAAGAGTATACACACATATGATTAATGGCTGCCGCAAACAAAAGTAATCTCCGAATCAACTTTGTCTTGCCGTGAAACATCTAAAAATGTTAAAAGCATGTAATTGAGCAACTAATTGAAACAACGAGCTCTTCTCACCTTCAATATCCTCTATTTCTCTAATAACTTGCTTTGCTAAAGCATCGCATAGCATACCTTTATCTCTTTTAAATGGAATTTTTACAAATAAAGTATAACCGCAGTAAACAGCAACAGTGACAAGAATTGAAGAATAAGAAATGTCAACAAACAACAGCTGACTGCACAAACATGAAACGCATTGACACCCAAAATGCCGTTCACGAGTGAATCGTTTCAAGTTTGAAGCATGAAACGATGAAACGGAGCTGTTGAACACTCCAAATGTTTCAAGATGTTTTAGTTGGTTCAGCTGATTTATTGACGTATTTAACGATTCAAAAGTAACGCATTGTCATTTTTAGCTTTCACGTTCACTATTTTTATCAGATGAATTTGTGTGAGTTTCGCAAATTAACTATGTACTTTTTTTTTTGTACCTAATAATTGTTTCAATTTTACTTATGCCGATTCGGCTCAACTCACGGTCGCCATGTATTATGTTTAAACTTAAGCCATATAATATGTTTGATATTTTAAGCTGATTAAATGTTATTCGTGTAGAGATATAAACATCCGTCTGCGTTCTTACTTCTAAGCGTAAGGCTGGCCGCTGCTTTTGCAGAGAAGTCAGCGCGCGAGCCATACATAGTTTAGTACATAATGTAAAGAGAGTGTGAGTATGCACATATGTATTGTGTGTGGTCAAAGCGTGAGAACGCTGACGCGGCATCATTTGAGAGCGTTGCATTCTTATTTGCTGCTTGAAATTAATAAATTAAAAAATGCCCTTTAAAATCGTGAAAGCATCACTCCTAGAACAGACAGCATCCCATAAACATTAATATTTAAGAAAATTAGCAAAACCAACCATCATTTACTTTAAGCAGCTGGTCACTATGACCAGCTGTTAGTTTTGATTTAGCACCTAAAGCAAAAATATTACAACAAAAATACCAGAAAATCGTTTGCATTGTGCAACACGTTTTGACTTTTCTATCATTTTTTAGCACTGAAATCGTTGCAAAATTGCAACGATATTTTAGTCATAGCAAAGACCGAGGAATCTCAAGATGTTGCAATTGTTAAGAAAAGCTTTGTCTAAAAGGTTTGCCTCAAAAATATCTCAAATGATATACAGAATAGCAAAAGCAGTAGGCCATAAGTTCGAGGGAGTTCGATAGCGTTTTTGTTTCAGTTGCGCATGCACTCAGCGGCCCGTCAAGTGTACGCCAAGCGGCAGGCCAGCGGCAACCAATAACGGTAAAAATTTGTCACTGTATGTGTGCGTGTGTTTCCCTTTTTGCTGGGCCTGCTGTCTAAAATTTTGCTATTTTTAATATTTTGGTTTTCTTCTGTGTTTCCAAATTTGTGTGCAAAAAAATGTAGTAGTCAAACATTTGTTGCGTGGATTGGGAAAAACCCAGAAAAGTCCAATTAGACTAGCGTTAGATTAGTAATTAGTGGTAACAATTAGATAAAGCAAAAAGATCTATCTTTTTAGTACTGAAGTTGAGGCCTCCAAGGAGACAAGAGAATAAAGTTTGTTATAGTCCGAACATATAACACGAAATGGTTCAGGAATTAAATAGTTGCTCAAGCAACGATCAAAGCTATGGGGTAAGAAGTTACGTGAAGATCTAATTGGGACATTAAATCTAATTCGACTCAAAGAACTTATGAGTCGATTTCACCATTAAGTAGGCTAGTAATAAATGCATAGTTTTACGTTTTGAGAGCGAGGGAAGATTAATCAAATGGAGTATACTTGAATACGGGGGTAAGTCTACTCCAGGAACCCAGTTAAAACTTCTAAAGGCAAATAGTAGAAACTTCTTTTGCACAGATTCAATTCTATCCTGGTGAATCGAGGGACCACACACAAGTTCCATACTCCAGGATGGGACGTACTAGGGATGTATAAAGAGTTTTAGTGGTCTAGGGATCGTTCAACTCTTTCGACCACCGCTTGATGAAGCCAAAGACATTAATGGCCTTATTGACCATAGACGATATTTGAGAGTCAAACTTTTATTTAGGATCAAGAATAATGCCTAAATCTTTAATTTCAATTACGCGGTCAAGTGGAGAATGTAATGTAATGTAATGTCGAACGAGGGTGGGCTTGCGCCCTTCGGCACTGCGACCCACAAGGATCTATTGTGCCCCCTTACCACTAGTTCATTTTTAATGTTCTCAGGAACTGAGTCAGACCAGTCTGTGGGATATGCATCAGGTCTTCCTCTCTGAGAGTGTAGTTGCCTAACAGCTTTGCTCTATTACGTGCCAGGGCGGGGCAGTTTGTGATTAGGTGTTCCATTGATTCAACATCCTCTTCGCAGAATCTACAAGTTCTGTTTCTAGCAAGGCCCATCTTATGTAGATGGTCGTTGCAGGGAAAGTGGCCTGTTAACGCCCCACAAAGTGACCTAAGTTGTGATCTGTTTAAGGATAGAGCTACCTTTGCTCTTGCTGCATCAGGGCAACATATCTTTTTGAGTGCCTAAGACCCTCTAGATTGTTCCAGTGCATTATTTTCTTTTTTTCTAACCAATTGTGTATGTCAGATTTGAGTTTGTTGTTTGAATAACCAAACATTGGACTTGGGCCTATAAACGGGGCTTCCGCTCCTAATTTAGCCCTTACATCCGCGGCCTCATTACCTGAGTGACCTTCATGTCCTGGGACCCAAACCAGAGAAACTCTATTATTGGTTGCCAGTGCATTTAGCTCACGGTGACATTCATGTATGAAGTTTGAGCTATAGCTATAGCTGTTTAGTGCTTTAAGAGCTGCTTGACTATCGGAGAGTATACGAATGTTAACTCCTACCAATCGTCTGCTATTCAGTCTATATACCGCCTGTAAAATAGCGAAGAGCTCCGCCTGGAAAACGGTGCATTCGGCCTCAAGTGAGAGAGAGATGTGTGTGCGAGGACCCACTATGCCTGCTCCTACCCCTGATGCTGTCTTGGATCCATCTGTGAACCAATTTTGTGCATCGTCATTTAGCCAAGATGGATTTGAAGTCCATTGCTCTCTTGTTGGAAAAATGACCTTGTAATTTTTCGTGAAACTATGGATGGTTTGTATTTGGTCTAGGGTTTTTGTTTTATCAAGGATGTCCTCTACCCTATTCAATATACCTAGGTGTCCTCTAAGGTTGCCCTTCTGGTATTTGTTACCTACATAGAGCCCCAGAGCCTGCTTTACAGCCTCTTCCTCTATAGCTAGGTGTAAGGGAGTTAGGTTTAGAATTGCTTCCAGACCTGCTGTCGGGGTCGTTCTCAGTGCCCCTGTGATACTTAGGCAAGCTAGCCTTTGTACCTTGTTGAGTTTATTGATAGCGGTGCTTTGTGTGGCTTTTTCCCACCATACTGCCGCCCCGTACAGAATCATTGGTCTTACCATTTGGGTGTACGCCCAGTGGGCCATTCGTGGAGAAAGCCCCCATGATTTGCCAAGCATCTGCTTGACAGCCCAGAGAGATCGAGTTGACTTTGTGGTTACTGCTCTCAGGTGTGCGTTCCAAGTGAGTTTGCTATCCAGAGTTACCCCTAGATATTTTACCTCTGTACTCAGAGTCACAACTGTGCCACTAACCTTTATGTCTGGGAATTTTAGAATCCTTTTATTGGTGAACGGGATTATGATGGTCTTACTAGGGTTGATAGAGAGCCCTTCTGAGGTGCACCATGTTACCGTTTGATCGAGAGCACGTTGCATGAGGTCTGCTAGGATCCTTTCATCTTTGCCCCTGATGATTACGGATATGTCATCTGCATATCCTATCGTTTTGCATCCGTTTGCATTGAGAGACAGAACTAAGTTGTCTACTAGGAGTGACCACAGTAAAGGAGATAGAACACCACCCTGTGGGCAGCCTTTTGAGGCATGTATGCTAGCCGAGGCAAGTCCAAGATCGGCCTTTATCAGTCTGCGGCATAGCATTGCCTTCACCCAGGCTACTACCTTAGGGTTTACCCCCCTGTTTGTCAGAGCCCGGCTCATTGAGTCAAAGTTTGCATTATCGAAGGCACCCTCTATGTCCATGAAGGCGCATAGGGCGACCCCCTTTGCGTCAATTGCTTTTTCTATGTCAGTTGTCAAATGATGCAGTGCCGTCACCGTGGATTTACCCTTCTGGTAGGCGAATTGCAGTTGTGAAGCGGGTTGGCTTCTAAAATGTCAGTTCTGACGTAGCAGTCTATCAGTTTCTCCATGGTCTTTAGCATGAAAGAGGAGAGACTGATTGGTCTGTATGATTTGGTCATAGTGGAGAAGCATCAAGCAAGTAGAAAGCAGTATGAGGGGTACTTCTACAAAAATTCATGACTTTACATTTAGAACAATTTAAATTGAGTAAGTTAAAACGACACCAGGCCGACAATGCACCCAAATTCGACTGTAGCAAGTTTCAAAGAGAAGCATCATTATAGGTGAAACATGTTTTTACATCATCAGCAAACATATATACCAAAGATTTACTACAGCTGGAAGATCGTTAATACACTGATTAAATAGCAAAGTTCCAAGATGACTCTCCCTGGGTAACACCAGAGGTAACAAAAATAGGCTTAGATACTGACAATTTAAAAATAACTTTTTGTGTTCGGCCACATAAGTACTCCGAAAGCGACAATAAAAGTTTTGATGGAAATCCAATAATATTTAATTTATGAATCAATGACTAACAGAATCAAATGCCGTACTGAAATCGGTGTAAACAATGTCAGTATGCATTTTTTCCTGAAACCCTTTGATAACAAACGAAGTGAATTCAAGAAGGTTAGTGGAAGTCGATCTACGCCTAACAAAACCGTGTTGATAAGGCGCTAAAATTGAACTACATCAGTGTTGCAGTTGAGAACATATAATTTTTTCAAAGTCTTTTGGTATGGCAGACAACTGGGATATGCCCCTATGATATGTAACGTTTGACTTTGAAGAGTTTTTATGAAGTCGAATGATAAAAGATTCCTTCCATATAGCAGGAAACACAGTTGAATCAACAGACAAGTTAAATAATTTATTTAATGGCGTACAAAAAGAATCCGCGAAGTATCTAAGAATACAACCTGGCACTGCTTAGAACCAGGCAAGTAGCCAGGTTTAATAGAGTTAAATTCACTAAGGAGCGTAGACTCAGTAAATACTGGGACATATAAGCAATTTGACGTTTGAACTTGAAAAGGATAGGAATTACTACTACTATACATATTCGATGAGTATACTGATTGAAAATACTCAGCAAATAGATCGGCTACTGACTGATCAGAACTTGCTTTTGTATCATCTAGGTATACTGAGGACGGCAATCAAGAAGACTTACGTTTAGAGTTAACAAATTTATAAAACTGTTTAGGGTCACGAGAACAGTTTAGTCTAAAACGATTCAGATAATTATTATGACAAGATGTGTTAACTAGATTTTGCTACTAAATACGAATATATATGCAAAGTAGTTCCCGAATTTTTAAAATTTTTATATGTTCTTGTCTTCGCGTTTTTCAATTTCGTTAGTTCCTTCGCAAACCATGGAGTTTTATTATCACCTGAAGAACAAGTGAGGGGAACACAAATATCCAAAAGCGAATTCAAGGTCCCATAAAATATGGCAATGGCAGTTTCTATATCACTACAGGAATAAAGGCGAGACCAATTAGTATGTTGAAGAAGATAATTTAATTTAGTAAAGTTAGTTTTACGAAAGCAACGAGTTCTTAAAGTATTATTTGATACTGAACTAGGGTTAAGAATTTCGATGGATAGTTCTAAGGTTGAATGGTAGGTATCTTCCGGAAGCACTAGAGGGGGTATTCTACTAGCATTACTGCAATCTGAGTAAGAAACAAATATTAAGTCCAACATTCTACCACTACAGTTATGACTCCAGGCCATCGATAAAATCATCAGAAGTGACTGGTAATATATTGTACATATATTAGCTTTGGCATATACTGTTTCTACTAACAAAAAACAGCTTGTCAATTTTATTACTCTCACTTTAGAGTATCAGTCCTCTCCCGCTTTCATCCAGTCTTATCCGTCGTTCTTGCGGCAATATTCTGCCTTTGTGCTCACACTCTTTCACTCAAGCGCTCATTTGATTTTTACCGTTGTATCGTGCTCATTGCATCGACACATACATACGTACATACCTGCACCCTTTTTTGGTATAACATATTATTTGTCATCTTAAACTACCTGTTTAATTTATTTAATATGCTTGTTTGCTGCAGTAAAAATTGCAAAAAGGTTGGAACATCCAACCAAGATTTCATTTTATGTAGATTGTGTGACAACATGATTCACATGAAATGTGCTGGCTTACGGCCAAATAAGAGACTGCCTAGTTGCAGACACAGGCCTTAAATGGTTCTGTGACAGCTGCAATGTAGTGGAGAAGGAAACTTCCCAATGCATTAGGCAGACTCATGAAGGTTTCAAGTCTATGCACGTTGCCTTCAACAATCTGCATACGGCATTTAAAGAGCTTGAAAACAATTTTTAAAATGGCAAGACGATCACTGAGTCTCCGAAGTGTAAGAAGACTTCGGGGCCCTACACGCCTTGTGTTCCACCTGCCTTGCCCAGCAAGCCACTTCTGGGGTCTAGCATAAATCCCATAACTCCTATTGCTAGCCCATTAATGGTATATAATTCGCCGTCAAGAAATCCCACTAATAGCTTAACCACTGGTACTTCTATAAATGAGCCCTCTGGTTCGACAGCTTGTGTGCCTAGTAATCCTACTGTAGGTACAGCCGGGGCTCCCAAGCCTCTTGTTGTGGTGCCATTAAATAAATTTATATTTGTGTCCAGGCTGGCATCCGATACTTCATCGGATGATGTTTCACCTTATGTTAAAAGTAAAATTGATTCTCCTCTTATTATTGTTGAGAAGTTGAAATTTAAACACGCCCGAAGTATAACTTCTTTCAAGTTGAGCGTGCCTCCTGAACTTTTTTCGACAATTTGTTCGGAAAGTTCTGGCCATGAAGCTTATTGTAAAGGAGTATGAAAATAGGCGAATTAATAATAATAAGGGTATTAGGATTAGTAGTTCACCGCCTGTAAGACACCTCCACCTCGGTGGCAAAAAAATAATAAAACTACTTAGTTTGGCCTATCAAAATGTAGGAGGCCTTAACACCAAACTTTCTAAATTATAACTTGACAGCTTATCTTTTGATTCTCAAATAGTTGCACTCACGGAAACCTGGTTAAAACCTGATATTTCTGACTATTCCGTTTTTCCTTCAAAATATAACTTGTACAAATGCAATCGTGCTTCCCGCAAGGGGGTGGTGTTCTAATTGCTGTTGATTCTTGTTTTTCCTGAACAGATTCATTCTCATGCTCTTCCGGACATAGAGTTTTTATGTGTTAAAATATTACTAAACGGCCGTTCACTTTATGTTACTTGTTCTTATATTCCTCCTCATACTGATGTTAACATTTACTCATCCGATCTTAGTGCCCTGCAACTTACTTCGTCGTTGTTGACAGATATGGATAATCTGATAGTAATTGGTGATTTTAATCTGCCACATGTTGTATGGTCTGTGAATAACACATCTTTGGCGATATTACCAGTCACTTCTGATGATTTTATCGATGGCCTACTGGAGTTTGGCCTATCGCAAGTTAACAGGGTGCATAACTGTAGTGGTAGAATGTTGGACATAATATTTGTTTCTTTCTCAGATTGCACTAATGCTAGTAGAATACCCCCTCTAGTGCTTCCGGAAGATACCTACCATTCAACCTTAGAACTATCCATCGAAATTCTTAACCCTAGTTCAGTATTTAATAATACTTGAAAAACACGTTGCTTTCGTAAAACTAACTTTACTAAATTAAATTATCTTCATCAACATACTAATTGGTCTCGCCTTTATTCCTGTAGTGATATAGAAACTGCCATTGTCATATTTTATGGGACCTTGAATTCGCTTTTGGATATTTGTGTTCCCCTCACTTGATCTTCAAGTGATAATAAACCACCTTGGTATACGAGGGAACTATCGAAATTGAAAAAACGCGAAGACAAGATCATATAAAAATTTAAAAAAATCGGGAACTACTTTGCATATATATTTGTATTTAGTAGCAAAATCTAGTTTTCTTTCTGTTGACACATCTAGTTATAATAATTATCTTAATCGTTGTAGACTAAACTGTTCTCGTGACCCTTAACAGTTTTATAAATTTGTTAACTCTAAACGTAAGTCTTCTTGATTTCCATCCTCAGTATACCTAGATGATACTAAAGCAAGTTCTGATCAGGCAGTAGCCGATCTATTTGCAATAGCAATGCTTTAAGCACGTAAGCATCGTTTGGTTGGGCCTTTATGCTATCAGCTATCGCACTCGCTCACACTTATTGCTTGCATCACTAATATTAATATACACATAAAACCCACATTTGAAAAAAATTTAATTATGCCCGATATAATAAATATATATAATATTAATGAAATTTCCACACTTAGAAGATTTCAATCACGACCGCATATATATCAAACGAAAGGTAACCAAGCCTATTATATGTAAAGAAAAACTGCAAAAAATCTCTCAGTGATTTTTTTGTAGCAATTTGCAGTTAAAAAAAGTAATGATTTTTGCACTGATTTTTTGCCTTAAAAAGTTATATATTTGGCAAAAGTATATAAAATTTGAATGTTGGAGTGTTTGTTTAACTCATTGTAGCGTACTGGTAGGTTGCCGGACGGTTGGGGTGTCCCAAAAGAAGTTTTGGTAGCTTTTATGCACTGCAATTACATACCCAAATCAGGTTGAGACACGGGGGGTTTCTTCAGCATCGACGGCGTTATCCAGAAAGACTAATGGAGGGGCAGCGGAGGCGGGACCCATTTATCGTAGCTCAGTACGGGAGTGTGGGGGGGTTCTTGCTGTCTCAATAGGCCTGCACTACATTATTTTATTAATTATTATAGAGTCCCTAAAAAATATACGCTCCCATGGAGCAAACAAGCAAAACTAGCGACACCGAAAATGAATGTCAACTATCGGAAAATACTCTAACACACGAATAGTATTCCTCTTAGATACATTGCGGTCGTGGCTACGCTGGTAATTGCCACGCCTTCTTCTTTACCCACCCTACCATGGTCTACTGATGCTAACATACAACAGTAAGACCCCATATCAGAACCTTATGTCATCATTATTTCACCCAGGTCATTGGAACCAAACCAAATTACAAATCCATCATTTAACAATATTTAAACTTAATGAAATTTATTTTCATAATTTTTCCACATTTGTCGCATTCCTATATGTACTTAATGTTATTATTTTACACTTGGTTTTCGCTACATGTTTTGTTAACAAGTTTTTTTTTTTTTTTTTCAAACAAAAAAAATTATTTATTTATTTTAACCCTTGAGAATCTTTTAAAACTTAGTTTCTTTCTTATTATAAACATTCGACACAATTACACTTGCTGGAAGAAATTTGCATATTTAGTTATATACATAGATGAATGCAAAAGAATTTAAATACTAAATAGGTTAGCTTGTTAACAAAATAGAACTTTGAGTTACAGGGTATTTATACACGGAAGATTATACAGCAGGGCTGCTAAAGATATAAAACCTTTTAAGCAATAGTTTTATTCACTATTATGGTTTGTCTTAAACATTTTTTTTTTTTTTTTTTTTTTTTTTTTTTTTTAATTTATTTTATTTGTTAACGTTACTTTAAAGATTTTCTTTTTAGTTGTTTGATTTAACGTTATGTACTATTTTTTTTTTTTTCTTGTGTTAAAAAGGTATAGTTATTATCCATATTAAAAGTGAACCAAACGTTTGAAAAAAATTAATATGCCCCATTGCAAAGGCTAGTGTAGGGTATTTCGTCAATTGCTCAAAAAAAAAAAAAAAGACTCAGCAGCTGTTTCACTTACATGCGTTCCATCGACGAAAGATCTTTCGGAGAGAACGTTGCTGACGAGGGCTATGCGGGATTGTTGTTGTTGTTAAGAGAGGTTTTATGCGTAAGCTAAGAGTAGCTTCAACTTTTGCACGTGCATTTTTTTTTTTTTACCCAACTCGAGGGTTATGTAATAACATTGTTAACTTTAACTCACTTTTTTCTTTTGTTTAGGTTTTAATTATATTCAATTAACTTTGGGCCTGTTGGTAATTGACCAACTTTAAATTATTTTAGTTCAGGGGTAGTGGTTTCATTTGGCCACTGCACATTGCACACACTTACATATATATATATATATACTTGTATATTTTTTTTCTCGTTGCTATTTTTCTCAGCTTCAGCGTAATTGTGTCGGAAGGCTTTCAAAGAGACAAAAATTTAATACAATTTAATTTCCCCGCTTTTAATAATTATAACTATTACTTTTCACTAATTTAAGTTACACCAACAACGGAACGATTCGCTGGGCGTTTATTTAAGGTTTTTAACCACTTTGCTTCGTTTTACTCTTCTTGGCACCTTTCAGTTTATTGTTTAGCAGGTATTTTTTTTAGTTTTAGTGTTATTTATATGTTGCACTTTATAAAAAAATTTGTATGTTATATCCACGACGTTGGCGATCAGACAAGCTCAGATTTTGGATTGAGCGGCTGCCCGCTCTCTACCCCTGCGCATAATTGCTTTGGCCGATGCGTTCGGGGCCGAGAGAGACAATGGGAGAGAATTAATTGCTCGCCCGCAATTTTTCTTCTGCTTTTTGTAATAATAGGCGAAAAGGTCAGCCAAAGTCAAACTCTATATGAGGACGACAGGGGTGCAGCAAGGTAGCTTTTATTAAATGCAATTTAATGCAAATAATGCGCCGCCGCAGCTGGCGAATGTCGCTTTTATAATAATTTCACAAAAAAAATTATTAACCGGCTGGTTACACAAAATTCCAATGCAAATAAGCTTGCAATGATGGAGCAAAAACTTAATTTTTTTTTCTTTTATTAAAAAATTCAATACGGGAATATTTTTTCTTGTTCAAAAACACAAGTGGTTCGTTCAGCTGCCAGATTTGAAAAGACAGAGCCGAGTGGAGCAATGTTCTATCACACCTCGGTATAACCTGAAACCAATCATGCATTTCCGCTAAAATAAAGATGCAAAACGAATTGCAGTTGACATGAGAGCGAAGCTGCCACATCATTTGATTGCTTCTGACCGAGAGATGGCGCTTTAACTGTTCTGTTGTTGCTGCCACTCTCAAGCTTAATGTTTTATGCCTTTATTAATTATAAAAATTATAATATAGGTTTATAGGGGAATATTACAACCACAGATAACTCTGACGACTCACAGGCGGAAGGTTAGCTGGAATTAGTATTTAATATCTTTGGCATGATAAGTTCCTAATTCACGACCTTGCAGAGTTTCTAAAATATAAAATGAATTTCCAACTTTCCTCTTTACTCGGCATTTTGAAAACTGAGGACTTAACTTTTTATTGTAATTTTGACCATAGTTACTAAGATTAAAATTTCTTTTAAAGACTTCTTGTCCTTCCTTGAAAGAAACTGGTTTCGCACGCAAATTATATTGGTTTGCATTTATCTCGTATGCTTTACGACTGTTAGCTTGAATGTCTTGTCTCAATAATGATAAATACTCAGGTCTATTAATCGGGATTGAATCATCCAACAGAGATAGTTGCTTTAAGATTTTATAATCATCTCCATGTAAAATCATGTTAACGCCAAACAACGCTTTATAAGGTGAACAACCTATAGCCTGATGAAGAGATGATCTGAGAGCACACGAAATATGTGTAAGATACAAATCCCAGTTAGTTTGATCTTTGCGTATATAAGCACGAATAGCTGCTAACAAGGAACGATTAACTCTTTCCGCCGCATTACTTTGTGGCGAATACAATGCTGTGAACATATGTTTAATTCCAAACTGCGTTAAGCAAGCTTTGAAATCATTTGCTTTAAACTGGGAACCATTTTCGCTAACTATCATTTCTGGCACCCCATAGCAATGAAATATATTTTTTTCTAAGAATTCAATAATCAACTTCGTTGTAAATTTTTTTAGTGGACACAACCAATGGTAACGACTAAAATGGTCTAACACAATTAAAAGTCCAATATTTCCACGTTTACTTCGAGGATAGGGGCCTAATATATCAATATACAACTTTTGGAATGGTCTATTTGATACGCTTTGCACTCCCATTGGCGGACGTAATGTACTATTTGGAGCTTTAGTTTCCTTGCATGTATCACATTCACGAATATAGCTACGAACTTCTTTGGACAACCCTGGCCAAAAGAAATTCCTACGAATCCGCTCAATCGTCTTTTGCATGCCTCCATGAGCGGCAAGTACATTGTCATGTGATTGACGAATGACGGACAGACGCAATTTCTCCGGGACCCATAATCTCCAACAGCACGATTCTTGCGCAGCATCCCCGGACGGATGTTCTGTTCGAATATAAACAAATTTCTCCACCACACGCAAATCAGGAAATTTATCTGCATTAGACACAACCCTTGTCTTGAGATCCACATACTCCGCATCGAGAAATGCCGGTGACTCAAGATCAATAATGGGAGTAGATGCATCTAGGCTATCTATCTGGTCCTCATACAATCTTGACAATGCATCTGGTACGACATGATCTTTACCCTTCCTATGCGAAATGGTAAATTTAAATGCTTGCAATCGAAATATCCATCTTGCTAATCTGCCTGAAACATTTTGTTGACGCATTAACCAAAGTAAGCTCGAGTGATCTGTAACAACTTCGAACTCCTGAAGCTCCAAATAGCACCGGAATTTTTCAATTGCTAAAATAACAGCAAGGCATTCTCGTTCCGTAACGCTATAATTTCTTTGGGCTTTACTTAGTTTTTTCGACATAAACGCGATGGGTTGTTCCTCTAACTGATGCGATAATTGTATGAGCACAGCTCCAATTCCATAATCACTGGCATCACAGTGTAGGAAGAATTTTTTTGAAAAATCTGGGTTCTGAAGCACTGGTGCGGTTGTAAGTAACACCTTTAATTTATCCATAGCCCCTTGAGCTTCAAGTGACCACTTAAACGGTTTCTTGGTGGACAACAATTCGGTAATGGGGTGTGTGACTTCAGCAAAATTCTGTATAAATCGACGATACCAACCACAGACTCCTAAAAATCCCCTTACTTGCTTTAAATTTTTGGGTGTGGGCCAGTTCCAAACACAATCTATTTTCGACGGACATGTTGCAATTCCTCCACTCCCAATCACGTAACCTAAATAATCAATTCTCGTTACACAGAAATGGCTCTTTTCGATATTTAGAGTTAGATTAGCTTTTTGAAACTGATCAGCCATAAGTACTAGAATAGCTAAGTGGGAGGAGAAATCTTCCGATACAATACAAAGATCGTCCAAGTACCCAAACACACAGTGGCGTAAATCTGGCGGAATAATTTCGTCCATTAAACGACACATTGTTGATGGCGCGTTGCATAAGCCAAATGGCATAACGGCAAACTGATAAAGTGGCCTACCGGGCACTGTAAAAGCGGTTAAAGGTTTAGACTCTTCGGATAGCTCGATTTGCCAATAAGCGTCTTTTAAATCTAATTTGGAAATAACGTTCGCTTTTGGTAAACGTGCAAAGATACCTTCGATACTTTGTAAAGGATATGCATCCTTTTTGGTGACTGCATTTAATCTGCGTGCATCCAAACACAAACGGACCTGGTTGGGTTTGACTACTAGCCTCATGGGAGAGCTCCAAGGACTTTGAGATAACTCAATGACTCCTAAGTTCAGCATCCGATCTATTTCCGCGTACATCAACTTTTCCACCGCGGGGCTAACAGGGTAATATCGTTGCTTCACTGGCTTTGTCTCTAACAGTTCTATGCGATGTTTAATCAACGACGTACGACCAAGACCTTTTTTGTACACATTGGGAAACAACGTCTTAATGAACTCTAACTGTTGCACTTCCAACTCGGTTAACGGAAATTGATTTGACTCTTTGTTATCAGTACTTATAGAACTGATTATACCGGGTGCTAAATTGTATTTTTGCCAAAAATCTATTCCTAAAATAAGCTTTTGGGCAATTGTTGGTATCACATATAAAGTCATAGACTTTTCATTGCTATTATAAGTGATAGGTACTTGCAGATAACCTACGACTTGGTGAGATTTACCATCAGCAGTCTTAACGTTCGAAGTAATTGCCTTAAATTCCGAATGCTTCATTACTTGTTGGGCTAAGTCTGAGCCTACACAACTAACATTGGCTCCGGTATCTAACAAACCTAATTCTCGAAATTCTAAAAAATGTACTTTCGCATAACTTCGGCAATCTTCATTATTCTGATAGATTGCAGATATTAACAGCTGACGTTTGTTTCTAATGTTCCTAAAGTATGTTTTTAGTCTACGTGTGTTTCTTACACTTCTTATTTTTTTATTCGTAAATATTCTACCTCTTATTTCTAAATATTTTTTTAATCTTTCATGGTAAGGTAAACCAAAAAGACTCGGCTTAAGTAATGTATTTGTATTTTGCTGTGTATTTTTACCCGGGACCCCCTGTATGGTTAGTTGGGTAGTCCCCTCTGACGGTTTTCCGACTTCATCAAACAAGCTTTACATTGTGGCTTATACACGTTAGGCAACCCACAGCCATAACAAAACACCTTTCTTTCCGCTAAGCAATCCTCCCATCGATGACCTGACTTAGCACAATTCCAACAGACAACCTTGGGCGAATCTTTCTGCACCGCAGCAATAGAATTATCAACCGTAGTAGAACTATCGACCTCATCGTCTTCCATTTCTAAAGCATACATACGATATGAACTTGGCTCACGGAGCTTAGGATTGGATACAGCTCGCGACCTGCCCATATCATTTAAGAAATTCTCACGCTTTTGCACTAACCGGCGCAAATGAGCAATAGAATAAACTTCTTCAAACAATAAACGATCCTTCATTTCGGCAAGCAAGTTAGCCTGCACAATCTCTACAAGTTCATGTTCCTCAATGCTAAACGATAAACGATCCATTAGTTTGCAAATGGCTTCATAAAATGCTTCGAAAGACTCACCGGGCTTCTGTTTGCGGGCGCGAATTTGCTCTCGCAACTCATTATTGGAGCGACTTTCCTTAAACTGGTAACGAATTGCTTGACAAAACTCAGTCCAAGTAAATTTCTCGCCACCTATACGTTTATGGTAACGCCAGTACCAATCCTTGGCTTTACCTACCAATAGAGTATGAACATTCTTGTTTAATCCTTCGACATCATTGTCTAAGTTTTCCTGCGTTAGTGTTTTTATACGGTACAAAAATTCTTCGACTGTCATACCATTTCTAGTGCCATCGAAATAAATACCCCATTTCTGAATAGTATCAGCAATCTTTCTGGGTACACATCCTACATTTCTGTTTACATTCTCAGCTTCTCTCAAACTATTGTGCGAATTTAAACTTGAGTTTACCCTAACGCTACTCTGCATGATTGGAGCGTTCAATTGTACGTTGGACAACACTCTGGTGATGGTGGCCTGTATTAACGACTCAATTTGGGACATATATATATTTGGTTGACGCCGAGCAGGTCTCCCCCGTGTTGCTCTTCCATGTTGGTTAGGATTCCTAGGTGCAGCGGGAACTCTATTGATGTCGACAACCCTAGCACTCTCTCCTATCGCTGAAGAATTTCCTTGAGCCTGTACCTCTGCTAATGGCTCGTTATGAACATCCCCTCTTATTTGTTGTGGCCTAGCCATGGGATTTATATTCAGTGCTCGAGTAACAGCACGAGTTGCTGGTCTCTCGACTTGAGAAGGACCTCTTTTCGGACCTGGAGAACAATTTCCTACCACTAACTTAACATCACTTGCCTGCACGACAGCAAAGCAAGCTGGACAATCCGCGTGAGATTGTAAACGTAGTTCAATGCACGATTTATGAAACACATGTTTACACAAGGTGATCGAACAAGGTTGAGCATTCGTCATACTCTCACTACATATTAAACAAAAATCATCTAACTCCACCCTTGGAGTATCAAAACTATGTTGTAACGGCATATTAAATAAATTTTTCCATTGACCTTTTCCGGCTACTTAAATAATGACATAGAATCCGCAAAAGATACCTAGAGGAAGAGGAATAACTGGGCTATTTTAAACTAAAGCAATCCACATCCAGCAAGAGTGTATATAAAATCAATGCTGCTTATTTAACGGACAGCGATACGCTTGCGCATTCTCTCTGTATTTCCAGCTAAAAGAACAATAAATCTCTTACACAACCCTAAACTTTTTGGTGACTACTGACTTGGCATTTGTTTTTTTTTTTAATTACAATATCCTATCCATCCTTTGTGATTAACATTGTATCGATAACTTCGGTCGATTACATTCACATGCGCAAACACTCGAATTTCCAGAAGTGTATGCTATCCTAAACGCCAAAAATGAACAAAATAATGAACTCACGATAAATCCAAGCGAAAAACAAACGAGCATCTCTATGATAACTTTTGACCAAACCCTTCTTGATATGTTCATGCAATAGATCCACTCTATTGCATTCACTCGAAACCAAAGGATGTTATTCGGGTAATACTTAAGTGCTCTCTCAAATTTCATCGGTTGAATTTTTTAACTCATGTTAAAATAATCAAATTCCAGATTAACAATTATTTTACACTTTATAAATTGCAAAAGCTTCATAAATAGTTATGGGCGTAAACGATCAAAATCCCTTCAACAGCTATTACCACACTTTTTACTTTAACCTTTTTTTTTTTTTTTTCTTTTCATTTTTTAACTGCTATTGGGTTAACTATTGAAATTCTTTGTACGTTTATACCACATGTTTTTGGGCTTTTCGCCACACGTTTTGGGCGCCAAATAAATCTATGTAGCGTACTGGTAGGTTGCCGGACGGTTGGGGTGTCCCAAAAGAAGTTTTGGTAGCTTTTATGCACTGCAATTACATACCCAAATCAGGTTGAGACACGGGGGGTTTCTTCAGCATCGACGGCGTTATCCAGAAAGACTAATGGAGGGGCAGCGGAGGCGGGACCCATTTATCGTAGCTCAGTACGGGAGTGGTGGGGGGTTCTTGCTGTCTCAATAGGCCTGCACTACATTATTTTATTAATTATTATAGAGTCCCTAAAAAATATACGCTCCCATGGAGCAAACAAGCAAAACTAGCGACACCGAAAATGAATGTCAACTATCGGAAAATACTCTAACACACGAATAGTATTCCTCTTAGATACATTGCGGTCGTGGCTACGCTGGTAATTGCCACGCCTTCTTCTTTACCCACCCTACCATGGTCTACTGATGCTAACATACAACAGTAAGACCCCATATCAGAACCTTATGTCATCATTATTTCACCCAGGTCATTGGAACCAAACCAAATTACAAATCCATCATTTAACAATATTTAAACTCAATGAAATTTATTTTCATAATTTTTCCACATTTGTCGCATTCCTATATGTACTTAATGTTATTATTTTACACTTGGTTTTCGCTACATGTTTTGTTAACAAGTTTTTTTTTTTTTTTTTTTCAAACAAAAAAAATTATTTATTTATTTTAACCCTTGAGAATCTTTTAAAACTTAGTTTCTTTCTTATTATAAACATTCGACACAATTACACTTGCTGGAAGAAATTTGCATATTTAGTTATATATATAGATGAATGCAAAAGAATTTAAATACTAAATAGGTTAGCTTGTTAACAAAATAGAGCTTTGAGTTACAGGGTATTTATACACGGAAGATTATACAGCAGGGCTGCTAAAGATATAAAACCTCTTAAGCAATAGTTTTATTCACTATTATGGTTTGTCTTAAACATTTTTTTTTTTTTTTTTTTTTTTTTTTTAATTTATTTTATTTGTTAACGTTACTTTAAAGATTTTCTTTTAGTTGTTTGATTTAACGTTATGTACTATTTTTTTTTTTTTTCTTGTGTTAAAAAGGTATAGTTATTATCCATATTAAAAGTGAACCAAACGTTTGAAAAAAATTAATATGCCCCATTGCAAAGGCTAGTGTAGGGTATTTCGTCAATTGCTCAAAAAAAAAAAAAGACTCAGCAGCTGTTTCACTTACATGCGTTTCCATCGACGAAAGATCTTTCGGAGAGAACGTTGCTGACGAGGGCTATGCGGGATTGTTGTTGTCGTTAAGAGAGGTTTTATGCGTAAGCTAAGAGTAGCTTCGACTTTTGCACGTGCATTTTTTTTTTTGTAATCAACTCGAGGGTTATGTAATAACATTGTTAACTTTAACTCACTTTTTTCTTTTGTTTAGGTTTTAATTATATTCAATTAACTTTGGGCCTGTTGGTATTTGACCAACTTTAAATTATTTTAGTTCAGGGGTAGTGGTTTCATTTGGCCACTGCACATTGCACACACTTACATATATATATATATATACTTGTATATTTTTTTCTCGTTGCTATTTTTCTCAGCTTCAGCGTAATTGTGTCGGAAGGCTTTCAAAGAGACAAAAATTTAATACAATTTAATTTCCCCGCTTTTAATAATTATAACTATTACTTTTCACTAATTTAAGTTACACCAACAACGGAACGATTCGCTGGGCGTTTATTTAAGGTTTTTAACCACTTTGCTTCGTTTTACTCTTCTTGGCACCTTTCAGTTTATTGTTTAGCAGGTATTTTTTTTAGTTTTAGTGTTATTTATATGTTGCACTTTATAAAAAAAATTTGTATGTTATATCCACGACGTTGGCGATCAGACAAGCTCAGATTTTGGATTGAGCGGCTGCCCGCTCTCTACCCCTGCGCATAATTGCTTTGGCCGATGCGTTCGGGGCCGAGAGAGACAATTGGGAGAGAATTAATTGCTCGCCCGCAATTTTTCTTCTGCTTTTTGTAATAATAGGCGAAAAGGTCAGCCAAAGTCAAACTCTATATGAGGACGACAGGGGTGCAGCAAGGTAGCTTTTATTAAATCCAATTTAATGCAAATAATGCGCCGCCGCAGCTGGCGAATGTCGCTTTTATAATAATTTCACAAAAAAAATTATTAACCGGCTGGTTACACAAAATTCCAATGCAAATAAGCTTGCAATGATGGAGCAAAAACTTAATTTTTTTTTCTTTTATTAAAAAATTCAATACGGGAATATTTTTTCTTGTTCAAAAACACAAGTGGTTCGTTCAGCTGCCAGATTTGAAAAGACAGAGCCGAGTGGAGCAATGTTCTATCACACCTCGGTATAACCTGAAACCAATCATGCATTTCCGCTAAAATAAAGATGCAAAACGAATTGCAGTTGACATGAGAGCGAAGCTGCCACATCATTTGATTGCTTCTGACCGAGAGATGGCGCTTTAACTGTTCTGTTGTTGCTGCCACTCTCAAGCTTAATGTTTTTATGCCTTTATTAATTATAAAAATTATAATATAGGTTTATAGGGGAATATTACATCATCTCAACTTATATTATTTTTGAGATTGCTAGAGCCATTTAAATTCTTCGAAATTAAGCAAAATTAAACCCATATTTGGTTCCATTGTTTTAATAGAAACTTTAATCAATATATTGAGGAAAATTGATTCATTAGTTCATGAGCAATAAGCGATTTTGTGAAACTCTCATTTTACAACAACAACTTTTTCAGATTAAGACCTCATTATTGAAAGGTAAGACGTAGTCTACGTCCAAAAAAAAAAAAAAAAAAAAAAAAAAACTGAATATACCAATATTTAGTAGGTGTATAAATCAACCCAGTAATAGTTAACGTACATTATTTTAAAAACAGACTACAATTAAAAATATTAAGTACTTAACCGCCCATTATGCAAAATACCGACTTTTACGTCATCTCGAGCTTTAGTGGATCACAACCATATTTTGTCATCCAAATTCAAGACTAATGTAATAATAAAACACATAACAATACATTAAATTACGGCTTCATGTATTTAAGAAATATCTCAGTTCAAGCAAAAAAAAAAAAAAAAATAAATAATAATAAAAAAATCTTTTCAAAATCGAAAATCAATTTTAAGAACTAAAGTAAATACATCTGCTTAAGAAACAATATAATTAATTTAATCAAGAAAACATAGTGGCGCATAGTTAATTTTGGCTATGCCAAGACTATGATACCCTTCACACAGCCAAATCAATACTCCCCCCTCTTATGTTTCTGTGCAGTTGTTGGTAATTTTTCGCTAATATTTTTACTCTTGAGCGTCATTTACTTGTTTGTGTGCGACAAAAACAACAATTTGACATGTAGGTACTTGAAAGTGCACGACAGAGACAACAATTGATAGTACGATATGGTAATTTTTCGCTAATATTTTTACTCTTGAGCGTCATTTACTTGTTTGTGTGCGACAAAAACAACAATTAGACATGTAGGTACTTGAAAGTGCACGACAGAGACAACAATTGATAGTACGATATTTGTATGGTGGCTATGTCGTAGAATGCTCAGATTGGGATGAAATTTCATATTGAACAAACCCGACATGATCAAAGCAATCTGTTAAAGTTTCATCAAGATCGGTTCAGCAGTTTGGCCGGAAATCGTATTGATGAAATTTCATAGTGAACAAACCCGACATGATCTAAGCAATCTGTGAAATCGTGTTGAAACACACAGACGGACGGACGGAAATCAATTCCTGAGCTCGTCCTGATCATTTTGATGTATAGTTTATGGGGTCTCCCATCATTCCTTTAAGGCGTTACAGATTCATGACAAAGTCAATATATCCTGTGAAGGGTATAATAAGCCATAATAGCATGGTATCTAAAAGAATGAAGTTTCTTTCTTATCAAAATTAAAAAAGCACTTTAAAAAAAGCAACTGGAAACGATGCAGTCGGACGCAACCGACTGCGGTATACTCGTTACCAGTATTAAAACCGGTAAAAAGAGGCCTGATTGCAAAGGGGTACGGATGCGGCAGGGGTGTATGTTGCCTTAAAGATTCTCCGATGCAGATGGGGATGTCACCAGTTATTTTCTTAACAATTTTGGTGGCTCCAGCTCAAAGTTCGTAAAAATTGTGGGGAAGGAGGGCTGAGGGTGGTGTTGGTGGGCTTGGCATTCACATTTTTGATGCAGATCTTTTTGGTATGTCAATTGCTATCTTCATACCAAATTTGGTGACTCTAGCTCAAAGTTTGTAAATGGTGGGAAAAGGTGGGCGTGGCTCCAAAACATTTATGCTGATTTTTCGGGGGTCGCTGCCAGCTATCTTCCTACCAAATTTGGTGGCTCTAGCTCCACAGCTCTGAAAGGTAAACTCATTCTCGTTTTTTACGAAGCGTTGGTGCGGCTGGTGGTGGTAAGGGCAGTATCAGTAGGCGTGGCATCAATTGATGCAGTTTTTTGGGGGTCGTCATCACCTATCATAGCACTAAGTTTGGTGGCTCTAGCTCAAAGACTGTGGGAGATATAGGCTTTATTGACTTCAAAATGTGGGGGGTGGGCTTGGGGCGTAATGGGTGGGCGTGGCTACATAATTTTTGATGCAGTTTTTGGTAGTTCTAGCTGTAAGGATGTGGGAAATAGGAGGATTTATCGATTTTGAGTTCTCGAATTTATCGATAAGGCCAGTTATCGTAGAGCCCCAATGTTCACACTTTTTCTATCACGGCCATAGATAAAGAGCATTGGAAAGTTTCAAGTCTCTAGCTTGAAGGGTGTGGAAAAAAGTTGCGTTCATACTGACGGACGGACAGGCACCATGATAGACATTGCACAAACGTAATATACTCTTTACCTTCGGTAACGAGCATAAAAAAAAAAGAAAATCAATGAGTGTTGAAACTCACTGGCGATGTGTTAATACATGTTGTTTGGTGTGTTTGTACCTGTATTATTGCTATGAGCACGTTTTCTTGAACAAAAATAATATTATATTGAATTTGGGTTTGCTTTTTGAATTTGGGTGCATAATTCGTCAGTTCATTCTCTTATTAAAGAAACCCGCCATGTTAGTCTGTAAGTGTGTGTGTGTGTGTGTATTTAAAAACGAAGCAATACAGAATTGCACTAGACGAATGATAAATGTTGGTTACTCTTATAATGTTGGAGAATGATATTTTATTAAACTGTTTCTCAATTGTGTGATAACGTCTACCTTTGCTAATCGAAATATGAAATTATTGCAAATATATTCTGTAACTACCCTGCAGTTACGTTTACTAGGCCAAACATAGTGTTTGGACTAGTCCACATGGGCTACTACTAGTCCACGCCTATGCCATTTCAATGTATTTCTCCTATTCCATTTAACACGGGGATGTCATTGGAGTGGACGTATCGGCCGCCTCTGCAGCCACGTGGACTAGTCTATAAAACAGGCCACGTAGACTAGTCTATAAAACAGGCCATCAGGACTAGTAAAAAAAAGACCAAATGGACTAGTATTATAATAATCTGGGGTAAAAAGATGCCCACGAAGCCCATCATATAAACGTTAAATTAGCTATTATTATACAAATAAACTTACCGATACCGAAATATTATGGTCTACGACGGGACTCGAACCTGGAACTCTCGTTCACTAAGCAGATGCCTTAGCCATTGCTCTGTTGCCAATCATATTTCATAAGCATTAAGTTATATTGTAAATTGAAAAATGTATAAATTGGTTTTCACTCGAAACGAGGCTTGAGCAACTACAATAACAAACACTAGCCCAACCAATGTAATTTTCTGCACCCACTTGGACTAGTCCTTGACTTGTCCATTATAACTAGTCAATGGACTAGTTTATATATGCAACTAGCCCATACAAATCCCGTAGGGTACATATCCACAATAGCACTTATACTTTATTAAGGAATCCAACATTCATCATTCGTCTAATGCATTTCTGTTTTGCTTCTTTTGTGAATGCACACAAACTCACACATTTTATTATAGCTAAATTTAATTAATGCCAACCCATTATTCTCGGAAGGTGTTTGTTTGAAGTGTTAATTTATTATGAGTTTTTTACTAAAGCACCTTTTTTTGTTTTCGAAAAAAATTTGTCAAATTTACTTCGGTATTCAAGTGTCATATAAGGTTTTTAATTTGTGTACGTCAGTTATGTGTTAAAGTATAGTCAGAGGCGATTCAATTACTTGGACCTTACACGCATCTTATAGCGTATACGGTTCAACCTATGCATTCGCTTCTTACGACTCTGAGTAGTCATTTTGTTTTATTCGAAGACGGTCAGGGAATGTTTATTTTTTTTCTTCTTTAACTACGCATATTTTGTATTCATTTATTTATTATAATTGTTTTATTTTTGCTTTTAATTGTGTCATTATTTTGGCATTAATATATTGGCAGAGGGCCATATGTTGTCATTCGAATTTATTTTTATATATTTATTTTTTTTTTATGGCGTAACTAGCGCTATGCGCAAGATGGTTATTGATCGTAATAATTTTTTTGTTATATTTGTGTATCCCTATTGTATATCCCGCACCAAATCTAAGCATGGCTGCCTGAGCAAACATTGGGCCCATCGCAGATGGCCGTCACTTACCCCTGTGTATGTGTATGTATGCCTGTGTACGGGTGTGTGTGTATGTAAGCCTGTGTTTTTTTTTTTTTAAACTCATTTATTACGCGCTAAAATTAACTAACCTAAACTAAGTAATACTATTTGGTACACTATGACTACATTGGGAAAAAGATAGAACAATAGCATTTGCGGAACAGCCGTTAGGTAATGCATCGCAAACGCTTTGGTTCCTCCTACTCCCGTTGTCCATTTCGCTCTCTCTCGGCCTTCCGCAGTTCGGTCGTAACAGCCGCCGCGAAGACGCTGAAGTCTTCCCAGTTGTCCCTGCTGGCTAGCAGCAGAGTTATTAGGTTGTCCACCTCAATGGCGCGGCCAAAACTCCTCTCCAAGTCCGCGCGAAGCTCGGTGAAGCGTGTGCAGTGTAGCAGCACATGCTCCGCATCCTCGACGACCCCTCCTCCGCAATGGATGCAGAAAGGAGCAGACTCATGGCCGAAACGGTGGAGATATCCACGGAAGCAGCCATGCCCGCTAAGGATCTGGGTGATGTAAAAGTTGACCTGCCCATGCCTCCTGTTCAACCACACCGATATATTCGGGATTAAGCGGTAAGTCCAACGCCCTTTAGTGGACGAATCCCAGCGCCTCTGCCAGTTGATCAGCGTGCGCGATTTTGCCGTGTTTCGCGCTGTCTTCTTGAGGGCCACTGAGAGGTCCTTGCCATGTGTCTCCTGGTGCACCTCGGCGATTTCCCAGGCGAGCTCCGAGATGGGGGCAATTCCGGCTAGCACCAGGCACGCATCGTCCAAAATGGTTCGGAATCCGCAACACACTCTGATCTCCCCAAAGCGGTGGGTAGCCGTCAATCCACGGGAGTAGCTAACATAGCGGAGGCTAAGTTGCCATATAGGCGCCGCGTACAACATCACCGCCCTAGTCACGCTGGATAGAAGTTGTCTTCTGCCCTGCTTAGGGCCCCTCGTGTTAGGCATAATGCGCGATAATGCCCTGTTAGTCAAAGCTGCCTTCGAGCTGGCATATGCCAGATGCTCCTTGAAGCACAGCCTGGTGTCCAGCATCACTCCCAGGTACTTTCTTGCCCTCTTTGAAGAGATTGTTGAGTTTGCTACTTGAATAATGGCTGTCCCAACCGCTTTCCGACTGCTTATAAGCACGGCCTCGGTTTTCTGAGGGGCAATCTGTAGTCCGACCGAAGAGAGCCACTGAATGATAACTTCGGTAGCTTGGTTACATCTATCCTCGGCTGTCTTGAGCTCCTTTGCCACCACCACTAACGCCACGTCGTCCGCAAAACCCACTATACGGACATCGTCTGGCATCGGAAGCCGAAAAACGCCATCGTACATGGCGTTCCACAGGAAAGAGCCAAGTACTGACCCTTGTGGCACTCCTCCGGATACGCGGTACTCCTCAGTTGCCTCGCAGGTGTTGTAAAGTAGGACTCTTTCCTGGAAGAAGCTCCTGATCATCTTCGTAGAGCCCCAATCTTCACACTTTTTCTATCACGGCCATAGATAAAGAGCATTGGAAAGTTCAAGTCTCTAGCTTGAAGGGTGTGGAAAAAAGTTGCGTTCATACTGACGGACGGACAGGCACCATGATAGACATTGCACAAACGTAATATACTCTTTACCTTCGGTAACGAGCATAAAAAAAAAAGAAAATCAATGAGTGTTGAAACTCACTGGCGATGTGTTAATACATGTTGTTTGGTGTGTTTGTACCTGTATTATTGCTATGAGCACGTTTTCTTGAACAAAAATAATATTATATTGAATTTGGGTTTGCTTTTTGAATTTGGGTGCATAATTCGTCAGTTCATTCTCTTATTAAAGAAACCCGCTGTAAGTGTGTGTGTGTGTGTGTATTTAAAAACGAAGCAATACAGAATTGCACTAGACGAATAATAAATGTTGGTTACTCTTATAATGTTGGAGAATGATATTTTATTAAACTGTTTCTCAATTGTGTGATAACGTCTACCTTTGCTAATCGAAATATGCAATTATTGCAAATATATTCTGTAACTACCCTGCAGTTACGTTTTTCTTTTTATTGGACGTAGATGTACTAACGAACAGTACAGTCAAGTGGCCCAACGATACCAAGCACCGGCTTGTTAACGCGCGGACCCACGCACAAAGCGACCGAGGGGCGCTCCGCTTATCGTGCGGTTACGATGATCGCGAACATGTAGACAAATGACACAAAACTAACTTTTTAAAAGAGCAAGTAGGAGTGGCACTGTGTATTAAGTGGGAAAGATCGTTATAAATAGAACACAGAATACGAAAAGGGTTATGAAGAGCATAATTAGAATTACAAGTTTGAAGAGATATAGGTACAAAATTTCTAGTATTTCTAATAGGAACAGCAAAGTTAATTTGGTTAATTAATTCAGAAGAATCAATTTCACCATTAATTAATTTGTGAAAAAAGGAAAATGAAAGCATTATTCTACGATCACTCAGAGAAGGAAGATCTATTAGTAAAAGTCTACTGCGATAAGACGGCAAATTATTGTTAGTGTCCCAGTTAAGACCTCTAAGTGCGAAGAGCAGAAATTGTTTTTGTACCGATTCTATTTTATTCTGATGAATTTCGTATTTCGGAAACCATATACAAGATCCATATTCCAGAATCGGTCGTACAAGAGAAGTATACAGAGTTTTTGTTAAGTAGGGATCGTTAAACTCCTTCGACCAGCGCTTAATGAACCCCAAGACACCAGATGCTCGATTGGAAATTGAAGAAATATGCTTGTCAAACTTAAGCTTTGGGTCCATAAGGATGCCCAAATCGTCAACCCATTCAATTCTATCTAGTGGTTTGTTGTCAATAAAATAAATATTAAAAAAGGGCAAACATCTAAAAAATGACATTACTTTACATTTACTGTAATTAAGATTTAAAAAATTTACTTTACACCACATTTGAAAGTTGTCTAAATCTCTTTGAAGCTGTTGAGCAGCTAGGGGAGTTGCAGCTGACGTGCATAACTTTACATCATCAGCGTACATCAAAACCCGAGAGAACTTTATAACCGATGGAAGATCGTTTATAAACAAAATAAATAATAAAGGACCAAGATGACTACCCTGAGGAACGCCTGAAGTGACCTGAACCGTCTTGGAAACGGACCCTTTGAATAAAACCCTCTGAGTTCTAAGAGTTAGGTAGTCTTTAATCCAAAGAACTAGAATATTTGAAAAGCCCAAGAGTTCTAGTTTATGTATTAGGAGATGATGATCTACAGAGTCGAAAGCCTTACTAAAATCAGTATAAATAACATCAGTCTGCAATTTGTCCTGAAAACCCTTGATAACAAACGAAGTAAATTCTAACAAGTTAGTGGTAGTAGATCTTTGTTTCATAAATCCGTGCTGGCACGGTGAAATAATAGATTTACAAAGGTGTTGAAGATGGGAGGTTATTAATTTTTCAAAAATCTTAGGAATAGCAGACAACTTGGAAATACCCCTATAATTTTGAACATTACATTTGTTTCCTTTTTTATGGAGAGGAATAATAAACGACTCTTTCCAAATTTTTGGAAAGGAGCCTAACTCCAGGGACAAGTTAAACACTTTAAGCAACGGCTTTAAAAGACCATGAGCGCAGTGTCTAAGCACACAGCTTGGCACTCCGTCAGGTCCTGGGGAAAATATAGGTTTTAAAACATGTAGATTATTTAAAAGTGAGTTCTCAGTGATTTTCAGTCCAAAGATGCGATTCGAGCCATTAACCTGATAAGGGTAAGGCAAACCGACTTGAGATTGAAAAGAACTATACGTCGTTTGAAAAAATTGGGCAAATATATTTGCAATCTCCTGTTCAGAATTGACCTTCGTTTCCTCAAAGAATACCTCCGTTGGGAGTGTCGATGACCTACGCTTCGCATTAACAAAATCAAAAAACCGCTTTGGATCCTGCTGAAACTGTAATCTACACCGAGTCAGGTTATTTGTATAACATTGGTTGTTTAAGATAGCAAAACTGGCACGAGCAATCAAGTATGCAGAATAGGCCACCGATGAGCCGTTTTTTCTAAATCTTTTGTAGAGTTTAGATTTTCGATTTTTGAGAATTGTCAACTCTCGGGTAAACCTCACAGGTTTATTAGACCTGTTTAGCTTACCAACCGGGACACATAAATCAAATAAAGTATATAAGGTATTGTAAAAAATACTGATTGCCACGTCCAAGTCGTCAGAATCGTAGAGGGGAGACCAGTCAGTATGGGATAAAAGCAGGGCGAGACCCTCAAAATCAGTGTTCCGAAATTGACGAACTCGACTCAAAGGCATTTTGACATTGCAACGCGTCCGGGAAGGTAAATTAATCAACAGCTCCAACGTAGGATGGTATAAGTCTTCGGGATAAGATAAAGGCTGGGAACGGGAAACGGATGAAGATGATGAATCCAAAACAAAAATCAGATCAAGCATTTTATTAAGAGAATTTGGGATAGCATTAATTTGACTCAATGACATCCCAAGTAAGTCGATTAAAAATTCATTCGGGGCCGTGGGAGTCAGGGCACCAGAGTCAGGACAAGAAATCCAAGTAGCTTCAGCAATGTTGAAATCACCAAGAACTACAAGAAAATCACGATCAGAAAGCAAGGCAGAGACAGAATGAATAGCAGATAGATGTGTCTCATAGATAGAGAGATCAGAAGAAGGAGGTATATACGAACAAGTGATAAAAATGTTAATTCCGCAAATGTTTAGCTTTACAGCAATAAACTCTGTATCAAAAGAACTATCTAATACGACTGTTTCAGAAGGAAAGTCTACATTCACAGCAATAAGCACTCCACCACCACGCCGAAGAGTACGGTCCTTTCTGTAAATAGAATATGTACTACATAGAATTTCGGAATTGAGAATGTCTTGCCTTAACCACGTTTCAGTAAAGGCAATGACATGGAAAGGGAAAGAAAGACTATTAAGGTATAAACTAGTGAGTTTACTACAAAGACCTTTTACATTCTGATAGCCAAGTAAGAAGGAGGATGTTAGTTTTTTGAACTATCAGTTATTGGGAGAGTTACCTTAGAACCAACCACCGTAAGGGTAGATACAATCGGGGGCCGATTTTTTTTCCTTGCAGTATACTCTTTCACATTTATGTGTTCTGGCCAAAATTCTTTGCAGCATATAGTGCAAAAATCTTGATTCGGAACACTGATTTTAAAAGACGAAATGTTCCGATCATAAGCAAATTTGAATTTCTCCACCGTGAAATTGGCATTCGATTTGGCCTTGATATAGACCTTGACATCATCTGATGTTGAAACAAATATTTGTTTTTTAGGTGGAACAGCAACAAATTTTTTAACCCTCTAACGGGTAAAGCTGCCCTGAGGCAGCCATCCCTTTTAAGTCTGAAATTCTTGTTCGAAGCTAAATTTACATAAATGAATGTCGGTAGTACTTGAGAACATATATTTTTTAACTCTGGCAACCCTAAAACTCAATCAGCTGTTTTGTTCAACTTATATGATAATTTGAAGTTGATGTTTGTGCAAAAAAGTGGAAAAAACGAAGTTTCAAAAAAGTGAAATTAGAAAAAATTAAAAAAAATACTTATAGACGTCGGGAACTTCTAATTATTTTTCGGTAAGTAGCCTATAGTGTTTATTTTGCGAATATGGACTATTCTATAGAAAAAATAGTTTTCCATGGTGCTTTAGGGGCAGAAAACTGATAGCAGCCTACAGGCAGCCTTGCCGGTTTATGTCAAATTTAATTTTATAAAAATTATTATTACTTTTCCATTGTTTTCACTAAAATTGTTATAGAAATGAACAACAAACGAAAGTTCAAGCTGTCCGAGATATCGGATGAACAGATATTGGAATTTATGGAAGAAGTTGCATCGGATGAAGGATGTGAGGATGGCAGCGATAATGATTTCAGCAGTGATGATGAGTGGAATGATCCAGATTTTGTGCCTGCGGAACTATCATTAGATGACGATCGCTACATTTCTACTTGCATAAGCGACATGAATGCAGGAGAAACAAGCGATTTCTTTATTCAGGCTGTAAACTTTTCGCTCAATATGTCTGAATTAGAAAATGCATCAGTGGCAAACACTGCGCCATCAACATCGGCTGCATCAGTTGCAAACACTGCGCCATCAACATCGGCTGCATCAGTTGCAAACACTGCGCCATCAACATCGGCTGCATCAGTTACAAACACTGCTCCATCAACATCGGCAGCATCAGCTGAAATTTTCAAGCCACAAAAAAGAATTCGCTCACCGTTGCCATTGTTCGAGGAAACAGGTCCTTCCATTGTGCCTTCTTCTGGAGGTTTCACTTTGTCAAGTAATTATTCCATAACATTGCCTTGTTTGATCATTTATTATCATAATTTTCATATGTTGTCAGATGTGAGCAATATCTGTAAAGATTCTCATGAATTTTCGAGAATGACATGGCGCAAGAAATCGATGCGTCTACATAGGAATGAGATCGTTTTCCGGGGGCATTCTAAAATGCCAGACAAAATCATGCATTTGGATACTCCAATACAGTACTTTTGATACTTTTTTACCCCTGAAATTGTGCAAATTATTGTTGAAGAGACCAACCGAGCAGCCATTACTCAGGATATCAACACAAAGTTCAAGACAAGTGTTGAGGAAATATACAAGTATATTGGAGTTTTGATCTACATGTCTGTCTATAGATATCCTAACATTGAAAGCTACTGGGGGAAAAATGCTTTTCTACCTATTCAAAGCGCAATGCCATTGAAAAGGTTTCTGGCAATAAAACGGTATCTGTGTTTTGAGGACGAAAGCGGGCGCATCAAAAAAGGAAATACGGGTTACGACCCGTTGTTTCGAATAAGAGCGGTAGCGGAAAAAATTAATGAACGGTTCGATTCCATACCGAAAACCGCTCGGTTGTGTGTGGACGAGCAGATGTGTAGTACTAAAATTAGGCACCATCTTCGTCAGTACATGCCAATAAGCCGCACAAATGGGGAATCAAGTTGTTTGTTTTATGTGATTCGATGGGCTTTGCATAAGATATGATCGCAAAAAGAAGCTATATATTAGTGTGGACTGCCCTCAGATCGTCAAGGAATATAATGCACATATGGGAGGGGTTGATCTCATGGATGGGCTAATGGGACGATACCACATACGTGCAAAAACGCGAAATCCAATGACTAAATTATTTTACCACTTAGTGGATATGGCAGCTACAAATGCTTATGTCATGTATCGTCGAGTGCAGGCTGAAAAAAAAGAGATTCAACACATACTTCAGAGGATAAATTGATAAAGTTACCCAATTTAAGGGATGAAATTGCAAAAGGTTTGGTCAAGTATTGTGAAAAACGACCTGTAGGCAGAAAAAGCCGCAGTACTACCCCACAACCTCTCAACCAAATTGGACAAAAGGCGAAACATCCTGTTGCTGATGTACGATTCGACGGATATATGCATTACCCGAAATGGTTGCCCAAAGATACTGGAAAAAAGAAGTGCAAACTGTGCAAAACGTCACAGACTCAATGTATTTGCGAATAATGTAACTTACATTTATGCTGTTCTGCTTCAAAAAATTGTTTTACCGAATATCATTACAAACTAAATAAATAATATGTGAAATTAATTCGAGAATAAAAGAATATAATTAAAAACACTCTGATCTACCTGACTTTTTTTTTAAGGCTGAACGGGTAAGGCTGCCCTGAGGCTGCCTTACTTAATTTTTACCTGTTGGCGAAGTCCGATTCACAATTGAAAATTTGACTTCACTTTTCGTTTTCTACCACCTTTTTTAACATATATCGAAAATATGAGCAAAATCTGTCCATTGGATCAATTTTGCCTGTTAGAGGGTTAATTATATCCTCCACTGAGGCTGGTTTGGAAGACTCAGTCTCGGATAACTGAATATTTGGCTCTTTAAGTTTGATAGAGTTTTTTTGTTGATTAACATCAACACTACTAACCACCAAAGAAACCGAAGGATCGGGATCAGATAACACAATATCCATGGGAGTTATTGGTATATCATCTAAGTTCTCGATAATTTTAGTTGGAGGGACATGAAGATTTTTATTTACTTTATTTACTTTACCCTGCGGTATCGGAGCGTTTGGAGTATTTTCCGACGCTTTGGAGAATCCATTACGATATTTTTCTCGTTAAGGTTTCTTTGAACCGATGAGAACTTTTCACACAGTTTATTCAACTGGCAGAAAATGCCCTCTAAGCCAAGTTGAGTATCTATAAAGCTTGCAATGTCTTTTTTTTTTCTCCAAACATGACCAACACGGCCACTCTAAATTAGTAACCTTCATGAGGTCTGAGACACGGCCAGTAATGCCGGCACATTGCTCATGAGCAACATTTGTGCACATCCAGCAGCAGACAAACCCCATTTTTGAGTTTGCGCGGACTTGACAATTCGCATAGCAGCAGACAGACATTTTTATTTAATTTATTAAAAGGAAAGAAAAGTACAAATAAAAAATAAAAAAAAAATATCGCTGCAGAAAATTGTTATGATTAAAATACAGGTTCACCCTAAAGTGCAAATAGTAAAGCTACAAACAAAACTTACTTCACAGCTTCACAAACAAAAACGGCGCGAGCGCGACCACCGAAAGCAACAAGCAACGGAGAAGAGTTTGACCGCGACCAACACCAACACAAAAGAGCGCGTTAGAGTAAACGATCAAGATACGGTTTAATGCACTGGGAGCGAAGCGCTTGAAAAAAAGAGAGAGAGTGAGCGTAAGAACACAAAAACAAAACAAAAGCAGGCGGCAGCAAGTTGAGCAAATTTTTCAGTATGCTGGACTGCAGTTTGTTGTTGTGTTTGGAATCACTTTAAAACAAATGCAAATTAAATTGTTAATTTACTGTCCACTTTGGGTTTAGGCAAACCGGCAAAACACAAAGTCACAAAACTATTAGTTTACACAACGACGCGAAATTAATAGCAGAAATAAAACGCACAATAGTAAAAAAGCGAAGCGCATAAAAAAAACACGTCCGTTGCGATGCAAAGCGAATGTATGAACATAGTGTTTGGACTAGTCCACATGGGCTACTACTAGTCCACGCCTATGCCATTTCAATGTATTTCTCCTATTCCATTTAACACGGGGATGTCATTGGAGTGGACGTATCGTATTCGCCCACGAAGCCCATCATATAAACGTTAAATTAGCTATTGTTATTAATATAACTTAAATGTAATTTAAATTTAAATTATGCAAGTGTTAGAAGAAATAGAATACAAATAAACTTACCGATACCGAAATATGATGGTCTACGACGGGACTCGAACCTGGAACTCTCGTTCACTAAGCAGATGCCTTAGCCATTGCTCTGTTGCCAAACATATTTCATAAGCATTAAGTTATATTGTAAATTGAAAAGTATAAATTGGTTTTCACTCGTTTGTTTTTTTGCCGCTGCAACGAACATAAACGAGACGCAAAATTGTGTTCGTTTTTCATGATTCGTAAAATTTACGTTTTTGTTCCGCATCCACGTCTGCATCCACTTTGACGCATTCATGAACTGGTCCACGTGGAATAGACAGTTTACACACAAATGCTCAATGATAATTTTAAAAAGTGTTTTCCCCCGCTGCATCTACACAGACTAGTTCAGTGTTAGCCTACGTGGGAAAGTCGTGGACTAGGCTTGAGCAACTACTATAACAAACACTAGCCCAACCAATGTAATTTTCTGCACCCACTTGGACTAGTCCTTGACTTGTCCATTATAGCTAGTCAATGGACTAGTTTATATATGCAACTAGCCCATACAAATCCCGTAGGGTACATATCCACAATAGCACTTATACTTTATTAAGGAATCCAACATTCATCATTCGTCTAATGCATTTCTGTTTTGCTTCTTTTGTGAATGCACACAAACTCACACATTTTATTATAGCTAAATTTAATTAATGGCAACCCATTATTCTCGGAAGGTGTTTGTTTGAAGTGTTAATTTATTATGAGATTTTTACTAAAGCACCTTTTTTTGTTTTCGAAAAAAATTTGTCAAATTTACTTCCGTATTCAAGTGTCATATAAGGTTTTTAATTTGTGTACGTCAGTTATGTGTTAAAGTATAGTCAAAGGCGATCCAATTACTTGGACCTTACACGCATCTTATAGCGTATACGCCTCAACCTATGCATTCGCTTCTTACGACTCTGAGTAGTCATTTTGTTTTATTCGAAGACGGTCAGGGAATGTTTATTTTTTTTCTTCTTTAACTACGCATATTTTGTATTCATTTATTTATTATAATTGTTTTATTTTTGCTTTTAATTGTGTCATTATTTTGGCATTAATATATTGGCAGAGGGCCATATGTTGTCATTCGAATTTTTTTTTATTAATTTATTTATTTTTTTTATGGCGTAACTAGCGCTATGCGCAAGATGGTTGTTGATCGTAATAATTTTTTTGTTATATTTGTATATCCCTATTGCATATCCCGCACCAAATCTAAGCATGGCTGCCTGAGCAAACACTTACCGTCACTTACCCCTGTGTATGTGTATGTATGCCTGTGTACGGGTGTGTGTGTATGTAAGCCTGTGTTTTTTTTTTTTTTAATTCATTTATTACGCGCTAAAATTAACTAACCTAAACTAAGTAATACTATTTGGTACACTATGACTACATTGGGAAAAAGATAGAACAATAGCATTTTCGGAACGGCCGTTAGGTAATGCATCGCAAACGCTTTGGTTCCTCCTACTCCCGTTGTCCATTTCGCTCTCTCTCGGCCTTCCGCAGTTCGGTCGTAACAGCCGCCGCGAAGACGCTAAAGGCTTCCCAGTTGTCCCTGCTGGCTAGCAGCAGGGTTATTAGGTTGTCCACCTCAATGGCGCGGCCAAAACTCCTCTCCAAGTCCGCGCGAAGCTCGGTGAAGCGTGTGCAGTGTAGCAGCACATGCTCCGCATCCTCGACGACCCCTCCTCCGCAATGGATGCAGAAAGGAGCAGACTCATGGCCGAAACGGTGGAGATATCCACGGAAGCAGCCATGCCCGCTAAGGATCTGGGTGATGTACAAGTTGACCTGCCCATGCCTCCTGTTCAACCACACCGATATATTCGGGATTAAGCGGTAAGTCCAACGCCCTTTAGTGGACGAATCCCAGCGCCTCTGCCAGTTGATCAGCGTGCGCGATTTTGCCGTGTTTCGCGCTGCCTTCTTGAGGGCCACTGAGAGGTCCTTGCCATGTGTCTCCTGGTGCACCTCGGCGATTTCCCTGGCGAGCTCCGAGATGGGGGCAATTCCGGCTACCACCAGGCACGCATCGTCCAAAATGGTTCGGAATCCGCAACACACTCTGATCTCCCCAAAGCGGTGGGTAGCCGTCAATCCACGGGAGTAGCTAACATAGCGGAAGCTAAGTTGCCATATAGGCGCCGCGTACAACATCACCGCCCTAGTCACGCTGGATAGAAGTTGTCTTCTGCCCTGCTTAGGGCCCCTCGTGTTAGGCATAATGCGCGATAATGCCCTGTTAGTCAAAGCTGCCTTCGAGCTGGCATATGCCAGATGCTCCTTGAAGCACAGCCTGGTGTCCAGCATCACTCCCAGGTACTTTCTTGCCCTCTTTGAAGAGATTGTTGAGTTTGCTACTTGAATAATGGCTGTCTCAACCGCTTTCTGACTGCTTATAAGCACGGCCTCGGTTTTCTGAGGGGCAATCTGTAGTCCGACCGAAGAGAGCCACTGAATGATAACTTCGGTAGCTTGGTTACATCTATACTCGGCTGTCTTGAGCTCCTTTGCCACCACCACTAACGCCACGTCGCACAGTGGGGCCTTTTCTCGGATAGCTTATCAAAAATCATTTTTTTCATGAACGCGTTTGGCAAAAGTGAAATATGTAATCGATAGAGAATACTTCAAAGATTATGGATCCAAAAGATTTTTTAAATCGGTTAATAATTATGGGTGGTAGAGCTCCTCAAAGTTGAGAAATTTTACGTGAGTACGAAAAAATGAAAATTTTTACAGAAATTTACCGCTTTCGAACTGAATATTGGGCGACGTACACAACCGATCTTCGATCTTTTTTCTTTATCTGAAAAGTATGTTCAATCTCAGTGTTTTTCTGTATACAGTTTAAATATAGCTGAAATACTTATTAAATTAGAATCGTTTAAAAAATACACTAAATTTTGGCATTTTTTGAACTTTCGTGGACTATAACAAAAAAGTATCTCTCAGAGTCACGGTGGGACCACATGTATTTGAAAGCTAAAATATATACCTTTCATATGTATATAGTCACAATCTGCGAAAATCTGCATTTTGGAAACGCGAGCCAAAAAACTAGGGATACCTCGAGTTAAAAACACGCGGCAGGTATAAGGAAGAAGAAGAGCGCATACAAAATGGCTGTAGCGTGTGTGCTGTTTATTGACAACATTTCTAAATGTTGTATTATAAGTACTACCTGTCTATATATATCCCTTCTAATCCTTTTTTCCTTCCTATCCTTTCTAATTACCTGAATGGAAAACGTCTGAGGAGGCAGGTAAATATAATTGTAGTTGATGGAAAGTTGCGGTACTACAGGTTATTTTTTTTTATAATCTGTATTTCCCCGTTTACCTATTTTTAATGTAAATCAATACCTTAGGTATATATTGTTTTTTACCTAGCTAATTGGAAAAGGGTTATACCAATTTTTCTTGCTTACCTAGCTAAATCAAAAATATGGTATAGAGTGCAAAATATGTCACTTGATGGCAACAGTTATTTCATAACATCATAAGAGGAAACACTTGTTGTTTATTGCTGCGAACAATAAGAAATTTTCAGATTGAAAAGTATTTTTCAATATAATTCACGAAATTTTGATAAATAAGCGCAATAATGGATTTAACAAATTCAAAGATTTTTGAACTTTTTCGTGCTTCTGAAAATATTAACGATTTTCAAGTGGCATTGCTTAAAGAGATTGGCGTACTCGAAAACGCTAGTTGTGCGCTTCAGACACAAATTAAATTCATTCACGCTAACTTGAAGCGAAAATGGAACTTGGTCCATAGAACCATGTCGGCTTTCATAAAAAAGCATGAAAATTGGTTGGAGGAATGTACAACATTCGGATATTCAGAACAGGAAGAAGTTTACCCATCGACTAGCCGAGGAAGAGGAAGGCCGCAAAAAGTATGGAGGAGTGTTCATGTGTTACAAGGAAACGTAAGCTTGAGGATGCTACGGATAGCTTAACAGCTGAACATCTGTCGGAAGCACTTTCATCCAAGTATATGAAGGAACAAGAGAGGACAAGAGCGACAATTACGAAAGCTGTGCAGGTCGCCAGTCCTTTACGGCTGTATAGGATTAAGGAAAGTATTTCCACGCCTCCAAACTCAGTCGGAATTAAGTACACTCACGAAGAAGCGTTTTCCCTATTTATGGACTTGGGACTGACTAAGGAGAAATATGATATTTTACGCAGCTCCTTAAAAAAACATAGCGTCAAAGTTCTTCCCGGATATAAAAAAATTGTATTTGCCAAAAAGGAAGCAGAGCCACCAAATACAATAATAACAGAGACATCTGTAGAAGTAAAACTCCAGGATTTAATGGATCACACTGCTAGGCGTATAGTTGAAAGTTTGCCTGATGGAGAGGTCGAGCTTCTTCCTGAAAATCTGACTCTACTCAATAAGTGGGGATGTGATGGATCGTCTGGACAAAGCATATACAAACAAATTATACAGACAGATGACGAAACTATTTCTGATGAAAATATGTTTATGGCTTCTGTAGTTCCCTTACGCCTTAGGAGTGAAACTTCTGAACATTGGAAAAATCGCCGACCATCATCGATTCATTATTGTCGCGCTATTTTCTTCAAATATGCGAAGGAGTCGTCTGAATTGATTAAATCAACAGTAACCGACATACAAAATCAAATTAGAAAACTGAAGCCTACTGTTTTTCAAACCAAGAGTGGAAAAACATTCACGGTGAAGTTTGATTTCTTCCTGACAATGATTGATGGAAAAGTCTTAAATGAAATTACAAACACCTCCTCAACATTGAGGTGTCCCATTTGTAAAAAAACTCAAAAAGACTTTCACAGTTTAGACGAATCAACGGGTGAGGAGAACTGCTACGAATATGGAATTTCTCCGTTGCATTGCAGAATAAAGTGTATGGAATTTATTCTGAAGCTCGCGTACACACTTCCTCGGCCAGGAGAAACAAAAACGGATAATACGCCTGGTGAGGATATACAGAGATGAAAGGAAGTTATACAAGCTGAGTTCTCTCGGAAGCTAGGAATAAAAGTTGACTGTCCAAAGCACGGATACGGGAATACGAATGATGGAAATACTTCGAGGAGATTTTTTGAAAATGATCAAATAACAACTTTGATAACAGGTGTTCATAATGAGATCATTAAAAGGTTTGCTGTTATCCTAAATGTTATAAACTGCAAAGAAATGATAGATGGTGCAAAATTTGGCGAATACGCATCAATAACAGCTCAACTTTTGACTGGATTGTATCCTCAGAAAAAGCTAACCCCCACGGTACATAGGATTTTGGCTCATGGAAAGGACATAATAGAATATCAGTGCTTACCTATTGGAGAGCTGTCCGAAGAAGCACAGGAATGTAAAAACAAGGACTACAAGAGGTTCAGATACACTAATACGTGCAAAATTTCTCGGGTGCGACAAAATGGAGACCTTTTCAACATGCTGGCAGCCTCATCGGATCCACTTCTTGCATCGCTGAGACATGTGCGATCACGAAAGGATTTGGAAGATAGCAACTATAGTTCCGAAATGTTGAGTTTATTAGATGTTAACCTTACTAGCATTAATGTTGATGATTATTTGGTTGAAAATCAGCCATCGATAGCAAATATTAAAAATTAACCTCAAAAAATCACCCAAAATAAGAATTAATTTATGATTAAGTAGAAATCGAATAAAAACAACAAAAAATGCAAAATAGTCATTGATTAAAAAATTTTCAGTTATGATTAAAAACAAACGTTTTTAATTGGAATTTTACAGGTAAAATGTGCTGGAAATATTTCTTGACTTTGACCTTGAATATTTAAGCACCACGGATACCTAGCACTCTTGGCAAATTCATTTTAAAGCTTGAAAAGTCATCTATTAATTGCTTTTTAAATTTTTGAAATCGCTTCATTAGTTTAGAAGATATGATTTTTGATAAGCTAAATGAGCAAAGGCCCCACTGTGCGTCGTCCGCAAAACCCACTATACGGACACCGTCTGGCATCGGAAGCCGAAAAACGCCATCGTACATGGCGTTCCACAGGAAAGGGCCAAGTACTGACCCCTGTGGCACTCCTCCGGATACGCGGTACTCCTCAGTTGCCTCGCAGGTGTTGTAAAGTAGGACTCTTTCCTGGAAGAAGCTCCTGATCATCCTCGTAGAGCCCCAATCTTCACACTTTTTCTATCACGGCCATAGATAAAGAGCATTGGAAAGTTTCAAGTCTCTAGCTTGAAGGGTGTGGAAAAAAGTTGCGTTCATACTGACGGACGGACAGGCACCATGATAGACATTGCACAAACGTAATATACTCTTTACCTTCGGTAACGAGCATAAAAAAAAAAGAAAATCAATGAGTGTTGAAACTCACTGGCGATGTGTTAATACATGTTGTTTGGTGTGTTTGTACCTGTATTATTGCTATGAGCACGTTTTCTTGAACAAAAATAATATTATATTGAATTTGGGTTTGCTTTTTGAATTTGGGTGCATCATTCGTCAGTTCATTCTCTTATTAAAGAAACCCGCTATGTTAGTCTGTAAGTGTGTGTGTGTGTGTGTGTATTTACAAACGAAGCAATACAGAATTGCACTAGACGAATGATAAATGTTGGTTACTCTTATAATGTTGGAGAATGATATTTTATTAAACTGTTTCTCAATTGTGTGATAACGCCTACCTTTGCTAATCGAAATATGCAATTATTGCAAATATATTCTGTAACTACCCTGCAGTTACGTTTACTAGGCCAAACATAGTCGTTGGACTAGTCCACGTGGGCTACTACTAGTCCACGCCTATGCCATTTCAATGTATTTCTCCTATTCCATTTAACACGGGGATGTCATTGGAGTGGACGTATCGGCCGCCTCTGCAGCCACGTGGACTAGTCTATAAAACAGGCCACGTAGACTAGTCTATAAAACAGGCCATCAGGACTAGTAAAAAAAAAGACCAAATGGACTAGTATTATAATAATCTGGGGTAAAAAGATGCCCACGAAGCCCATCATATAAACGTTAAATAAGCTATTGTTATTAATATAACTTAAATGTAATTTAAATTTAAATTATGCAAGTGTTAGAAGAAATAGAACACAAATAAACTGACCGATACCGAAATATGATGGTCTACGACGGGATTCGAACCTGGAACTCTCGTTCACTAAGCAGATGCCTTAGCCATTGCACTGTTGCCAAACATATTTCATAAGCAGTAAGTTATATTGTAAATTGAAAAATGTATAAATTGGTTTTCACTCGTTCGTTTTTTTGCCGCTGCAACGAACATAAAAATTGTGTTCGGTTTTCATGATTCGTAAAATTTACGTTTTTGTTCCGCATCCACGTCTGCATCCACTTTGACGCATTCATGAACTGGTCCACGTGGAATAGACAATGCTCAATGATAATTTTAAAAAGTGTTTTTCCCCGCTGCATCTACACGGACTAGTTCAGTGTTAGCCTACGTGGGAAAGTCGTGGACTAGGCTTGAGCAACTACTATAACAAACACTAGCCCAACCAATGTAATTTTCTGCACCCACTTGGACAAGTTCTTGACTTGTCCATTATAGCTAGTCAATGGACTAGTTTATATATGCAACTAGCCCATACAAATCCCGTAGGGTACATATCCACAATAGCACTTATACTTTATTAAGGAATCCATCATTCGTCTAATGCATTTCTGTTTTGCTTCTTTTGTGAATGCACACAAACTCACACATTTTATTATAGCTAAATTTAATTAATGCCAACCCATTATTCTCGGAAGGTGTTTGTTTGAAGTGTTAATTTATTATGAGATTTTTACTAAAGCACCTTTTTTTGTTTTCGAAAAAAAGTTGTCAAATTTACTTTGGTATTCAAGTGTCATATAAGGTTTTTAATTTGTGTACGTCAGTTATGTGTTAAAGTATAGTCAGAGGCGATCCAATTAGTTGGACCTTACACGCATCTTATTGCGTTTACGCCTCAACCTATGCATTCGCTTCTTACGACTCTGAGTAGTCATTTTGTTTTATTCGAAGACGGTCAGGGAATGTTTATTTTTTTTCTTCTTTAACTACGCATATTTTGTATTCATTTATTTATTATAATAGTTTTATTTTTGCTTTTAATTGTGTCATTATTTTGGCATTAATATATTGGCAGAGGGCCATATGTTGTCATTCGAATTTTTTTTTATTAATTTATTTATTTTTTTTTATGGCGTAACTAGCGCTATGCGCAAGATGGTTATTGATCGTAATAATTTTTTTGTTATATTTGTGTATCCCTATTGTATATCCCGCACCAAATCTAAGCATGGCTGCCTGAGCAAACATTGGGCCCATCGCGGATGGCCGTCACTTACCCCTGTGTATGTGTATGTATGCCTGTGTACGGGTGTGTGTGTATGTAAGCCTGTGTTTTTTTTTTTTAATTCATTTATTACGCGCTAAAATTAACTAACCTAAACTAAGTAATACTATTTGGTACACTATGACTACATTGGGAAAAAGATAGAACAATAGCATTTGCGGAACGGCCGTTAGGTAATGCATCGCAAACGCTTTGGTTCCTCCTACTCCCGTTGTCCATTTCGCTCTCTCTCGGCCTTCCGCAGTTCGGTCGTAACAGCCGCCGCGAAGGAGGCCCGCTGCTGCACAGGAGGTCCCTCAATGGCGCGGCCAAAACTCCTCTCCAAGTCCGCGCGAAGCTCGGTGAAGCGTGTGCAGTGTAGCAGCACATGCTCCGCATCCTCGACGACACCTCCTCCGCAATGGATGCAGAAAGGAGCAGACTCATGGCCGAAACGGTGGAGATATCCACGGAAGCAGCCATGCCCGTTAAGGATCTGGGTGATGTACAAGTTGACCTGCCCATGCCTCCTGTTCAACCACACCGATATATTCGGGATTAAGCGGTAAGTCCAACGCCCTTTAGTGGACGTATCCCAGCGCCTCTGCTAGTTGATCAGCGTGCGCGATTTTGCCGTGTTTCGCGCTGCCTTCTTGAGGGCCACTGAGAGGTCCTTGCCATGTGTCTCCTAGTGCACCTCGGCGATTTCCCTGGCGAGCTCCGAGATGGGGGCAATTCCGGCTAGCACCAGGCACGCATCGTCCGAAATGGTTCGGAATCCGCAACACACTCTGATCTCCCCAAAGCGGTGGGTAGCCGTCAATCCACGGGAGTAGCTAACATAGCGGAGGCTAAGTTGCCATATAGGCGCCGCGTACAACATCACCGCCCTAGTCACGCTGGTTAGAAGTTGTCTTCTGCCCTGCTTAGGGCCCCTCGTGTTAGGCATAATGCGCGATAATGCCCTGTTAGTCAAAGCTGCCTTCGAGCTGGCATATGCCAGATGCTCCTTGAAGCACAGCCTGGTGTCCAGCATCACTCCCAGGTACTTTCTTGCCCTCTTTGAAGAGATTGTTGAGTTTGCTACTTGAATAATGGCTGTCTCAACCGCTTTCCGACTGCTTATAAGCACGGCCTCGGTTTTCTGAGGGGCAATCTGTAGTCCGACCGAAGAGAGCCACTGAATGATAACTTCGGTAGCTTGGTTACATCTATCCTCGGCTGTCTTGAGCTCCTTTGCCACCACCACTAACGCCACGTCGTCCGCAAAACCCACTATACGGACATCGTCTGGCATCGGAAGCCGAAAAACGCCATCGTACATGGCGTTCCACAGGAAAGGGCCAAGTACTGACCCCTGTGGCACTCCTCCGGATACGCGGTACTCCTCAGTTGCCTCGCAGGTGTTGTAAAGTAGGACTCTTTCCTGGAAGAAGCTCCTGATCATCCTCGTAGATCCCCAATCTTCACACTTTTTCTATCACGGCCATAGATAAAGAGCATTGAAAAGTTTCAAGTCTCTAGCTTGAAGGGTGTGGAAAAAAGTTGCGTTCATACTGACGGACGGACAGGCACCATGATAGACATTGCACAAACGTAATATACTCTTTACCTTCGGTAACGAGCATAAAAAAAAAAGGAAAATCAATGAGTGTTGAAACTCACTGGCGATGTGTTAATACATGTTGTTTGGTGTGTTTGTACCTGTATTATTGCTATGAGCACGTTTTCTTGAACAAAAATAATATTATATTGAATTCGGGTTTGCTTTTTGAATTTGGCTGCATCATTCGTCAGTTCATTCTCTTATTAAAGAAACCCGCTATGTTAGTCTGTAAGTGTGTGTGTGTGTGTGTGTGTATTTAAAAACGAAGCAATACAGAATTGCACTAGACGAATGATAAATGTTCGTTACTCTTATAATGTTGGAGAATGATATTTTATTAAACTGTTTCTCAATTGTGTGATAACGTCTACCTTTGCTAATCGAAATATGAAATTATTGCAAATATATTCTGTAACTACCCTGCAGTTACGTTTACTAGGCCAAACATAGTGGTTGGACTAGTCCACATGGGCTACTACTAGTCCACGCCTATGCCATTTCAATGTATTTCTCCTATTCCATTTAACACGGGGATGTCATTTGAGTGGACGTATCGGCCGCCTCTGCAGCCACGTGGACTAGTCTATAAAACAGGCCATAGACTAGTCTATAAAACAGGCCATCAGGACTAGTAAAAAAAAGACCAAATGGACTAGTATTATAATAATCTGGGGTAAAAAGATGCCCACGAAGCCCATCATATAAACGTTAAATTAGCTATTGTTATTAATATAACTTAAATGTAATTTAAATTTAAATTATGCAAGTGTTAGAAGAAATAGAATACAAATAAACTTACCGATACCGAAAAATGATGGTCTACGACGGGATTCGAACCTGGAACTCTCGTTCACTAAGCAGATGCCTTAGCCATTGCACTGTTGCCAAACATATTTCATAAGCAGTAAGTTATATTGTAAATTGAAAAATGTATAAATTGGTTTTCACTCGTTCGTTTTTTTTGCCGCTGCAACGAACATAAACGAGGCGCAAAATTGTGTTCGGTTTTCATGATTCGTAAAATTTACGTTTTTGTTCCGCATCCACGTCTGCATCCACTTTGACGCATTCATGAACTGGTCCACGTGGAATAGACAGTTTACACACAAATGCTCAATGATAATTTTAAAAAGTGTTTTCCCCCGCTGCATCTACACAGACTAGTTCAGTGTTAGCTTACGTGGGAAAGTCGTGGGCTAGGCTTGAGCAACTACAATAACAAACACTAGCCCAACCAATGTAATTTTCTGCACCCACTTGGACAAGTCCTTGACTTGTCCATTATAGCTAGTCAATGGACTAGTTTATATATGCAACTAGCCCATACAAATCCCGTAGGGTACATATCCACAATAGCACTTATACTTTATTAAGGAATCCAACATTCATCATTCGTCAAATGCATTTCTGTTTTGCTTCTTTTGTGAATGCACACAAACTCACACATTTTATTATAGCTAAATTTAATTAATGCCAACCCATTATTCTCGGAAGGTGTTTGTTTGAAGTGTTAATTTATTATGAGATTTTTACTAAAGCACCTTTTTTTGTTTTCGAAAAAAATTTGTCAAATTTACTTCGGTATTCAAGTGTCATATAAGGTTTTTAATTTGTGTACGTCAGTTATGTGTTAAAGTATAGTCAGAGGCGATCCAATTACTTGGACCTTACACGCATCTTATTGCGTTTACGCCTCAACCTATGCATTCGCTTCTTACGACTCTGAGTAGTCATTTTGTTTTATTCGAAGACGGTCAGGGAATGTTTATTTTTTTTCTTCTTTAACTACGCATATTTTGTATTCATTTATTTATTATAATAGTTTTATTTTTGCTTTTAATTGTGTCATTATTTTGGCATTAATAATATTGGCAGAGGGCCATATATTGTCTTTCGAATTTTTTTTTATAAATTTTTTTTTTTTTTATGGCGTAACTAGCGCTATGTGCAAGATGGTTATTGATCGTAATAATTTTTTTGTTAAATTTGTATATCCCTATTGTATATCCCGCACCAAATCTAAGCATGGCTGCCTGAGCAAACATTGGGCCCATCGCAGATGGCCGTCACTTACCCCTGTGTATGTGTATGTATGCCTGTGTACGGGTGTGTGTGTATGTAAGCCTGTGTTTTTTTTTTTTTTTATTAATACATTTATTACGCGCTAAAATTAACTAACCTAAACTAAGTAATACTATTTGGTCTGTAAGTGTGTGTGTGTGTGTATTTACAAACGAAGCAATATAGAATTGCACTAGACGAATGATAAATGTTGGTTAATCTTATAATGTTGGAGAATGATATTTTATTAAACTGTTTCTCAATTGTGTGATAACGCCTACCTTTGCTAATCGAAATATGCAATTATTGCAAATATATTCTGTAACTACCCTGCAGTCACGTTTACTAGGCCAAACATAGTGTTTGGACTAGTCCACATGGGCTACTTCTAGTCCACGCCTATGCCATTTCAATGTATTTCTCTTATTCCATTTAACACGGGGATGTCATTGGAGTGGACGTATCGGCCGCCTCTGCAGCCACGTGGACTAGTCTATAAAACAGGCCACGTAGACTAGTCTATAAAACAGGCCATCAGGACTAGTAAAAAAAAGACCAAATGGACTAGTATTATAATAATCTGGGGTAAAAAGATGCCCACGAAGCCCATCATATAAACGTTAAATTAGCTATTGTTATTAATATAACTTAAATGTAATTTAAATTTAAATTATGCAAGTGTTAGAAGAAATAGAATACAAATAAACTTACCGATACCGAAATATGATGGTCTACGACGGGATTCGAACCTGGAACTCTCGTTCACTAAGCAGATGCCTTAGCCATTGCACTGTTGCGAAACTTATTTCATAAGCAGTAAGTTATATTGTAAATTGAAAAATGTATAAATTGGTTTTCACTCGTTCGTTTTTTTGCCGCTGCAACGAACATAAACGAGGCGCAAAATTGTGTTCGTTTTTCATGATTCGTAAAATTTACGTTTTTGTTCCGCATCCACGTCTGCATCCACTTTGACGCATTCATGAACTGGTCCACGTGGAATAGACAGTTTACACACAAATGCTCAATGATAATTTTAAAAAGTGTTTTCCCCCGCTGCATCTACACAGACTAGTTCAGTGTTAGCTTACGTGGGAAAGTTGTGGGCTAGGCTTGAGCAACTACAATAACAAACACTAGCCCAACCAATGTAATTTTCTGCACCCACTTGGACAAGTCCTTGACTTGTCCATTATAGCTAGTCAATGGACTAGTTTATATATGCAACTAGCCCATACAAATCCCGTAGGGTACATATCCACAATAGCACTTATACTTTTTTAAGGAATCCAACATTCATCATTCGTCTAATGCATTTCTGTTTTGCTTCTTTTGTGAATGCACACAAACTCACACATTTTATTATAGCTAAATTTAATTAATGCCAACCCATTATTCTCGGAAGGTGTTTGTTTGAAGTGTTAATTTATTATGAGTTTTTTACTAAAGCACCTTTTTTTGTTTTCGAAAAAAATTTGTCAAGTTTACTTCGGTATTCAAGTGTCATATAAAGTTTTTAATTTGTGTACGTCAGTTATGTGTTAAAGTATAGTCAGAGGCGATCCAATTACTTGGACCTTACACGCATCTTATTGCGTTTACGCCTCAACCTATGCATTCGCTTCTTACGACTCTGAGTAGTCATTTTGTTTTATTCGAAGACGGTCAGGGAATGTTTATTTTTTTTCTTCTTTAACTACGCATATTTTGTATTCATTTATTTATTATAATAGTTTTATTTTTGCTTTTAATTGTGTCATTATTTTGGCATTAATAATATTGGCAGAGGGCCATATGTTGTCATTCTAATTTTTTTTTACTAATTTATTTTTTTTATGGCGTAACTAGCGCTATGCGCAAGATGGTTATTGATCGTAATAATTTTTTTGTTATATTTGTATATCCCTATTGTATATCCCGCACCAAATCTAAGCATGGCTGCCTGAGCAAACATTGGGCTCATCGCAGATGGCCGTCACTTACCCCTGTGTATGTGTATGTATGCCTGTGTACGGGTGTGTGTGTATGTAAGCCTGTGTTTTTTTTTTTTTTTTTAATTCATTTATTACGCGCTAAAATTAACTAACCTAAACCAAGTAATACTATTTGGTACACTTTGACTACATTGGGAAAAAGATAAAACAATAGCATTTGCGGAACGGCCGTTAGGTAATGCATCGCAAACGCTTTGGTTCCTCCTACTCCTGTTGTCCATTTCGCTCTCTCTCAGCCTTCCGCAGTTCGGTCGTAACAGCCGCCGCGAAGACGCTGAAGGCTTCCCAGTTGTCCCTGCTGGCTAGCAGCAGGGTTATTAGGTTGTCCACCTCAATGGCGCGGCCAAAACTCCTCTCCAAGTCCGCGCGAAGCTCGGTGAAGCGTGTGCAGTGTAGCAGCACATGCTCCGCATCCTCGACGACCCCTCCTCCGCAATGGATGCAGAAAGGAGCAGACTCATGGCCGAAACGGTGGAGATATCCACGGAAGCAGCCATGCCCGTTAAGGATCTGGGTGATGTACAAGTTGACCTGCCCATGCCTCCTGTTCAACCACACCGATATATTCGGGATTAACCGGTAAGTCCAACGCCCTTTAGTGGACGAATCCCAGCGCCTCTGCCAGTTGATCAGCGTGCGCGATTTTGCCGTGTTTCGCGCTGCCTTCTTGAGGGCCACTGAGAGGTCCTTGCCATGTGTCTCCTGGTGCACCTCGGCGATTTCCCTGGCGAGCTCCGAAATGGGGGCAATTCCGGCTAGCACCAGGCACGCATCGTCCAAAATGGTTCGGAATCCGCAACACACTCTGATCTCCCCAAAGCGGTGGGTAGCCGTCAATCCACGGGAGTAGCTAACATAGCGGAGGCTAAGTTGCCATATAGGCGCCGCGTACAACATCACCGCCCTAGTCACGCTGGATAGAAGTTGTCTTCTGCCCTGCTTAGGGCCCCTCGTGTTAGGCATAATGCGCGATAATGCCCTGTTAGTCAAAGCTGCCTTCGAGCTGGCATATGCCAGATGCTCCTTGAAGCACAGCCTGGTGTCCAGCATCACTCCCAGGTACTTTCTTGCCCTCTTTGAAGAGATTGTTGAGTTTGCTACTTGAATAATGGCTGTCTCAACCGCTTTCCGACTGCTTATAAGCACGGCCTCGGTTTTCTGAGGGGCAATCTGTAGTCCGACCGAAGAGAGCCACTGAATGATAACTTCGGTAGCATGGTTACATCTATCCTCGGCTGTCTTGAGCTCCTTTGCCACCACCACTAACGCCACGTCGTCCGCAAAACCCACTATACGGACATCGTCTGGCATCGGAAGCCGAAAAACGCCATCGTACATGGCGTTCCACAGGAAAGGGCCAAGTACTGACCCCTGTGGCACTCCTCCGGATACGCGGTACTCCTCAGTTGCCTCGCAGGTGTTGTAAAGTAGGACTCTTTCCTGGAAGAAGATCCTGATCATCCTCAACAGGTACTCTGGCACTCTGAATGCTTCAAGCGCCTCCAAGATGCACCTCCACTTTGCCGAGTTAAAAGCGTTCTTGACATCCAGCGTTGCGATCAGGCAGTATTTTTTGGCACCACCTCTCCATCTCCTGCCGGCAATCGCCTCCGAGGCTATCTCAATCACCTTACCGATCGCATCGATCGTTGATCTTGCCTTGCGGAAGCCGTACTGGTGGGGTGACACTCCTCCCGCAGCATCTAGGGCCATTTCAAGGCGTGTGCAAATGACTTGTTCCAATATCTTGCCGACCGTATTTATAAGGCAGATAGGTCGATATGCAGCTGGGTCATCAAGCTGCTTGCCGGGTTTTGGTAGTAGAACCAGGCGCTGAACTTTCCACCGGTTTGGGAATACTCCGCTGCTTAGGCATGAGTTAAACTTGTGCGCAAATAAATCAGGTCGCAGCGCGAGGGCTAGCCTGAGCGCTCGGTTGGGAATTCCATCGGGGCCGGGTGCCTTGCTGGGCTTCATCCTCTTTGCGACATGGCAAATCTCCTCTAAGGTGACCTCCTCAAAAACGGCAGGCGTGGAAGCCACCGCCGGAGAGCCGCCGATCTCGTCAGGCATGCTAGGGAACAAATGAGCTACGATCGCCCTTAACGCCTCTGGATCGGAAGGATGGCAACGGGAAAAGCCGTTGAATCGTTTGACCACGATTTTATATGCATAACCCCACGGGTCGTTTTCCACCGAGTCGCAGAGGTCAAGAAAACACCTACGCTTGCTGTCCTTGATCAGCTTTTGCAGATGTCTCCTGCATACGAGAAAAGCTGCTTGTCGTTCTCGGAACTCCTGTGAGCCGCGTGAGCGCTGGTAGCGGCGTCGAGCTTTGTTGCATTCGCTCCTAGCCTCTGCTATTTCTTCGTTCCACCAATATACTGGAACATGGTGCCTCCGGTAAGTTTTTCGTCTGGCCATGCTTGCCTCACAAGCGCTGCTTAGCAGCGACATGGTCCAATCAACCACCTTGTCGGTGCTACCGGAATTGATCGGGATCTCAGCGGACTCCAGCTGAGTACCAAATATACGCGTGTCGAGAGTCTCGGCACGGTATTTTGTCCTCGGTTGATCTGGGCCCAGCTGGCGATCAGGGTGCCCTCCCACGGTGCACCAAATAGCAGCGTGGTCGCTAGCGTTGTAGGTGGCATCGATGCTCCACCTGGATGTGCCAAACACCGAGCTGCTGACGAACGTTAGGTCCACAACGGAACCCAGCCCTGCTCTGCTGAAGGTGTGCTGTGTGCCCTGGTTGAGTAAGGATACATCCAGTAGCGTGAAGGCTTCCAGCAGCGCTCGACCTTTGGCGTTAGTCGACAAGCTGCCCCACTCCTCCGCCCCTGCGATGACGAGAGGGTTACGACCTCTAGCATCTGACACCAGGGAGTCAAGGGAGCTAGTGTACTCCGAGAGCTGCAGACTAGGAGGCATGTAGACGGAGTACATCCACATGTCACCCACCATAGCGCGCACAAAGCAGTTGGACCGATGCACTCTGGCCAGGGGTATCGCTGTGCTCCCGCAGGACCAAGTAGCCGCTCTACCTAAGGTATCTAGTACGCAGCTAGGGCCCTCGCGCATCCGGTAGGGCTCACTGATTAACGCTACGTCTGCAGAGTGTTCACGCACTGTTTGCGACAGCAAATCCTGCGCCGCTGCACAATGGTTTAAGTTTAATTGAATGAAGTTCAGTTGGCACGACCTTGTGCACTACCGCTAAGTGGGCATCTACTGCTACCTGCCTGGTGGCTTGTGGATGCACAGCCCTTCGCACTGCAGATAAAGCATTTTGCCACCTCGCTCTTGCAGCTCGCTGCCTTGTGGCCTAAATTTCCGCACCTGATGCAGCAATTTGACCTATCGACCGGGTTACGACAGTTGCTTGCTGTATATCCCATCTCCAGACATCTATAGCACCTAGTACGCGCGTCATGCATGCGTACGGCGAAGTTAGACCATCCAATTCGAAACGAGCGCAAGGCTGTGATGCTTCCCGCCAGGTTCGCCGGGACTGAGAAGTGCGCCACTTGCGTGTTGCCATACCCCGGGTGCAAGCTCTTAAAGTTGCATGCTTTAGCTGGGATGTTAACCTGCGCTGAAATTGCAGCCACTATTTCCTCTCTGCTGGCTAGCTCATCCAGCTCTCTCAACACAAAATGAGATTGCTCAGTTATTGAGCGCACCACGGCGCTTTCACCTAGCACCTGCACCATCTCTTCCTTAAGCTGGTTGGTGCATTCCAGTCCGACTCCATTCAGCTCTAGAAGCAGGTCTCCTTTCGCTGTGCGACGTGCTTGTCTCACCTTATCTCGAACTCCATTAAGCTTGCCATCACTCCTGCGCGTGACTAGCGATAAGACTTCGCTGTAGGTAAGTTCGCTTGTACTTATCACCAGCGCATCAGACCTACTCTTGGTAAGCGGCTTGCCAGGCGTCTTACCGGGAGGTTTGGTAGCCTTCTTGCGTTGAGCCGTCTGCCATTTGCTGCATGGGGCCGACTCCGAAACCACTGGATCCGTGGGGCCTGGCCTGGCTCGCGCTCTCGCCGCCTGTTGGGCGTTGCTACCGTCCTCGCAACGCCGCTTCTCTCCTGGCGAACCTTATCGGCTGCGGACTCTGGTAGCTTTGCAGCCGGTAGCGTCTGCGTAGCCACGTCAGCACTGTCAGTGGAAGCTATCCTGCTCTTACAGGCCGAAGCCACGTACAGCTTAACAGCCCTTGCTGCTAAGTCTCTGACCAATTGGTTCACATGCCTCTGCCCGCTCAGAAGGGCATTTAGGCCATTAAGGGCATCGCCCAGCTCCTCAAACACATCTTTCGTCACCGACTCTTTCCCCTGGGGTGAGGCGGCAGGCACAGGTGAAGGGATTCCAGACTCTGTGACGGTGGTGGCGCCAACCCCCGAGGGGGAGACCTCGGCAAAGCCGAGCGGCGCACAAACGCTTCCAGTGCTGATGCTCGAACCTAACGCTCGTTGAACACTCGTTGAATTGAATTAGAGCTTCTAGCAGTCCCACGTTGACCAGAGGTTTCCCTCGGGTTTTGAACCGGTGGAGGGTATACCGCCTCTACACGGTCCCCAGAGCCCCACGAAGCACCGCCGCGGCAGAGGGGGTTGGTAGTAGCCGGTTCCGTGGCCTTTGCTTGATGCTGCTAGAAGTTCCCGTCTAAGAAACCACGCAATAACCAGCGCGCCTGATGGCTATGCAGCACTCTTTAGAGTATCCCTTGAGCGTATGCAACAGCCGTTCTTGCTTGCACCCAATGCACAAACCACGTCCAGCTGGGACACCTTCTGGAGTGTAAGCGCCACCTTTGGGTTACCACTCAGCTGACAACGTTATGCACGTTATGCAGAGCGAGAGGCCCTGGTACGCTACGCGATCAGCTGGCACTGTGGTCTTCCTAAAACACAAGTATACACAAGTTGCACACCACAGAAGAGTAGTACGCACTATGTGTAATAATTGCGTGTATTGTTTCCACGCACACTAGCCAGGGTAAGCCAAATTGCGCGCAGATAAGGGGAGACTCCAATAAGCACGACGGCTATATCCAGACAACGCTCCCGGCCCAGGTGATGATGGCACAAGGTAAGTGGCGCAGACTTTCGGAGCTCGACTAATTTGCACAGTTTATTTTTTGCTGTAGGTTTAACACTGCGAAAACGCTAAAAGGACGGAGCGACAGAAACGCGCGACCGCACTTCTCAAGCTCACATCTCCTCTCTATGTAAGCCTGTGTGTGTGCTGTTGTGTGTGTGTGTGTTTTTTTTTTTTTTTTTTCTTATGGAACGCCATGAAGGGTGTGAATCTTTTAAAGAAACCAGGTGGCCCGTACCACCAGGTCTGCACGATTTCCACGTACTAAACACACCCAGCACAACAACACGCCACATTCCCAAGGGATCACGATTAAGTATTACTTCTTGGGGATGGGTTGCCTAAAAAAGCCGTCTCCTTATTCGCCCAGTACACGGGCCATCCTTCTTGCTGACTGGGTATCGCTCAGTGCTTCGCGTCGCTCTCTTTCACACTTTAGGAGATCCTTCTGAATGCAAATGATCCTCTGGACTACCCTTTTCCAATTCGCTTTGGAATCCATCATGTACAACATCAGCTCTTCCACTGGGGGTAGAGGTGCTGCTCCTGCCAGGTATCTCGGGCAGTGGTAGAGGACATGCTCAGGATCTTCCCCACAGCCCGAGCAGACCGGGCATTGCGGCGTCTGCTCGTGCCTGTACTTAAACAAGTATTTCCTATACCCTCCGTGGCCGGTTAGGAACTGCGTCAGATGGAAGTTGAGAGCGCCTCCGCTTCGTTCTATCCATTCCTGGATTCGTAGGATGAGCCTATGCGTCCATCTACCTTTGGCTGAGAAGGTCCACTTGGCCTGCCACATGGCCAGGGAAGCCTGTCTCTCCGACCTCCTAACAGATTCGGGTTGTGCGATGCCTCCCATAGACTTCCGCCAGGCTTGAATTTCCGTCATCTCGCGGGATAGTAGGTCCACAGGCATCATGATCGCTAGCACAAGTGCTGCGTCATCCGAAACCGTACGGAATCTCGAGATCACTCTTAGTGCGCTTAGTCGGTACGGTGCTGCCAGCTTCCTCCGAAGGCTCATATTTCCGTCCAAGGCTGCCGCCCAAATCGGTGCAGAATACAAAGCAACTGACGCCACCACTTTTCCAAGAAGTAGCCGCCTTCCACCCTTGGGTCCTCCTAGGCTTGGCAGCATCCGAGAGAGAGCTGCCTGTAACTTTGCTGCCTTCATACCGACATACTCGATGTGAGGCCGGTAACCCAGCCTGTTATCCAGTATAACTGCTAGGTACTTTATTTAAGGCTTGGATTTGATGGTAACATTACCAACCTCAACCTCCATAAATTCAGTCTTTTTCCTGCTCGTTATCAGAACTGACTCTGTCTTGTGCTCTGCTAGTTCCAGGCTTGAAGCTCGCATCCATGATGCTATTATCTTAATAGCTTCATTAACTGCTTCTTCTATTTCTCGTATGTGTTTTGCCACAACTACGAGGGCCAGGTCATCTGCGAATCCAATAAGCTTACATCCCTGTGGCAGGCGCAGTCTGAGTACTTCGTCGTACATCACGTTTCACAGGAGGGTTCCCAATACTGAGCCCTGTGGAACACCTGCAGTGACGTTAAATCGCTTAATTCCATCCTCTGTGTCGTATTCCAAAGTCCTGTCTGAAAGATAACTCGTTAGAATTCTCATTAGATAGGGCGGTATTCCAATTCTTCTAAGGGCATTTAGGATGCGCGTCCAGCTCGCCGAGTTGAACGCGTTCCGAATATCCACCGTTATTACTGCACAGTATTCCTTTTCGCTCCATCTCCATCTTATCCCTTCAATAGCTGTTGTTGCGATGTCGACCACTGCCTTGATCGCGTCCACCGTTGACCGTGTCTTGCGGAATCCGAATTGGGCGTCCGAAATTGCGTGTCTAGCGTCCAGGATATTAAGCAGTCTTGCGTATATGATTTTTTGCAGGATCTTTCCCGCCGTGTCGAGCAGTCAAATCGGTCTGAAGCCCGATGGTTCTTCGACCGGCTTGTCTCCCTTTGGCAACAGAATGAGTCACTGGACTTTCCATACTCTTGGGAATACTCCCTCCTGGACACAGCGAGTGTAAGTGTCCGCAAATTCCTGGGGCCTTGCAGCTATGGAAAGCTTTAGCACTTTGTTTGGTATACCGTCAGGCCCTGGGGTTTTTCAGTCACCAGGTGAGCCTTGGTGTGCGAGCGTATATGCCTGTGTGTGTGTGCGTAAGCCTGGGTGTGTGTGCCTGTGTGTGTGTGTGTGTGTAAGCCTGGGTGTGTGTGTGGATGCCGGTGGGTGCATGTGTATATGAATTGTGCGTGTGTGTGCCTGTGGGTGGGTGTGTGTGTAAGCTTGGGTGTGCGTGTGGATGCCGGTGTAAGTAAGTGTGCGTAAGCCTGGGTGTGTGTGCCGGTGTGTCTGTGGGTTTTATATGCCTGAGTGTGCCTGTGTGTGTGACTGAGTGTGCCTGTGTGCGGGTGTGTGTGTTTTTTTTTTTTTTTTTTTTTTTTTTTAAATTCATTTATTGCTTATCTAAGTAATATAAATGTACACATTGATTAGGGTAAGGTATACGAAAGCGGAACCTTGCAGTAGCGGTACGGCCGTGAGGTATTGCGTCGCTACTGCCGAGTTCCACCTATTCTACTAGTCCTCTACGCTCTCGCTCAGCCTTGCGCAGATCCGTCATGACTGCCGCCGCAAACGCGCTGAACGCCAGCCAATTAGCGTCGCTCACCATCATCAGTGACACGAGGCTGCCCACCTCGAAGCTACAGCCTAAAACCCTCTCCAGATCGCTGCGAAGCCCGGAGAAGCGTCCGCAGTGAAGTAGGACGTGTTCGGCATTCTCGACAAAACTGTCGCCACAGAATGTGCAGAACGGGGCGTCCTCATGCCCAAATCGGTGCAGGTATTCCCTGAAGCAGCCATGACCACTTAATAGTTGCGTAGTGTAAAAGTTAAGCTGCCCATGCCGCCTGTTTATCCACGCTGAGATGCTCGGGATGAGGCGATGTGTCCAGCGCCCCTTGCAAGACGCATCCCATTGCCTCTGCCAGTTCTCCTGGGTGCGCGTTTTGGCTGCAGTGCGCACTGCCTTCTTTTGGGGAGCGGAAAGAGCCTCGCCATGCGTTCCCTCGAAGATCTCCGCTCTTCTCTAGCCAGCTCGGCTATGGGTGCTACTCCAGCCAGAACCAGACAGGCGTCGTCCGAGATGGTTCTGAAGCCGCTGCAGACTCTGATAGCTCCAAGGCGGTGTGTGGCTCTCAGACCGCGGGTGTAACTAACAAAGCGGCATCCTGGTTGCCATATCGGCGCCGCGTATAGCATTGTCGTTCTTGTGACACTGGATAAGAGGAGCCTCTTGAACTGCTTTGGGCCTCGCGTATTAGGCATGATTCGTGAGATTGCACGATTTGTTAGGGCGGCCTTTTTGCTAGCGTACTCCAAGTGCTCTTTAAAACATAGTCTGGTATCCAGCATCACGCCCAGGTATTTAATTGCCCTCTTTGAGGTGACCACAGTGTTGGCCACCATTATGGTAGCTGTCTCCACTGCTTTCCGGCTGCTATTGAGCACTGCCTCCGTTTTTTGGGGTGCTATCTGCAGCCCTACTGAAGATAGCCACTGTAAGACTGCCGCGATGGCTAAGTTGCACTTCCCCTCCACTGTCGTAAGTTCCTTGGCGACGTGTGTGTGCGGGTGTGTGTGCGGGTGTGTATAAGCCTGGGTGTGTGTTTTTTTTATTTTTATATTCTTTATTACCTCAATCATGCTAAAACTAAATAAATAACAATAGTATTTGTGAATATAGGAGCGACAGTAGTTTGCCGTACGTCCGTTAAGAATTGCTTCGCAAACAACAGTCGCTACCTATACTGCAGTGAGGCTCCGCTCCACTCGCCGTAGTTCTTTCATGGTCACCGCTGCAAACGTGCTGACCGCTTCCCACTTCATCGAAAACTCCAGCATTCCTTCAACAAGGTTATCCACAGTGATGGGACCACCCATTGCTTGCTCAAGCATTCTTCGCTGGTAAGCGAACCACCCACAGAAGAACAACACGTGGTCTGCGTCATCCTGCACGCCCAGTCCACACCATGAGCATTCGTCGCTTTGCACGTGGCCGAATCGCTTAAAATAGCTCCGAAAACACCCATGATCAGATAGGAGCTGAGTCAGTTAAAAATTTACTTCGCCATGCCTACGGTTGATCCATTGTGAGAGCTGTGGGATCAAGGCGAATGTCCATCGCCTCTTCGCTGCAGTGTTCCAGCGTGCCTGCCATCGCTCGATCGTGTTTGTTCTTGCCATAAGACGACCACTGCGCGCCGATGTACCGTCTGTTTGGCTTGCTAGCTCACCGGACTCAATAGCTAGCTCTTCAATGGGTACCATGCCTGCAATAACCAAAGCAGCCTCGTCGGAAACTGTCCTAAACGCACAGCATACCCTGATAGCGCAAAGGCGGTAAGTTGCGCCTATGTCACGGCAATAGGTCTGGACCTGCACGGCTCTCCACCAGATCGGCGCTGCGTACAAAATGGTGGCACGGACTACGCTAATTAGAAGCCGGCGGCGCTCCTGCTTTGGCCCACGCGTATTGAGCATTATGCGCGACAGTGCACGACAAGCCCCAGCTGCCTGGGAAGCATTGTATTGCAGGTGCTCCTTGAATGACAATCTCGTGTCCAGCATCACTCCCAGATATTTGATGTCCCGCTTGGACATAACAGTAGTGCTGCCCACCACAATCTTTGCCGTTTATACCGTGCTGCGACTACTCACAGGGACCGCCTCCGTCTTGTGCGCAGCCAGCTCCAGTCCCGCCTGGGTAAGCCAATCCTGCACGCGAGCAATGCATGTATTGCATGTGGTCTCAGCGTCACCCAATTCTTTGCGCACGACGACGATAGCAACATCATCGGCAAAACCAACAATGTGCGCCTCCTCCGGAAGTTGTAGCCTTAGAACAACGTCGTACAGTAGTGGCCCAAGTACAGATCCCTGGGGCACTCCTGCAGAAAAATTGAGCTCTTTGATACCTTCGCTGGTCTGATACGGTAGCACCCGGCCTTCAAAGTAGCTCCTCACTGTGTCCTGTAGGTATATGGGGACCTGCAGAGTATTGAACGCATTCTTGATGTCCAGCGTGACAATAAGGCAATACTTCTTGTCGCCTCCTGTCCACCTGGTGCCCTGAATAGCACTGGCTGCTAATTCGACCACCCTGCTTAGGGCGTCAATGGTTGACCTCGCCTTACGGAACCCATATTGGTGCGGGGACAGCACGCCGGCTCTGTCTATCGCATGGCTCAGCCTTGCTGCCAGCAGCTTTTCAAAAGCTTTCCCAATGTTGTTGATTAGACAAATTGGTCGGTATGAAGACGGCTCCCCCGGTGGTTTATCCGGCTTCGGCAAAAGCAGCAGATTCTGCACCTTCCAGACCTGTGGAAAAGTCCTTTAATGCAAGCAGGCAGTAAAAAGAGTGGCAAATTGTTCGGCTTTCAGAGTCAAAGCCAGCTTCAGCGTACGGTTCGGTATACCGTCTGGACATGGTGATTTGGACGCCACGATGCTTCTGGCCACTTCGAGTACTTCCTCCGGCGTGATAATATCTGTTACGGTGTGATTTTGGTGCTCCAATTGTGCTGCGGAAAAGGTCAGCGGACAGCCACGTGGAAACAAGCACTCCACGACCTCCTTCATCCTGTCGGGCCTCATCGAAGGGTGGTGTTGATTCCCTGCATGGATGCGCTTGACCACCGTTTTGTACGCTCTACCCCACGGATCTTGCTCAGCAGAGTCGCACAATTGCAGGTAGCACTCTCTCTTGCTCGCCTTGATAGCCTTTTTGAGTGCACCTCTCGCCCGTCTGTACTCTCCCGTCTTTTCGCACAGTCCGGCCTATTAGCTGCACGTTGGCGTAACCTTCTGGCCCTGATACAGACGTGGCGTGCCATCGCAATTTCAGCGTTCCACCAATATGTGGGGGCATGGGAGCCGAAACGTCGCAGTGCTCGAGAGAACACCAGAGCGTCGAAGGTGTCCTGCCGGTAGTGCTAATCGGTTGGTGCGCTATGCACATTACGCTCTAGCTGGCCACCAAGTGAGCATATTATGGCGTTATGGTCGCTTGATGTATAGACGTCAATAATTGCCCACTGTGCTGCGTTGAATAGGGAGGGGCTAACGAAAGTAAGGTCTATTACTGAGCCCCAGCCCTCTGGAGAAGGTGTGACCGCTTCCACTGTTGAGTAGCGCGAGATCCAGTGGTGCCAGTGCTTCCAAGAGCACTCTGGTTCTGGAGTTCGTTAGAACGCTGCCCCCCATTCCAGCGTCATGCATTAAAGTCGCCCGCGAGAATAATTCTGCTTCGACCCCTGGCATCGTCAACAAGTTGCTCCAAGATTGCTGAGAAAGCGGCGAGTGATAAGCTTGGCGCGTAGATGCAAAAGCTGCCCAATCCTGCTCTCACAAAACCTTCAAACTACTGCACTTCAGTCAGCTGCTGGGTCGTACCACATACCCACAACGCAGCCTTCTTGCTAGTATCCGACGCCCAGATACCTGATGGTGCGATTGGCACCCGATGAGGCTCACTTAATATGCGTACATCAATGCAATAATGAAAGGCGAGAGCTTGACTGTAAGTGATTTATTATGGACTCAGCGTCCGTATTTATAGCAAAAGTTTACATGTGTTCTTATGGCTAGGTTAAGTAAACATAGTTGTGAAGAGTTACTTACCTAGTTCTTAAGCATAACTTATATAACGGTAAATAGGATTGTCAGTGTAACTCTTACGCATTGGTTAAGTTGTGCGTGCAAGCTTAGCTTAGCTTAAGCTTGGAAGCTTAAAAGCTCCTAACTGTATTTGACACGTGTGGGTGCTTGAGCTTGAAAGCGAAAAGCTTTGGCACCGTGGGTTTACGTTCATGTGCCTAAGGCCAATTCTATTACTATATTATTGTTTATTTATATTACACCTCCTTTCTTTTGGAAAAAAAAAGAAAAAAATATATATATAATTAAATACACAATATATATATATATATATATATATATATATATATATATATATATATATATATATATATTGTGTGTTTAATTATATATATTTTTTATATATATATATATTTTATATATATATATATGTTTTTTTTTTTTCATTGGTAAGGTAATAGTTATACCCTTAACCCATAAAATGGGTAAATAAGGGTATAATGGTTTTGTGCAAAAGTATGTAACAGGCAGAAGGAAGCATCTCCGACCCTATAAAGTGTATATATTCTTGATCAGCATCCACAGCCGAGACGATATAGCCATGTCCGTCTGTCCGTCTGTCTGTCCGTCTGTCCGTCTGTCCGTCTGACCGTCTGTCCGTCTGTATGAACGCGTGGATCTCAGAGACTACAAGAGCTAGAGACTTCTGATTTTGTATTTAAGTTCTCCTATACCATGAGCAGAACAAGTTTGCTTCAAATTATCGATAACTATTCTGGTTTCCGATATACACATAATATCGATAACAATAAAATATCGAATTTGGAAAATCTAAAAATGAGGGTTGAAGTAATGAATAATGATAGAACTTTTCTGAAAATTTCGTCCAAATCGGTTGAGAAACACCGGAGATATTGAACTTAATCGATGGAAGCTAAGCCAGTATACCAAAGTCTTATATAAATTAAATATATTTATTGCAACTGGGTTCAGGGTATCTTCTAGTCGGGCTCTCCCGACTAGAGCCTTTTTACTTGTTTTATTCTATCTAAGTGAACAGTTTGCTTTTTATTTTTCTTATCTAATAGGGTTACATTATTCTTATTGTCAATGTTTATTATTTTATAGTTTCCCGTATATTTGTTTTCTAGCTTGTATGCTGTTTCATTTCTTACTAATATTTCTTGACCTATTTTGAGTTCTAGGTTTTTTGCTTGAATAGTTTTCTTGTTTTGTTGTTTTATTTTAAAAAGTTCTACTAATTGTTGTGCCTGACAGTTAGCTATTTGAATTTTATATTTTAATTATTTATTGTAATCTTCTATATTATTAACTTATTTATTTATTTATAGTCAGCTAAGAGCAGCTGACATTAAAATGAATCAAATTTAATTTAAATTAAAAATAGCTAAAATAATTAAATTAAGTAAAATATAGAATAATATATAAATCTGAAAATATAATTAAAAGTTGACGTTAAAGTTTTGGGAAATTCAATAAAAAATTGAGTAGTCCAACATTTGTTGCGAGGATTAGGAAAAACCCAGAAAAACTCAATCAGACCAGCGTTAGATTAGTAATTAGGAGACAAGAGAATAATGTTTGTTATAGTCAGAACATATAACACGAATGGTTCATGAATTAAGTAGATGCTCAGACAACGATCAAGGCTAAGGGGTAAAAAGTTACGTGAAGATATAATTGGGACATTAAATTTAATTCGACTCAAACGAACTGATGAGTCAATTTCACCACTAAGTAGGTTAGTAATAAGTAATACTCCATGCATAGTTCTACGGTTTAACAGGGAGGGAAGATTAATCAAAAGGAGTCTACTTGAATACGGGAGTAAGTCAACTTCAGGAACCCAGTTAAAACTTCTAAGGGCAAATAGAAGAAATTTCTTCTGCACAGATTCAATTCTATCCTGGTGAATCGAGTATTGTGGGGACCACACACAAGATCCATATTCCAGGATGGGACGTACTAGGGATGTATAAAGCGTTTTAGTGGTGTAGGGATCGTTAAACTCTTTCGACCACCGCTTGATGAAGCCAAGGACATTAATGGCCTTATTGACCATATACGAAATATGAGCATCAAACTTTAATCTAGGATCATGAATAATGCCTAAATCTTTAATTTCATACACGCGGTCAAGTGTTGAAGCTTCAAGCAAGTAGTGCGCTGCATGAGGGGTACTTCTACAAAAAGACATGACTTTACATTTAGAACAATTTAAATTGAGTAAGTTAAAACGACACCAGGCCGACAATGCACCGAAATCCGACTGTAGCAAGTTACAAAGAGAAGCATCATTATATGTGAAACATAGCTTCACATCATCAGCAAACATATATACAAAAGAGTAAGTAATAACAGCTGTAAGATCGTTAATAAACAAATTAAATAGCAAAGGTCCACGGTGACTACCCTGGGGAACACCAGAGGCAACAAAAAAGGCTTTGATACAGACAATTTAAAAAGAACTTTTTGTGTTCGACCACACAAGTACTCCGAAAGCCACAATAAAAGCTGTGATGGAAATCCAATAATATTCAGTTTATGAATCAACAGAGAATGACTAACAGAATCAAATGCCGTTCTAAAATTGGTGTAAACAATGTCAGTTTGCATTTTTTCCTGAAACCCTTTGATAACAAGCGAAGTGAATTCAAGAAGGTAAGTGGTAGTAGATCTACGCCTAACAAAACCGTGTTGATAAGGCGCTAAAATTGAAATTCGTCCGTGATGCAGTTGAGAACATATGATTATTTCAAAGACTTTAGGAATGGCAGACAACTTGGATATACCCCTATAATTTTTAACGTTAGACTTTGAAGAATTTTTATAGAAACACAGTTGAAGCAACAGACAGGTTAAATAATTTATTTAAAGGCCTACAAAGAGAATCCGCGCAGTATCTAAGTATACAACCTGGCACTCCATCAGGACCAGGCAAGTAGCCAGGTTTGATAGAGTTAAATTCACTCAGGAGCGTAGACTCAGTAAATACTGGGACATATATGCAATAAGACGACTGAACTTTAAAAGGATAGGAATTAGTCCTACTATACAAATTCGTTGAATATACTGATTGAAAATACTCAGCAAATAGATCGGCTACTGCCTGATCAGAACTTGCTTTTATATTATCAAGGTATACTGAAGACGGCAAGCGAGAAGACTTACGTTTAGAGTTAACAAATTTATAAAACTGTTAAGAGTCACGTGAAAAGTTTAGTCTACAACGATTAAGATAATTATTATAACAAAATGTGTTAACAGAAAGAAAACTAGATTTTGCTACTAAATACGAAGATAAATCTAAAGTGGTTCCCGATTTTTATAATTTTTTAGATGTTCTTGTCTTCGCGTTTTTCAATTTGGATAGTTCCCTCGTAAACCAAGGTGGTTTATTATCACTTGAAGAACAAGTAAAGGGAGCACAAATATCCAAAAGCGAAATCAAGGTCCTTTAAAATATGGCAATGGCAGTTTCTATATCACTACAGGAATAAAGGCGAGAACAATTAGTATGTTGAAGAAGATAATTTAATTTAGTAAAGTTAGTTTTACGAAAGCAACGGGTTTTTCAAGTATTATTAGATACTGAACTAGGGTTAAGAATTTCGATGGATAGTTCTAAAATTGCATAGTAGATATCTTGCGGAAGCACTAGAGGGGGTATTCTAGTAGCATTACTGCAATCTGAGTCCGAAACAAATATTAAGTCCAACATTCTACCACTACAGTTATGCACCCTGTTAACTTGCGATAGGCCTAACTCCAGTAGGCCATCGATAAAATCATCAGAAAGTGACTGGTAATACCGCCGAAGATGTGTCATTCACAGACCATACAACATGTGGCAGATTCAAATCACCAACCACTATCAGATTTTCCATATCTGTTGTAGTATGTTGTATGCCAAATGAGCATATGCCCACAGTATTGTAGAGTATACAATATAACAAGTGGTCATATGCCCAACTCAAAAGTAAGAGTAACAACTCATAATATAACGACACTTTGTTGCTATGCTTATACAATCATAAATATACATAAGTGCAGTAATAGGATCCGCCACTTATGCGGACTGGCCGCAGCGTGAGATCGCTAGCGTCAGCACTTCTTGAGTATGTACCATCTGTACATATATATGTATATATACATAACTACAAAGGCACATATGTACTGCAACTCTCTCTCTCTGCCGACGCTCTTAGCGGCAGAGCTCACTTAGAATATTGTATGTTATAAGCAAAATATAAAATTGAATAAAACCGAGAGTACACTCTCGACCACAACTCATTCTCAACTCAACACTGTATTGTTTCGCTTCCTATCGTATCCAGTGTGAACCAAAACTGATTAAATGATTTTATATATTTGATATACTCATGGTTAACTTAACACTGTCAAAAATTACGAAACAAGTTGCAGGGCACTTAGATGGGATGAGTCAATGTTAATATCAGAATGAGGAGGAATATTTGAGCAAGTAACATAAAGTGAAAGGCCGTTTATTTTATTTTATTTATTTCTTTTTATTTTTATTATACTCGTTACCGAAGGTAAAGAGTATATTGGTTTTGTGCAATGTCCGTCATGGTGTCTGTCCATCTGTCCGTCCGTGTGTGTGCAAGATTTTTCCACACCCTTCAAGCTAGAGACTTGAAACTTTCCAATTCTCTTTATCTATGGGATAGTAAATTGAAGTGTCAAGATGGGGGCTCTACGATAACTGGAAGGCTGGCTAATCGATAAATTCGATAACTCAAAACCGATAAGTCCACATATTTCGCACATCCTTACAGCTAGAACTACCAAATTCGGAGCCACAAACATTTGGTTTCATCAAGACGGTGCCACATGACACACGGCACGCAAATCAGTAGCCAAATTGAGAGCAGCCTTCGGTGAACAGTTGATCACACGTGTGGGGCCCGTCAATGGGCCGCCTAGATCGTGTGATATAACGCCTTTGGACTATTTCTTGTGGGGCTATGTTAAAGCTCATGTCGATACAGACAAGCCCGCTTCAATTGACGCATTTGAAGACAACATTGAAGCATTTATTAGTGAGATACCGGCCAAAATGTTGGAAAGAGTATGCAAAAATTGGACTAAGCGGATGGACCATTTGAGGCGCAGTCAAGAGCAACATTTGCATGAAATAATCTTCAAACATTAAATTATATGGACCGTACCATCGATTCAAATAAAGATTTCATGAATTTTTCTAAATTTTATGTGTTTTTTTTTAAACTTTCCTTTAGCCTTTAAAAAATCACCCTTTATATACCAGGTATACCGGTATGAAGTGAGCGTCAAGATACAAATGTCTCGATAGGGAACATTTGTTGCGAACGAGCCCTTATTTTTTTATACCCTTAACCCATAAAATGGGTAAATAAGGGTATAATGGTTTTGTGCAAAAGTATGTAACAGGCAGAAGGAAGCATCTCCGACCCTATAAAGTATATATATTCTTGATCAGCACCAACAGCCGAGACGATATAGCCATGTCCGTCTGTCCGTCTGTCTGTCCGTCTGTCCGTCTGTCCGTCTGACCGTCTGACCGTCTGTCCGTCTGTCCGTCTGTATGAACGCGTGTATCTCAGAGACTACAAGAGCTAGAGACTTCTGATTTTGTATTTAAGTTCTCCTATACCATGAGCAGAACAAGTTTGCTTCAAATTATCGATAACTATTCTGGTTTCCGATATACACATAATATCGATAACAATAAAATATCGAATTTGGAAAATCTAAAAATGAGGGTTGAAGTAATGGATAATGATAGAACTTTTCTGAAAATTTCGTCCAAATCGGTTGAGAAACACCGGAGATATTGAACTTAATCGATGGAAGCTAAGCCAGTATACCAAAGTCTTATATAAATTAAATATATTTATTGCAACTGGGTTCAGGGTATCTTCTAGTCGGGCTCTCCCGACTAGAGCCTTCTTACTTGTTTTTGTTTGTTTGCTATGACATCTGTGAAACATATTTAGTATACATCAAGTCATTGAGCAGACAACATCATATTTTTTCATCGTGTTAAAAATGTCAAATTTTGTACCAGATAGTGATGATTTGCGGAAAGCATTAATTTTTTGTTTTCATTTGAAGAAAAGTGCTGCAGAGTCGCATCGAATGCTTATCGAGGCATATGGTGATCATGCTCTATCAGAAGCAACATGCAAAAGATGGTTCCAACGGTTCAGAAATAATGATTTTGATGTGAGAAATGAAGAACGTGGAAGACCACCAAAAAAGTTTGAAGACGACGAATTGCAAACGATATTGGATGGAGATTAATTAAATTAAATTAAAAGCTATGGGAAAGATCCAAAAGTGTGGAAAATGGGTGCCACATGAGTTGAATGGAAGACAGATGGAAAACCGTAAAAACACTTGTGAAATTTTGCTTCAAAGACACGAAAGAAAATCGGTTTTGCATCGGATTGTTACTGGCGATGAAAAATGGATTTATTTTAAGAATCCTAAACGGAAAAAATCATGGGTTAATCCGGGACAACCATCAACATCGACTGCAAAACCAGATCGATTCGGCAAGAAGACAATGCTGTGTGTTTGGTGGGACCAGAAAGGTGTGGTGTACCACGAGCTCCTAAAACCTGGTGAAACCGTTAGTACTGATCGCTACCGACAACAAATGATCAATTTGAACCATGCATTGATCGAGAAACGACCAGAATGGGCCAGAAGACACGGCAAGGTAATTTTGCTCCATGACAATGCACCTGCACACAAAGCAAAACCGGTTAATATACACTCAAAACACTTGGCTGGGAGCTGCTACCCCACCCGCCGTATTCACCAGACTTGGCTCCTTCCGACTACCATTTGTTTTCATCGATGGGACACGCATTGGCTGAGCAGCACTTTGATTCCTACGAGGAGGTCGAAAATTGGGTGTCTGAATGGTTTGCTTTAAAAGACGATCAATTTTACTGGCGTGGTATCCACAAATTGCCAGAAAAGTGTTCAAAATGTGTAAAAAACAATGGCCAATACTTTGAATAAAATGTTTTTTACTTTCCCTTAAGAATAAGTGTTTTATTTTCACAAAAAAACGCTCATTTCATACCGGTATACCTGGTATATATATAAATATGTATAATGTACTTATAAATTTACAGAAAATTTCTTTCATTCTTTATACCCTTGACCCATAAAATGGGTAAATAAGGGTATAATGGTTTTGTGCAAAAGTATGTAACAGGCAGAAGGAAGCATCTCCGACCCCATAAAGTATATATATTCTTGATCAGCATCAACAGCCGAGACGATATAGCCATGTCCGTCTGTCCGTCTGGATCTCAGAGACTACAAGAGCTAGAGACTTCAGATTTTGTATTTAAGTTCTCCTATACCATGAGCAGAACAAGTTTGCTTCAAATTATCGATAACTATTCTGGTTTCCGATATACACATAATATCGATAACAGAAAAATATCGAATTTGGAATATCTAAAAATGAGGGTTGACGTAATGGGTAATGATAGAACTTTTCTGAAAATTTCGTCCAAATCGGTTGAGAAACACCGGAGATATTGAACTTAATCCTACCTAGTATTTCGCATAGCTTTTCGGGCTATGCTGCTAATCGGGCAGAAATGTATTGTATGATGTATTTTTTTTTTTTTTTTTTTTTTTTTTTTTAATTGAATGTCTTTATTCTTTTATTTTTTTTCTGTGTATGATGTAAACAATATTTCATAAAGTATATTTTAGCCGGCAGCGGAGCGGCTCTCTTCTGTATATTCAATATATAATAATAAGAATATAGAGAGAGTGCGTGGTATATGCATTGCATTGCGAGTACATAAATATTACTCGTGGTATGCGCTACATAAGCGTAGCGTGGGATATGCGCCGTCAGCAAAATGGCCGGCTAGTGTATTAGCGGTCCGCGCTGCGTAATACAAGCCTGGGTCAATAAACTAAAGTGGCTCTGCGCTTTTGGTTTTATGTTTGTTTTTGTATGCAACAAAGTGTCGCATACTTACATATGTATTTAAATACAGGGTGTTATTTAATGCATATGCACACTACAGTTGCAATTAAGAACATATAAATTTTTCAAAGACTTTAGGAACTGCAGGCAACTTGGATATATAACTTTAATTTTTAACGTTAGACTAAGAATAATTTTTATGGAGTGGAATAATAAAAGATTCCTTCCATATGGCAGGAAACACAGTTGAGTCAACCGACAAGTTAAATAATTTATGTAAGGGTTTACAAAGGGAATCAATGCACAACCTGGCTTTCCATCAGGGCCAGGCAAGTAGCCGAGTTTGACAGAGTTAAGGTCACTTAGGAGCGCATTCTCAGCTATAACTGGGACATTTATGCAATATGACGTTTGGACTTGAACGGGATAGGAGTTACTGCAACTATATAAGCTCGTTGAGAATACTGATTCAAAAAAGTCAGTAAATAGATCGGCCACTGCCTGATCAGAATCGAGATAAACTGAGGAAGGTAAGCCTGAAGATTTACGTTTTGAGTTAACAAATTTATAAAACTGTTTAGGATCACGTGAAAAGTAAAATCTACAACCATTTGGATAATTATTATAACAAGATGTGTTAACAGAAAGAAAATTAAAGACGAAGATAAATCAATAGAAGCTCCCGATTTTTTTAATTTTAAACCACGGTGGTTTATTATCACTTGAAGAACATGTGAGGAGAACACAGATATCCAATAGCGAATTTAAGGTCTTATAAAATCTGGCAATGGCAGTTTCTATATCAGTACAAGAAAAAAGGTGAGACCAATTACTATGCTGATGAAGATTATTCAATTAAGTAAAGTAAGTTTTACGAAAGCAACGGGGTTTTAAAGAATAATTATATGCTGGACTAGGGTTAAGAATTTAGATGGATAGTTCTAAGGTTGGATGGTAGGTATCTTGTGGAAGCACTAGAGGGGGTATTGGAGGCAACAGGGTGGCTAACAGGCTGTGCACTACTGATCCTAATAACATTATTATTATTTCGCCTATTCATGTACTCCTTTACAACGAGCTGCGGCAGTCAAAACTTTTCAGAACCAAATCGTCGAGAAAAGTTTGGGAGCAAATACTCAACTTGAAAGAAGATATGTATGCTTCGTTTAAATTACTTTACTTATGCACTGACATCATCCGATGAAGTATCGGATGCTAGCCTGATCACGAAAATTAACTTATTTAGATGCACAACAACAAGAGGCTTGTGAGCCCCAGTTCTACCTGCATTGGGATTAATAGGCACGCAGGCTGTTGAACCGGAGGGCTGGTTCATAGGATCAGAAGTAAGGTTATAAGTATAAGTTCTTGCCGGCAAATCAATTACCATTAATAAGCTAGCAACAGGGCGCGTTGGGGGGTTAATGCTAGGCACAAGAAGGCGTCTAGTAAGCAGACCAGGTGGAACAATAAGCGGACTAGGACCCGAAGCCTTTTTACGCTTCGGAGATTGAATCATTAAGAAAAATAAGTTTTAAGTGAGATAGAGCAGAATCGAATATATGAGCATTACAAAAAAAAAATAATAATCTCTATAAACTATAAATTGTAAAAATGAAGATGTAAAGTATATTATTAAAACAGTTAAGCTTTAAAAATAGTGACATACATAAAGTACTACAGCTTAGGCATATAAGATTGATAAAAAAGCTTTTTATAAAGGCGAAACAAAATCATGGAATGTGACCTGTGTGCTCTACCGGCTTTAGCTATATATCTTCATTTTAATGTTCAGTGTATGTGTTTGCTTAATCCGTCAACGAAGCAAGCTTAACATAAATCTTAAAATTAACATAATACAATAAGCTATAAACATAAAAAAATAAACATATACCTATAAGAAAAACACAATTTGATAGTTTATTAACAAAGTAAACCAATTTAAAAATCATTATTGGCTTATTAAAAATGTATACTAATTAACTCTATAAAAGTAGGAGAATATACATGCAAATAAAGGTTAGAAACGTACGCAGCGAAAAAGTTGAGTGTGCGTAATAACGAGGGGGCAATCAATTAACATACAACCTGCATTGCATAGACGGTCGTGTATAGGATCGCATAATATAATAAAATAAGCAGGATCACTTTCTCCCTATAACACGTTCTCCCTCGGGCACGTTCTCCCCCTAACACTTTCTCTCTCTTACTCTTTCTTCTTCTTACACTTTCCCTCTCTAACTTTTTATAGCCTTAATCTACAAGTATCAACACCCTTTTTTAGAAACAATGTGTTGATCTTGCTGCTGCTGCTGCTGAGAAAGAAAATTCTCATCCCTTGCTTACATAACCCTCTCAAATGTTGGTGTTATTGTTGTTGTTGCTGTTGCTCTTGACAATAGCAATGCATGTTGGGAGCTGTACGTGTGCAAGGCACCGCACGTCAAAAAGATGCTCACTTTTTTTTTTTAAATTAAAATCTATCAAAGGGACAAAAACTCATTGACATTAGATTTCGTACGTTACATCAGGTTGTAGCAGGGATTAGGTAAAACGGAAGGGTAGGTCTAGAGGATGGTAGCGTTTGAGTCTGCGACATTGCAGGCTGTGTCGAGTAGCTGGACTGCAAGCGGATTGTCGTAGTTTTCTAAACGTTGCTCGTATCGGCGACTGAATTCACGGATGGACTCCTTGACCGTAGCGATCTTCAGATCGCGGTGCAGCACATCGTTGCGTACGTACAATGGTGCGTTCACTATGGCTCTTAGCATCTTGGACTGAAATACTTGTATGATGTTGGTGTTTGTGTCCGCAGTGGACTCCCATAGCTGGATCCCGTAGGTCCAGATTGGCTGTAATATAACTTTATAGATCAGCCACTTGTTGCGAGGACCTACGACTTAGAAGCTAGTAGAGAGACTTGAACCTGAGGTTGAGTTGCGACCCTTTATTCAGACCTGTTAAGTAATGATTATTAATTGTAGTTATTATTAATTAGATTATTTTTGTTTAAAAGTTGAATTAATGATTAAATTGCGATTATTTTCGGTTTCGCACAATTATTTAATGATTACGATTACACATAATAAAAAATAATGGAAAATTACCATGAATTATTAAAAATAATGGAAAATAATTGAAAATAATGGAAAATAATCGTTTTAATATTTTCCATTATTTTCCATTATTTTCCATTATTTTCCATTATTTCGACTATTTGAGACTATTTTGAAAGAAGAAGTAGATTTTACATTAAATTTTGCCAAAATTAACATGTCACAGATCGTAACACAACACACAGCCCCCGACCCCCTTGCAAAACTCGGCATACACCCATGACAAGCAAAGCTGCGAATGCACTCAAAAACGTAACTCCAATAAGAAAGCTTTTGCATAAAGTGCGCGGGTGGCTGCAAAAGCTTTGCACTTTTGTAAAGAAACATTGTTGTTATAAAATGTGATGTTGAAAATAATTTGTTTCTCTCAAAATAGTCTCAAAAAGTCGAAATAATGGAAAATAATGGAAAATAATGCAAAATAATGGAAAATAATGGAAAATATTAAAACGATTATTTTCAATTATTTTCCATTATTTTTAATAATTCATGGTAATTTTCCATTATTTTTGATTATTTGTAATCGTAATCATTAAATAATCATACATTTTTCACCAGCGAACTATATAATCACTACGACTATTTTCCAAAAATAATTTAATTGATTAGTAATTCTAATGGCAACTTAACAGGTCTGCCTTTATTTCGAAGGTGCTCCTTCCAGGTAAGCCTTCTGTCCAAAGTTAGCCCTAGGTATTTAACCAAGCGAGCAGGTGTCAACGATTGGCCAAGCAGCCTAACAATTAGGCAACTTTGGTGTCTCAGCGTGAAGGTCACATGTGTGAGCTTCTCGGCATTGATGGCGATGTTCTATTTAATGAGCCAAGGCTCCAAGGAGGGCAGGTGCTTTTGGAGCTTCCTAGATGCTGCTAGATGGTCGTCGTCCGTGACGTCGGACTCCGCGTCACATTAGCGCACGTAGAATTTTCGACTCTGCAGCTATGACTTGAGCAACAAGTAAAATGGGAAATCAAATTCCTTTTATTAGCTTATACAGCAGTCCTGGGTGCCACACTCTGTCAAATGCCTGCTTCACATCTAGGAAAACTGCTGAACAGTACTTTTTGTTCTTCAATGCATTCAGAATGTGGTGAACAATTCTGTGACACTGCTCTGGAATAGGCAACAGTCTACGCAAAAATATTCTTTCGAATATTTAGGAGACAATTACCTGCAAGCTAATTGGGCGATATGAGCTTGCCAGATCCTCAGGTTTGGCCGGATTGGGAATCATAATGATCTCGGCACACTTCCACAGAGAGGGCTCTGGCACTAATTCTATCGTACCCTGGAGATTTCCTATCCGAGAGTGTGTTTACCTCTGCTTGCACTGCCTCTACATCACTTTCATCGATGGGAAAATCCATTTGGCATGCGACGTCCAGAAAGTTGCTGACTTCTGTTTTGCTGGTCGAGTCGCTCAGCTCGAAGGTGGTAAAAGTGAGTTGCAGGTGAGTTGCAAATTCCTGAGCTTTTTCTGCATTGGATCGGCACCAGGACCCGCTAGCACCACGTAGTGGTGAGTTTCTTACGACAGGCTTTTTGTTTTGGCCAGTGGCGTTTCAGAGATTGTTGACAGGGTCATCGATCGATTCATTTTGCAGCTTCCTAATGGTCTCCTTCAACTACTTAGCTGCACGATTGAGTAGAGCCTTATCCCGGGGATTGCGGCTTACTTGCCATATGTTCCGAAGGCGCCTTTTTCTCTTATCTTCGTAGATACCTTATTCGACCAAAGATGTCTGTCTCGGTTTGAAGGGCACGGACTGCTCTTGTTGGTAGATTGCTTAAGCTTACTGCATTGTGGATATTTTTTGTTAAACCCTCTGCAGGAATGGCTAAGGTGCGTTTCACTTATGTAATGACACCACAAACTTGCTAATATTTTTTAACGGTACATTTTTTTCAATAACAATGTTCTACGCATTTGTGTGTATTTCAAAAAAATAATGTGTACCAAGCCAGACGGCGTTTCTGATAACGGTACATTTGTTTTGCTGAAAAAACTGAATTTCGGTTGTTTCTTGGCAGGGGCAATGTGTCTAACTATGTGGCCCATTTCATCAAGCTCGCTCGTTATAAGTTTTACCGAGGTGGAGTAGTGATTGCCCTTAAGTACAACTTGGTAGGCTCTTTCCTCCTTAAGTTGGTAAGTGTGAAAGTCTACTTCATTGGCTGTCAGTTTCTTCACAAGTTTGCGATAATTATCTGTGCCCGACTTATAAGTATATGTACCTTTACCTATGACTTGTTTCACTAATCGTCATATCAACGATGTTGGTGACATTATCTATAAAGATCGGCGGGGGCTTCGGGCCCGCTGGAGCTGGAACATTTTGTTTTTCTACAGTTTATTTATTTATAGTAAGATCATGTATAAAAATTAGGCGGATCGGACCACTATATCATATAGCTGTCATATGTACGATCGGTTGTGATAACAAAAATAATAGATCAAAACAAATAAAGTGGTAGATTTTTGGTTTGAAACTTTTTCATTTTATAATTAATAGATCAAAATTAAAATTTTGTGGTTTATTTTCAAAACGCCCACATGAAGTAAGTAATTTGGTATTATTCTATTATGTAATTCTACTATTATATGAAAATAACAAAAATAATAAATAAACAATCAAAAACTTAAAAACTGATAACAACATATCAATATAAATTTAAATTTTATCGAATAAATTTGTGCCATCTAAAAGATCATATGCAGATTTTAATAAAACTGACTTTTTTGTGCGTGCGGGTTTTCTTTGGCCACTAAGAAATGGAGCTGAGCTCAGAAGCAATCTATTTATTAAGTCCGTATTTGTAGCAATGCGTGACGTCTTCCGAGTGTGCTGCCTTCTGAGCATTTTAATGTCCTTATTTTTTGATTCTGCAGATCCTTCAGATAACTCCCCGATTGGCAAAAGTGCATAATTTATTACATCTGGAGCATGAACCAAAACCTTGTGTAGTGAGGTTGCAAGATAGTACCAGGGATACGACTTGATAAGCTCTTTGGCAGTTTCAAGTGCAAATTCTCCAAATTTGTTTACGTTGATCTTGTAACCAGATGCCATACATTGCAGCAATTTTGCACACCGGACTATAACATTTTCATTGATTCCTGTAATTTCGGCTGCCATTTTCGGGTTATTGAAAAATGCTCTGGCCGTATTGCCATCATTTGTAGTGTTTTTTCATCCACTTCTGGGTATGTCCACCAATAGACCCATTTTTAAACGAAAATCTTTTTAAATATGGACTTTTCTATGCAGCATGTCTTTTTCTCATTCTGCAGTATTAATTCGCCAACTTTTAAAATCCAGTCTGTATAAGACATGCAAAAACTATTCAAAGAATCTAATGTATGAATGCAATGGCGATAATCCAAATTTGAAACGTGTTTCATGAACCTTCTTTGTCAAACACTTTTCTAAATTATGCATCTCTGTTGGCCTCGCTTCACATATATAGCACTTAGAAGATGATGTGCTTCTAAGGGCACTACAAATTTTGCCATCAACTATGGTTAACTGCAAACGATGTGTAATTTGAATTTGTTTTGCAGATATTGAACATTATGTTGGCTGTAACAGCTCAATTTTGGTTTTGAAATATTTCTCTTCATTAAGAGCTAACTGAGTAGTTTCATTTTTATCCTCGATACCGAAGGTAAAGAGTATATTGGTTTTGTACAATGTCCGTCATGGTGTCTGTCCGTCTGTCCGTCCGTATGGTTGCAAGTTTTTTCCACACCCTTCAAGCTAGAGACTTGAAACTTTCCAATTCTCTTTATCTATGGGATAGTAAATTAAAGTGTCAAGATTGTGGTTCTACGACAACTGGGGGGCTGGCAAATCGATAAATTCGATAACTCAAAACCGATAAATCCACATATTTCCCACATCCTTACAGCTAGAACTACCAAATTTGGTAAGAAGATAGCTACTAGCAACCCCCAAAAAACTGCATCAAAAATTTTGGAGCCACGCCCGCCCATTCCGCCCCCAGCCCCACGGCATTTTGAAGTCAAAAACGCCTATATCTCCCACAGTTTTTGAGCTAGAGCCACCAAATTTGGTGCCAAGGTAGGTGATAATGACCCCCCAAAAACTGCATCAAAAGTTTGGATGCCACGCCCACCAATACTGCCCTAGCCGCCCCCATCCACCCCAACGCTTCGTCAAAAACGGGAATGCGTGTATCTTCCAGAGTTGTGGAGCTAGAGCCTCCAAATTTGGTGGGAAGATAGCTGGTAACGACCCCCAAAAATCTGCATCAAAGTTTTGGAGCCACGCCCACCCATTTCGCCCCCCTTTCCCCACTTTTTACAAACTTTTAGCTAGAGTCACCAAATTTAGTATGAAGGTAGCAATTGACATTCCACATGGATCTGCAGCAAAAATTTGGATGCCACGCCCAACCATACCGCCCCCAGCTCCCCTTTCCCCACTTTATACAAACTTTGAGCTAGAGTCACCAAATTTGGTATGAAGAGGGCAAATGACATCCCACATGGATCGGCAGCAAAAATTTGAATGCCACGCCCACCCATACCGCCCCAAGCCCCATAGCCCCCCTTTCACCACCTTTTACATGCTTCGAGCTAGAGTCACCAAATATGTTATGAAAGTAGCATTTGACATTCCACAAGGATCTGCAGCAAAAATTTGGATGCCACGCCCAACCATACCGCCCCCAGCCCCATAGCCCCCCTTTCCCCACCTTATACAAACTTTGAGCTAGAGTCACCAAATTTGGTATGAAGGTAGTATTTGACATTCCACAAGGATCTGCAGCAAAAATTTGGATGCCACGCCTAACCATACCGCCCCTATCCCCCCTTTCCCCACTTTATACAAACTTTGAGCTAGAGTCACCAAGTTTGGTATGAAGGTAGCAATTGACATTCCACAAGGATCTGCAGCAAAAATTTGGATGCCACGCCCAACCATACCGCCCCCAGCTCCCCTTTCCCCACTTTATACAAACTTCGAGCTAGAGTCACCAAATTTGGTATGAAGATAGCAATTGACATCCCACATAGATCTGCACCAAAAATTTGAATTCCACGCCCAACCATACCGCCCCCAGCCCCCCTTTCCCCACTTTTACAAACTTTGAGCTTGAGTCACCAAATTTGTTATGAAGATAGCAATTGACATTCCACAAAGATCTGCATCAAAAATTTGGATGCAATTCCACCCATACCGCCCCCAGCCCCCCTTTCCCCACTTTATACAAACTTCGAGCTAGAGTCACCAAATTTGGTATGAAGATAGCAATTGACATCCCACATGGATGGGCATCAAAATTTTTAATACTGGTATTGAGTATACCGCAGTCGGTTGCGTCGGACTGCAACGTTTCCACTTGTTTAAACTGGAATCTCAGTGGTCGGCAGTAACGTGGCCGCGGATTCCTCCAAATTATCTGGCGGTGCTTAGGATCATCATCGATGGTTAATAGTTGCAATGGCGAGTATGATGTCACAAAAAGGCTGAAATCGTTCATATCGTTATTGAGAAGTTTTTGCTTATATTCTGAATATCCAGTGCTGCCGTCAAATCCCCATTTTCCAATTAAAACAAGGTTGTCAACGCAATCATCTGCAAGACTGCCAAGAACATCACGCTGAAGTCTTACAATCCGCAACGCCGTGTGATTGAGCAAGCTCTGTAGCTCGACTTCAGCTTGTGATTCACTCACACAGCTTTGGTACACATTTGATTTGTTGGAATGTTGGACGATCGTAAAGCAGATGCAGCAGATTCATCGGCTTTTGATGGCTCAGCAATTCTTCGTCGCTTTGTTCTTTTGGATGAATCATGAAAATCACCTTTCGGACGTCCACGCTTGGCACTTTTACCCATTTGTTGAGGTCTACTATCGGTACGTTCTATTAAAATAATTTCTTTTGGATTCAACCAATACGATTAATTTTGAAGAACGGTTACCTTTTTACGTTTGTATTGAATCCAAAATGATGCAAATTGCATCATACATATTACAAATACAGTATAATTTGCTTAGCTGCCTCGAGTACTTTGCACAGACATTTAAGGCAGCTATCCTAAAAGGACAGCTAACTTTTTTTTTTTTTTTTCGTTGCTAAAAGTGAAACAATTTCAGCGTTACAGAAAATATGTTTATTTGGTCAAAATAATTATTTTTTTTTTTTTTTTTTTTTTTACAATTTTTGTATTTAGATTATTTTTGTCGATTTCAATATCGTATGTTGTACACATAATAAAAACACATTTAATTTAATAGTGTTCTTGAAATGAGTTTAAGTTTGTAGGATTATTAATAATATTAATTAATATTTAATTCAAGAACTTGGTAAGGATTATTCACAAGTAATCCGTTTTTTTTTGTGTTGTTGCCGCATTCAATTTTAAATTTAATAACTTATATTCCAATGAAGTGAGGTTTGGTGAAAAGTCTTCACAATTGTGATGCATACAAAGGTTCTTCAACAACTCTATTGCGCAAAACCCTTCCTTGAAAGTATGGGTGATAGCTTAATTTCTACTGTCTTCACTTTCATACTCTTCATCGCCATTGTTTTCATCTTGAACTAGGGAACGTAAAAGTTTCATCCTAAGTTAATTGACCATGGCAACCCACATAAGCGTCAATATCAGAATATTCGTCCCAATTAATATGTGTTTCGAACTCAAACTCAGCAGACTCTTGATTATGTTCTTCAACACGACCTACATCATCGAAACACAGATTAAACCCCGCCTACAAAAAAGAAGGATTAATTAAGAGCAATACCAAAAATATGCATTGCTTACCTTTTTAAAACAATTTATAATTGTTAACTCTTTTACTTTTTCCAGCCCTGGTCTACAAAATGTAGAACATCCAGCAATAAAATTGCTTTAAAAAATTCAGTTGTTATTATGTCGCAGTTAACTGCAATCAGCTGTTGTTTAACCAAAATACGTCTATACTCTAATTTAAATGAGTGAATAATTCCTTGGTCCAGAGGTTGAAGTAAAGCCGTTGTATTTGGTGGCATTAAGCAAAATTTAATATTTTCACATCCCTTTACACAAGTGTGACTTGTAGCATTGTCAATAAATAACAATATATTTCGGTTTTGTTTCTTCATTTCATCATCAAGTTCGGTAATTATTTTTTCCCAAAGCTGGCTAGTCATCCACGCTTTCTTGTTGGCATAACAAGGCATTGGCACATTGGCATTCTTAAAACAACGTGTAGATTTTGCTCTGCCTTCTTACTTTTTGAGATTTCTGCCCTTTAATCTCCTTTCCACGCGTATAAAAAGTAGCATTTGGCATCGCTTTATAAAAAAGGCCAGATTCATCAGCATTAAAAAAATTAGCTGGATTGCAGTTCTTTATTATCCATGGTAAAATGTCACGTACGTACTCATCCGCCGACACGGAATCATTTGAAGCACTTACACCATGTATTTTACCGAATTTAATATTGTGACGCTTTCGCCAGCGCCAAAGCCAGTTGGCATCAGGCTCATATTTGTCGTGAAACTTTGTACAAAACTCCTTTGCCTTAGCTAAAATTACATGCCGATCAAGAATAACACTGTTTGATTCCTGCTGTTTGAACCATATGTACAAAGCTTCCTCTACCAAGTCGTGCGAACCTTTTCGTTGGCGCTTTCGTTTTAAATCAGACGCGGATGCAGATTGTTGGATTTCCGCTTGTTTTTTTAAGTATGCGGTTAATAGTTGACCGGTCGCACTTGTACTTCTTACAGATATCATTTTTGTCGACTCTGTCGCTTACAGCTGCAATAATTTGCAGCTTTTCTTTAAAAGTTCACCCAACAACGGGCTTTGTTTTACCCATCTTTGTTTTTTCACAAATAATAATGAGGGAACTCACGTGAACAGCATTTTGCGTTGCAATGCGTCTCACTTTTGCGCAGTCAGCTGTTTTTATAGATGGGGCTGCTAACTTGTATGATACTAATAGAAAATTACAAAAATTACTGCCGATATAAGGCACTTAAGTGAAAAAGGCTGTTAAGTTTGATGCACCTAACGTAAAGATTTTCATACAAAAAAGGGCCTTAATGCAATAAAATGAACATTTGATGCAGATAACTTTCCGATGCAGCTAAGTATCTCGGGCACATAGCTGATATTTTCAATATTGCTTTGTACATGATCCACTGCCTTCTGTAACTTTTCTGCATTGGTACCCCTTTCTCTGCACCAACGATTGAAAATGTATAAATGTAAAGTGTAAAAACACAGCGATAAGAGTCGCCATTTAAAACCAAATTAAAAAAAAGCATTTATAATTATAATTTTAACTCAATAAGAACACAAAACACGAATGACGAAAACACAGACAAAGAACAACAACAAGACAAAGCAGCCGCTTTGCAAGGAAAATTTAACCTTGAAAAAAAGACGGTGTTAGTATATTGTAGATTATGCACACATCTGCAAATATCTGCAGCTAAGTTAAACTTTCTTATTACCTTAAGACACACACAAATACACTAAAAGAGAACAGAATGGGGGAATCTTGAGGGGAAAACCACTAAAACTTCAACTAAACATAAAAAATACATTCACAAAATACACAAAATAAAATAAATTGATTTTGTTAATTTCACTAAAAAAATTTGAAGATTAATTTAATTCTTAATATGTACATTTAAAGTAAATACCTTCAGCTTCAAAATGCATTTTAAAACTATTGAAATCGGATAACTCCTGCGAATGTTTAACCACTTTGAAATATAATATTGTTGCAACAAAAACCTAACTTAAGTCCGCTGCGCTGCAAAAATGTACACATGATCGCGCTTTGCATTATATTTTTAGAAAATCCCGTTAGATTTGCAGATAAACCCGATTTGCCATCAAGAAGTTTGGACATTTAAGAGACAATTTGTATACATAGTTTCCAAATATTTTGTGATTGATTTTTTGATATATGGCCTATGGGTGAAACCACTGTGCGCTGCTGGGACCTGTTCTGGATCGTTTTCCGCTTGGGCCAGTAGGGAAAAAGTATTGCTGGTATCTACATCTTGATCCATTTCTTTGGGTTTATTTCGCAACGAAGAACTTCTTCCATGTCTAGCTGAAGAGAGTTTGTATCAGACTCTGACGATGAGCTAGAAGATTGCTTGGTCGTATTTGAGGGTTTCTTTTTGGTGAGCTTTGGTGAGATGCCCTTGCGCTTCACTGGGTGAGTCAACCAGTTAGCAGGTGTCTGCCATGTGATCGAGTTAGCGGCGGGCTCACACGCCTTCTCGCCGTCACTAATTTCGATGAATGGAACTTTCTAGCACTGGTACATTTAAACTGCAGCTTTTTGAACGCACGCGTCAGCGGAGAGTGTTTACGTTTGTGCAGAGATCACGCGATTGGCTCGACCAATCAGGGCGAAGCTCGCGTGATAAGCTTACCTGCAGCAGTAAGCCGAAAACTAGGTGAACGAATTACTACTCCAGATAATTATCTTTCGTAATCGCGTCTGCACTCGATGAGTGATCGATCGGAACAGATCATTTGACACCAGAACCTATGATCACTGATTCTCACGGATGCTGTCGATGATTTTGATGTGGCCTAGGAATGTCATTCGAATGTCCTTAAATTATTAAATTTTCGGAATCCTTTGTGTCTTAGTGTCACCATTCTCCTACTACTAGGTGCGTTTCATATATATATATAAAACCACAGCAAATTTGATTATAATTTTTAAATTGTAAATTATTTTCAATAACAATGTTTGGCGCATTTTCTTGCATTGACAAAAAAAATAATGTGTGCCAAGTCAGGAGGCGTTTCTGATAACGGTTCTTTTGTTTTGCTGAAAAAATGGATTTTTGTTCGTTTCACAATTATAAAACCACTTTGATTTTTATGTTTTTTTGATGAATTAGATATTTTTTTGTTACATGTTTGTACTAAATAGTTTTTCCATGTTTCGAAGCAACTTGAAAAATCCGATTTGGCATGCTCTTGATCAATTTTCAATATTTTTTTTTTTTTTTAAATAATTTGCTTCCCATTCTTTGACAATTGTGGTTTTGAGCTGTTCGGCCGTTTTAAATTGCCGGTTTCCTTTATTAAAAAGGCGAACTTAAATGCGTCACAAGTTCTCAATTGGATTGAAGTGAGGGCAGCGATCAGGTCATTGCATCAGAGCAATATTTTTATTGTTGAACCAGGTTTTTCTTTCCCGACTTACGTGAATGGCAGCATTGTCCTGCTGGAAAGCCCACTTAGTGCCATTATTTTGCCGCAAGAAGGGCAATAAACTGCATTCCAACACATTAATGTAGTCACTATTTTTCATTCTGGACGACACGATTTTAACTTCCAAGCAACCGGCAGCTGAAAAAGCACCTCACAGCATAACTCTGCCACCACCAAATTCCTTTTTGAAAAGCGTCGTGCCAATAGCTTATCATAGCATCGGGTCCATCCAAATTCAATTTTTTTTCGTCTGAGAAAATAACCTTGAATTACATAAAGTTAAAAAATAAAAATTTTAATTCAGAAACATAATGCATTCAAATGCATTTCTTCCCGGTTAGTAAAAGTTTTTTTCCTTTCACTTCGCTTACAGGTACCATATTCTAGTAGACTACCTAAAAAATTATAAATAACCGTGTGGTTTCTCTCGATCCTGCACCGAATTTCACGCAATCCATACCCTTCATCTCTCAAAGCAAGTATTTTGCCCTTTTCCTGCTAAGCGCTGTACCACGTGGCATTATCAGAGCTCGCAAGAAAGTCTCGATACTTTCAGACTGTCTGAAAAAAACCACTCTTATTGGGACAAAGTGCAAAAAGCGAGCGAGAAAACACAGTATATCTGTTCTTGATCAATGAGTAGAATGCTCAAGCAAAGACAGTTTTTTTCGTTTTCGTTTTGCTCGTGTCTTCTGAGGAGAGTTTTGGGTGAGCACAAACGCAAAAGTCTCCTTTGCGTATTTTGCGTGTTTTTGTGTGTTTTGCTTGGGTGTGTGAGTCGGTTAACTAGTCTTGTATACAAAATTACACACATACATGCATAAGGAAAAGACACTTTTTGCTTCCTCTTTAAACATTTTGCTCATTTGCGGGTGGGTGGGGGTTAGAGGGATGGGGCTCTGGGCGGAATGGGTGGGCGCGACTCTTGCATTTTTGACACATTTTTTGGGGCTTGCTAGTAGGTATCTTCTAACCAAATTTGGTAAATCTAGCTGAAAGGAATTCGAATTCATCGATTTTTTAGCCCCCAGGTATCGTAGGTCTCCAATCTTGACACTTTAATTTACTATGCCATAGATAAAAAGAATTGGAAAGTTTCAAGAGTCTAGTTTGAAGGGTGTAGAAAAAAGTTGCGTTCATACAGACGGGCAGCCGGACGGACATTGCACAAACCCAATATACTCTTTTCCTTCGGTAACGAAGGTAACAGCCAAAAAAACAATGGTCAGTGCGATGCAAATCGCTGGCATCTGAGCGCATACACACAACAAATTAAAGCAATAATTTTTGCTACTTTGGCTCCACTAATAATATACATATGTGTTTTAGCTCATATTTGCTTCCAATTAAATACATACGTATAATGCACACATTCGTTTGTCTTTCGTTGGTGACGGTTGTGTTTTTGCGTGCCCTTAACAATTTGTTATTTTTCTTGTGTTTGTGTACGATATAACTTAATTTATTTGGTTTGTAATACTTACAGTGATCGCAAATATACGTGATGATAATTTACATGTGCGATTTCTAATTTTGCAGAAAAATTACTGATTTTAAGTCGCAGTCAAACTGACGCTGCAATGCCTAACAATATAGAAAACAAACATACATTCATACATACGTATATTGGCTTTGCATATTGTGCTTTGCATATTTTGTGATTTCGTCCACTAACAACAAGAAGCTTATCTATTTTCTGGCCAAGGTTTACTAAACAAGGTAGCCGAACTTGCACGCTCACGACTTCTTACTTAAGTGTCAATATGACAGAAGAGAGAGAGCTATACAGAGCAATACGGAGGCGCCATTGCAAAAATACGTAAATCGCTCTCCAGCACCTCTCCCGCTTTTGTCCGCTCTTGACCGACGTAATTGCGGTTCTATCTGCTCACGCTCTCTACGCGCTCTTTTTATTTTAACCGTTTCAACGTATTCATTGCATTGAATCGTTAATACATACATATAAACTTGCACTCTTCATTGTTTTGTTTTAGCATTTCGATTTTCTTATTTCTTTGTTTACATTTTCAAAATGTTTACATGCTGCAACAAGAATTGTAAAACGGTTGGTACAACCAACCAAGACTTTAGACTTGACAACGCGATCCACATGAAATGTGCTGGATTTACAGCCAAAATAAGGGACTGCTTAGTTGCAGACTCTGGCTTAAAATGGTATTGTGTGTCCTGCAATGTGGTTGAGAAGGAAACCGCTCAATTTGTAAGGCTGACTCACCTAAGCTTTTTATCTGTGAACAAGGAGCTTGAGGCAATATTATGACCGGATCTCCGAAGCGTAAAAAGACTTCGGGTCCTTCTCCACCTAGTGTCCCAACTGTCTTGTCAACCAAGCCACATCTGGAGCCAAGCAATAATCCCACAACGGGCCCTATTGCTGGCTCATTAATAGTTTTTAACTCGCCAGCTAGAAATCCTAGTATTAACTTAAACACCGTTCACTCTCTACCAGCTAACAATCCTTTACTAGTGCCCTCCGATTCGACAGGTTGTATGCCTAGTAATCCTACTGTAGGTACAGCCGGGGCTCCCAAGCCTCTTGTTGTTGTGCCACTTCATAAATTTATATTTGTGTTAAGTTATTTCATATACGAGCACCAATATGCAAAGGTTAGAGCTTCTGTTTGAGACGCACTTCCCAGGAAATATCCCCTGGCAGCCATGCGAATCGCTTGAAATAGGTCAACACAGACCAACGGCCATTGACTGGGCATGTGCCAAGTCGGTGGTCACAGTGGAGAAAATAAAATGGGCAATTGGAACCTTCCAGCCTTACACATCTCCTGGTCTGGATTGCATATCACCGGTATTCCTTCAGCAGGGACAGAGAATACTCCTACCCACTCTAAGGAAAATCCTGGTCAGCAGCCTAGCACTTGGTCATATACCAAGCACTTGGAGTAGAGCTAGGGTGGTCTTCATCCCCAAGGTAGGGAAGACAGATACCACCAACCCAAAGTCCTTCAGACCCATCAGTTAAACATCGTTTTTGTTGAAAACGTTGGAAAAGCTGGTGGATTATAACATAAGGAGTACTCTGCTCACACAGAGTCCCCTCCAGGCAACGCAGCACGCATACAGAACAGGCAGGTCTACGGACACTGCCCTGTATGAGCTGCACCGTACTCTGCGGGCGGCATTAGTAAACAAAGAAGTAGCAGTTTGTGCATTTTTAGACATTGAAGGTGCTTTCGACAACACATCACATGATGCTGTCAAAGCTACCTTTAATAGAAGAGGGCTGGACATTGTGATAATAGCTCTGGGTAAGTATGAAGAAACTCTTTGTGATAATGTTCAACTGGGACTTAGGATTGCGCATGATTAGTGAAGGGAGGTTGGCCTCAACTTAAACCCTACTAATACAATCATCGTTCCGTTAACCAGAAGATACAAGCTACAAAGGATGAGGGAGATTAGGCTCGCAGGGAGTCCAATAGAAACAAGCAAGGAAGTTAAGTACCTCCCACATCAGCGCTTGAGGTTCTATTGGAGATAACGCCACTCCATCACACAATTAGGCTGCAACAGAAGGCAACCCCCTTAAGAAGTTCCGTTGAAGGAGTTGGGAGAGGACACATTCTTAGTCGAGTAGAGGCAGATATGCAATCGGGTGAACTTCCCCTACTGGCACAGCCAAGGGACGAAATGAAAGCCGAACACATGATCGGTCGGTCAAAAGCTTCAAGTTCACCTCTGTAATAAAAAGGAGTGGCCATCTCTGGAAGAGGTCCAACATGAAGCCACACACCATAAAATGGTACACCGATGGATCCCTAACGCAACAAGGCTCCGGTCTGGGTGTGGTAGGCCCTCGGCTAATGTACCACGAGCCCCTAGGTATGCACACGTGCATATTCCAAGCTATGTGAAATCGGGAGGTGTGTGGACTTTAATCAAAAGCGTTACTATCGGAATAGGGATATAGCCATCCTATCCGATAGTCAAGCAGCAATAATGGCACTTAGTAAGACTGATATCAGGTCAAAGGTAGTTCGTGAGGTACGAACCAAGCTAGACACTCTGGGATCACAAAATAGGCTTGCCCTAAGATGGGTCCCGGGACATGTCGAAATAGCGGGGAACGAAGAGGCAGACAAGCAAGCAAGACTGGGGGCAGCGACACCCCTAATAGGACCCGAGCCGTACTGTGGTATAGGAAGAAGCACAATACGGCAAGAGCTTAAGAATGAAGAGAGACTTCTACGAAGAACGAGCTGGGCAAGGACACCAGGACTCGGACAAGCAAAGATTCTCTTGGGTAGCTATAACCTCAAACTGTTTAGGCAAGTAATATAAATGGGTAAAAATAGACACACGATACTCACCGGTCTCTTGAAAGGACATTGTAGACTACGAGGTCACCTGGCAAAGATAAGTATAGCCAGCAGCGAGATTTGCAGATGCTGCGAAATGGAATGAGAATCCTTCTTGCACATTATAGCAGAATGCGTAGCCTTAGTAAGGAAAAGAAGTAGTTTTTTAGCAAAACATATTGTGCAACTTAGCGATTTAGCAACCATCGACCAAACAAAGGTAATTGCTTTAATGCAACACCTGGGCCTGATGGAAGAGCTATAGGCCAAGAAGGGGGCACAATAGATCTATTTGGTCGCAGTGTATTTACCCCCAATATAATAATAATAATAATACTATGTTATTTCAACTTATGTTAAAAGTCAAATTGATTCTCCCCTTATTATTGTTGAGAAGTTTAAATTTAAACACGCCCGAAGTATATCTTCTTTCAAGGTAAGCTTGCCGCCTGAACTATTTTCGACAATTTGTTCGGAAAAATTCTGGCCGCAGCAGCTTGTTGGAATGGAGTACGAGAAGAGGCGAATTAATAATAATATGCGCCACCTGTTAGTCACCCAGTTGCCTCCACCTCGGTGGCAAAAAACTAACAAAACTACTTAGTTTGGCCTATCAACACGTTAGAGGTCTTAACACTAAACTATCTAAATCATATGTTAACAGCTTATCATTTGAGTCACATATAGTTGCACTCACGGACACCTGGTTAAAACCCAATATTTCTGAACCACAGGGGAGGGTGGTGTTCTAATTGCTGTTGACTCTTATTTTTTCTCTGAACAGATTCATTCTCATGATCTTCCGGACATAGAGTTTTTATGTGTTAAAGTATTACTAAACGGCCTTTCACTTTATGTTACTTGTTCTTAACTTCCTCCTCATTCTGGTACTAACATTTACTCATCCCATCTAAGTGCCCTGCAACTTGTTTCGTCATTGTTGACAGATATGGAAAGTCTGATAGTGGTTGGTGATTTTAATCTGCCACATGTTGTATGGTCTGTGAATGACACATCTTCTGACGGCCTACTGGAGTTAGGCCTATCGCAAGTTAACAGGGTGCATAACTGTAGTGGTAGAATGTTGGACTTAATATTTGTTTCGGACTCAGATTGCAGTAATGCTAGTAGAATGCCCCCCTAGTGCTTCCGCAAGATACCTACCATCCAACCTTAGAACTATCCATCGAAATTCTTAACCCTAGTTCAGTATCAAATAATACTTTAAGAACTCGTTGCTTTCGTAAAACTAACTTTACTAAATTAAATTATCTTCTTCAACATACTAATTGGTCTCGCCTTTATTCCTGTAGTGATATAGAAACTGCCATTGCCATATTTTATGGGACTTTGAATTCACTTTTGGATATTTGCGTTCCCCTCACTTATTCTTTAAGTGTTAATAAGCCACATTGGTTTACGAGGGAACTATCGAAATTGAAAAACGCGAAGACAAAATCTTATAAGAAATTTAAAAAATCGGGAACCACTTTAGATTTATCTTCTTATTTAATAGCAAAATCTAGTTTTCTTTCTGTTAACACATCTTGTTATAATAATTATCTTAATCGTTGTAGACTAATCTTTTCATGTGACCCTACAGATTTTTATAAATTTGTTAACTCTAAACGTAAGTCTTCTCTCTTGCCGTCCTCAGTATACCTTGATAATACAAAAGCAAGTTCTGATCAGGCAGTAGCCGATCTATTAGCTGAGTATTTTCAATCAGTATACTCATCGAATATTTATAGTAGTAGTAATTCCTATCCTTTTCAAGTTCAATCGTATAATTGCATATATATCCCAGTTATAACTGAGTGTACGCTTCTAAGTGACCTTAACTTTATCAAACCAGGCCTGGTCCTGATGGAGTGCCAGGTTGTATTCTTAGATACTGTGCGGATTCACTTTGTAAACCATTACATAAATTATTTAACTTGTCGGTTGACTCAACAGTGTTTCCTGCTATATGGAAGGAATCATTCCACTCCATAAAAATTCTTCTAAGTCTAAGTCTAACGTTAAAAATTATAGGGGCATATCCAAGTTGTCCGCCATTCCTAAAGTCTTTGAAAAAATCATATGTTCTCAACTGCAACACACATGTAGTTCAATTATATCGCCTTATCAACACGGTTTTGTTAGGCGTAGATCTACTACAACTAACCTTCTTGAATTCACTTCGCTTGTTATCAAAGGGTTCCAGGAAAAAATGCAAACTGACGTTGTTTACACCGATTTTAGTAAGGCATTTGATTCTGTTAGTCATTCTCTGTTGCTTCAAAAATTAAATATTATTGGATTTCCATCAAAACTCGTATTGTGGCTTTCGGTGTACTTGTGTGGCCGAACACAAAGAGTTGTTTTTAAATCGTTGGTATCTTAACCTATTTTTGTTACCTCTGGTGTTCCCCAGGGTAGTCACCTTGGACCTTTGCTATTTAATCTGTTTATTAACGACCTTCCAGCTGTTATTACTAACTCCTATATATATATGTTTGCTGATGATGTGAAGCTATGTTTCACATATAATGACGCTTCCCTGTGTAATTTACTACAGTCGGATTTGGGTGCACTGTCGGCCTGGTGTCATGTCCATGGTCAATAAGGCCATTAATGTCTTTGGCTTCATCAAGCGGTGGTCGAAAGAGTTTAATGATCCTTAGACCACTAAAACGCTTAATACATCCCTAGTACGTTCCATCCTGGAGTATGGACCTTGTGTGTGGTCCCCACAATACTGGATTCACCAGGATAGAATTGAATCAGTGCAGAAGAAATTTTTACTATTTGCTCTTAAAAGTTTTAACTGGGTTCCTTGAGTAGACTTACCCCCGTATTCAAGTAGACTCCTTTTGATTAATCTTTCCTCCCTGTTAAACCGTAGAACTATGCTTGGAGTATTATTTATTACTAACCTACTTAATGGTGAAATTGACTCATCAGTTCGTTTGAGTCGAATTAAATTGAATGTCCCAATTAGATCTTCACGTAACTTTTTACCCCTTAGCCTTGATCGTTGTTTGAGCAACTATTTAATTCATGAACCATTCGGTGTTTTATGTTCTGACCATAACAAATTTTATTCTCTTGTCTCCTTGGGTGCCTCAACTCCAGTACTAAAAAGATCGATCCTTTTTGCTTTATCTAATTGTAACCACTAATTACTAATTAATCTAACGCTGGTCTGTTTGGGTTTTTCTTGGTTTTTCCCAATCCTTGCAACAAATGTTGGACTACTCATTCCGTTAATTCTTAATATATAATACGACCTTCTTTTGCATCAACAAAGTGTTGTTGGCTAAAGGCAAATTTGATTATAGGTATATAACTCCATTATTTTGAGTATTATTACTTGCGATCTTTTGCAAGTTTACATTCAAGTTTGTTTATTATAAGCTGTGCTCGTGTTCATTCTGTAGCCGTTAGTCGTAGAGTCAAGAAAAAATTTTTTTTGCTGAAAAAATTTAATACATAAAAAGTGTTAAAAACATAAAAAAAACCAAGTTAGAAGCCTCTAGTCGGGAGACTTGAAGATACCCTGAACCCAGTTGCAATAAATATATTAAATTTATAATTGACTTTGGTATACTGACTTAACTTCAATCGATTAAATTCGATATCTCCGGTGTTTCTTAACCGATTTCGACGAAATTTTCAGAAAAGTTCTTTCGTTACCCATTACTTCAACCCTAATTTTTACATTTACCAAATTCGTTAATTTTTTGTATATCGGAAACCAGAATAGTTATCGATAATTTGAAGCAAACTTGTTCTGCTCATGGTATAGGAGAACTTAAATACAAAATCAGAAGTCTCTAGCTCTTGTAGTCTCTGAGATCCACGCGTTCATACAGACGGACAGACGGACAGACGGACATGGCTATATCGTCTCGGCTGTTGATGCTGATCAAGAATATATACACTTTATGGGGTCGGAGATGCTTCCTTCTGCCTGTTACATACTGTTGCACAAAACCATTATACCCTTTTTACCCATTTTATGGGTTAAGGATATAAAAATTGCCAAAGAACTCGCCCAATTTGTTTTTTTTTTTTTACATAAAACTGTCAAAAACCAACGAAAGGCTTAACTGTAGGTATCGTAGGAAAGATAGTTCAACTGAGCATCGATTTGTCCAATATATATTTGGTGTTGAGTATGTACTGGTGGTGTTGTACTTTTTTACACTGATCTTTATTTTCATGAGCCATGCTTCTTATACCCAACTCATGCATATTTCATCCCTTAATTCTAACTTATCTATTGCTGAGTTTGTAGGAATCAGCGTTGGTCTATTAATATTTTTATCCTATCGCTGTGTTTGTAAGGTACAGCGTGCATATGGCTATTTAAGATAACAAACATGTGTCCCTATTTTTACTGCACTCTCAGTTCGTCTACCTGTTGGACCTTGAGAGCGCACAAGGCATGTTTGTTATCTTATCTTGTCATTATGTAAGTATGTTCAGGCTTGAACATTTGAAAATATAAGCTAACACATTAGAATGTAAATATGTATATATTTTGAACTACGCGGACAGACGAGTGCACCGATAACGAGACACCTGCACAAATATGCAAGTGGCTGCGTTATCGTTCATGTTGAGTCGGCCTGCCGACTGCAACTCTGGAGCTTCCGATTTCGCCGTAGCTTTAAGCTCTTATCTTAAGCGCATCCAACTTCACCTCCTATGAAAAACGTGTTCTCACTTTTTCGCCAACCTGCAACCTTAAGCACGGCTAATCTATCAGCGCACGAAATAAGACGCATCATTATATAGCGCATATTAAATAAGACGCATATTAAACGCCCCGGCACTAGCCGACACAGAATTAACTCCCTGTCAAATTACTGGCTAGCCTAAGGCTAGAAACAGAAGCCCAACCGATCTTCACATAACCCCAGCGGTACCTATCGAATGGTAACTACTGCAACGCGGGACATAACCCCAGCGGTACCCAACCGAATGGTTACTGCTGCAACGCGGGAATAAGCCAGCCAACTCTTCAACATCACCCCAGCGGTGCCCAACCGAATGGTTACTGCTGCAACGCAGGAATAAGCCAGCCAACTCTTCAACATAACCCCAGCGGTACCCACTGAATGGTTACTGCTCCAACGTGGGAATTAGCCAGCCAACTCTTCACCATAACCCCCATCGGTACCAATTCGATAATCACCACTGCTTTGCGGCAACATCGTGATTCGTAGACAAGCATTTCAATAACTGACGCCCAACGCAACAGGATTCACACCTGAGTCGACTTAATGATCCCGAATATCATGTAAGTTCACTTTAAAGAGTTTTCCAATCATTCAAATATAAAAGAAAGGAAACTTGTTAAAATAAATTGATTGTGAGAATTAAATTGTCAAACGAAATGGTCCTTATTAACACGCTTGTGAAATTAAATTAAGTGCTTCTTACCCATGCAAACAAAAAGTCAATAAGTCGACATATAAGCCGCTTTGATTTTTCAAGACACATTAAGATAGAGCGCGACAGTGATAGTAACATAAGCTGGGAGATAGAATATACTAGCCAAGCCCAGAGCCCACGCTCTCACGCCATCCAGTTGCAATCCCCTGACATTAGTTTGAAAGAAGACCAAGTGACCATGGATGCAAACCACGTGCAGGCCTTAGTCCAGAACGCTGTTAGCCAAGCTCTAGCTCAGCAAGGAGAAAGGTGCCAGGCTCAACTAAACACCATGACAATGAAAATAGACAACTTGTGCATGGAAGCTCCGCAAGTGCAAGGATTTAAACGAATTTCAGTAAGACCAGACGGCAAATGCGACATTCCTCTCGACATCATAAAGTGGGTCCCTGAATTTGGTGCGGGCTCCGATGAATATGTAGCATTGAGGCAATCAGCCTGCGATGCTTACGAGTTATTTAAGCCTTTTAACGGTAGCTGCGCTCATTATCAAGCCGTGGCAATCATTAGAAACAAGGTCAGAGGGGCAGCACGAGCAGTTTTAGTGTCGCACAATACAGTGCTTAATTTCGACGCTATAATAGCCAGGCTAGATTATTTTTATGCCGACAAAACATCGTTACGACTATTGAGGAGGGGGCTTGATATGAACAGACAAGGCGACTTAAGCCTTATGGATTATTATGACGAGGTTGAAAGGAAATTAACGCTCGTTACAAATAATATTAGTATGTCACATGAAACTCAGCAAGCCACCTTGCTCAATGAAGAAGTAAGGTCAGATGCGCTTCACGCGTTCATCTCGGGTATGAAGCAATCCATTAAAGCGGTAGTTTTTCTATCAGCTTTGGCACTGGCCAGAGAAGCTGAGGCAAGTAAAGAACGAATCATGTTCTCCGCCACATATGCTAGGGCCATGGCCGAAAGGGAATAGGCTAAAGAGGACAATAGAAATCGCCCACAGAATTCAAAACAGGGAAAATACGGTAGGCCCGATCGTGGACAGCAGCAGAATCCACACTATGTTTAGAAACAACAGACCAACGGCAGTAGCAACCCCCAGGAAAAAATAAGAGAGAGGAGGTAATTCAAAAACCGGAGCCGATGGAGGTTGACTCCTCGTCCAAGTTTAGGCAGCGTACTTACTATGGAAAACCCCAAGAGGGAACAGAACAGGTGCAAAAGAAATCGAACACTTCTGATAGAGCTACTGTCCAGAGACGCCAACGTTTTAATAATACTGCCCAAAATACCCCTGAAAAGCAGGATGCCCGGAGGTCAATAAAGATACTAATAGATACAGGGGCGGCAAAAAATTACGTCAAGCCTTTAAAAGATTTGAAGGGCGTAATTCCTGTCGAAAACCCTTTCATCGTGAGCTCGATTCACGGCTCGAGTGAAATAAGAAAAAATTCCTTATGAAGGTATTTGGTCAGGTTTCCCCATTCTTCGTGTTAGACACTCTCACTGCATTTGATGCTATTATAGGCTTCGACTTGCTAACGCGAGCAGGAGTAGCGTTAGATTTACAGGAAAACACGCTCAGTTATCAGAATAAATGTGAGCATCTACAATATCACAACTGTGAGAGCGTAAACTTCACAAATGTTAACGATAATGATGTTCCAAATTCGGTCAAAGAGAAATTCAAGGCCATGATGCTCAAGAGGATAAAGGCATTTTCGAACTCTAACGAGGCACTACCCTTTAATACATCTGTCGTCGCCACCATCCGAACCATAGATAATGAGCCGGTGTATTCAAAGTTATACCCGCATCCTATGGGAGTCTCAGAGTTCGTAAGCAACGAAATCAAACAATTGCTGAAAGATGTTATAATTAGACCATCCAGGTCCCCATACAGTAGCCCTTCCTGGGTCGTTGACAAAAAAGGGTTTAACACTAACGGCAACAGGAAAAAGCGGTTGGTCATAGATTTTAGGAAACTCAATGAGCGCACTATAGCCGATCGATACCCAATGCCGAGTATTCCTATGATTCTAGCGAATCTGGGACAGGCGAAATTTTTCACGACCCTGGATTTGAAATCGGGCTACCACCAAATATATTTGGCAGAACATGACCGAGAAAAAACCTCGTTTCAGTCAATGGTGGAAAATACGAGTTCTGCCGACTGCCTTTCGGACTTAAAAATGCGGGAAGCATTTTTCAAAGAGCCATCGATGACGTCCTCAGGGAACACATAGGGAAGTGTTGCTATGTGTACATCGACGACGTCATAATATTTTCCGCAATCGAAGCCGAGCACGTTCGGCACATAGACACCGTGTTAGAATGTTTGAGTAATGCCAACATGATTGTCGCGCAAGAAAAGGAAAGTGCCGAATTTCTAGGCTTCTTAGTCACAAAGAACGGGGCCACAACTGACCCTGAAAAAGTGAAAGTCATACAAAGATTTCTTGAGCCCAAAAACTTGTTCAGCCTGCGATCATTTCTTGGTTTGGCAGCAATAGCAAGAGCATTGACCAACATTCTCAAAGGAGAAAATGGCTCAGTGAGTAAACATATGTCTAAAAAGGTCCCGGTTGAGTTCGATGAAACTCAGCGCAATACTTTCGAGACTCTGAGGAATATTTTAGCGTCAGAAGACGTAATCCTCATGTACCCGGATTTCAAAAAAGCCTTTGATTTGACCACTGACGCCTCGATGGACGGCGTTGGTGCTGTTTTGTCGCAAGGAGGTAGACCAATAACCATGATTTCCAGAGTATTAAAAGATAGCGAAACCCATTACGCTACAAATGAAAGAGAGTTGTTGGGTATAGTTTGGGCTCTAGGGAGGCTACAAAACTACCTATATGGAACAAAAGAAATAAATATCTTCACTGACCATCAGCCCCTTATCTTCGCTGTCTCTGACAGAAACACAAATGCCAAAATCAAGAAATGGAAAGCATTCATTGACGAACACAACGCGAAAGTGTTCTACAAGCCTGGTAAGGAAAATTTTGTGGCCGATGCGCTATCTAGGCAAAGCATAAACGCCATGCAAAACGAACCCCTATGAGATGCTGCAACAATCCATAGCGAAACCTCATTAACATACACAATTGAGACAACTGACAAACCATTGAACTGCTTTAATTTGTCTTAGAAGAGGCACTTTCCTATTACATAGGAAAATAATAATCTTTGGCAAAAAAATTCGCCACATCATTAATTTCATCGAAAAAATATCATTATTTAGTATTTTAAAACCACTCATCATTCCAGATGCAGTCAACGCGATTCATTGCGATTTCCCAACACTCGGTAGCTTTCAACACGAACTCGTGTCAAACTTCCCAGCCACCAAATTGCGGCATTGCAAAAACTATGTGTCAGACATTACAGACATAAACGAGCAGATAGAAATTGTCACTACAGAACACAACCGCGCGCACAGAGCCGCACAGGAAAATGTTAAACAAGTCCTTCCTGACTACTTTTTTCCCAAAATGAGCAACTTGGCAAGTGAAGTTGTCACAAATTGATAGGATAGGCATCCACAGAAACAGAAACTTGTAATCTCACCAATTCCTTAATATGCTGGCGAAATGCTACATGTTGACATTGTTGCTACCGATAAAAAGCTTTTTCTCACCTGTGTAGACAAGTTTTCAAAATTCGCTGTCGTGCAGCCGATTTCCTAACGGACAATAGTTGAGTTAAAACTGCCCATTATTCAACTAGTCAATTTGTTTCCTAAGACGAAAACAATATTTTGCGATAACGAGGCGGCATTGAATTCTGAAAAAATAGTATCATTTCTTAGAAATAGGTACAACATAGATATTGTCAACGCGCCACCGTCACACAGTGCTTCCAACGGTCAGGTAGAAAGATTCCGTAGCACGCTGGCAGACATAGCCAGAAGCCTTAAAATGGACAAAAAAGCCAGCGATACATTTGAACTGATAATGAGAGCCACGGTGGAATATAATAGAACAATCCACTCGGTCACAAACCAGAAACCGCTAGATGTAGTACATGCCACGTCCCTCGAATTCAGACAGGACATACAGAAAAAAATCCAGAAAGCACAGCTAGCCGTGCTTGAAAGATGCAATGCAAACAGGCAAGACCGAACATTTGAAGTAGGCGAAAAGGTATTCGTCAAAAACAACAGAAGATTGGGTAATAAATTAACACCGCTTTGCACGGAGGAAAAAATTCAAGCCGACCTGGGAACGTCTGTCCTCATTAAGGGGACGGTGGTCCATAAATACAACTTGAAATTATCAAAGCAGAGAGAACGATTTAGTTAATACACCGCATTTGTACGAAGCACAGTTAGCAAAGGAAAAAGTAACTAATTAATCAAATATCAACTTGGTTCTCACAATTATATTGGCTTAAGCCAACTTGGTAAATCCAACCATATTTAAAACAATGATTTGAATTCAATTTAAAATGAACATCTAAAATTTAAAGTCCTCTAGTCTGAAAATGTAATTCATATATTAGTTGCGTACGAGAAGATTGCTGTACATCCGGTGCTCCGCCAACACATCGCACTGCAACTGCAAGACGATACCGCAAATTGGAAATTCGCAGCGCAAAACACCTGCACTCAGGCATTACGCGCTGATAGCGCTCATTCCTGCCGAACCCAGCCAAGCCAACTCAACACCATCTGCCACGACCCAGTGCCAGGCGCGCCCCAACTCCACAATATGAATGACCACAGCCTCCAAGTCATCCGGAACTTTAAGGGCGAGTTGCAGCTACCGAAGCACCCAAGAACCTGTCAGTCGGCACCGTTCTCAGCATCGCCTTTAGTGTCCTCATCATCGTTGGTTGCCGATAAGTAATGGCGAGCGTCAAGGAAATAGCTAAGAATCATCAGTAGCTACAAGGTGACCGAGGTCGATCACAACTTGAGGGGGGAATAGTTAACACATTAGAATGTAATTATGTATATATTTTGAATTACGCGGACAGACGAGTGCACCGATAACCAGACACCTGCACAAATATGCAAGTGGCTGCGTTATCGTTCATGCTGAGTCGGCCTGCCGACTGCAACTCTGGAGCTTCCGATTTCGCCGTAGCTTTAAGCTCTTATCTTAAGCGGATCCAACTTCACCTCCTATGAATAACGTGTTCTCACTTTTTCGCCAACCTGCAACCTTAAGCACGGCTAATCTATCAGCGCACGAAATAAGACGCATCATTATATAGCGCATATTAAATAAGACGCATATTAAACATTACTGCTTCGCGGCAACATCGTGATTCGTAGACAAGCATTTAAATAACTTATATACCTTTCATTCATTTTTTTTCAGAGATATATAACATTTAATGAAACAAGTAAAACCACGATTTTCAAAAAAGTGTACCAATGGTGGACACCCCCTTTTATCTTGTGAAAATCCATCCAATAATTTAAAATAAAATGCCAAATCATTGTTTTTATTTAAGTTTTTGTATTTTATTCAATTAAACAATCAAAATCAAACGAATAACGGTAAATATTAGCGATGAAGGGCAGAAAAATCGATAATAGAAAATTCAATGGTAACTTTCTTTTTTGATTTTCTTTCGATCAAAACCAGTTTAAATGCGGCCAATAAATCCGCTTCATTGCGTTTGGAAATCATTTTGAACAAAAAATTACAGAAAAGTCTATAAAAATGAATGAAAATCAATGGAGTCCAACTTAGGGAAAACATCCTTGTGACATTTTTGAATGTTAAGCCCAAAATACTGAACAAAAACAATTTATCCAACGTAAAATATGAAAGAGCATATAAAAACGAATAAGGACAAATTTATTTCCTTTTGCTGAAACTTGAAATAATACAATTACAAACTTGTTGAAAAATAACAAAGTTTAGATCGAAAAATCTACATTTTTATTTTTGTCCTGGAGCATTCAGAACTGGGTGTAAACACCTATATACCACATAAAAAGCAAGACGACACAGTAATTAGAGCGCACTGGCATCAAAACTCGCGAGTTGGAAAGTTTCAAGTCTCTAGCTTGAAGGGTTTGGAAAAAGATGCGAACATACAGACGCACAGTGGCGCTATTTGACTTCTTTTTCTTTGCAAAAATCATAACTTTTTAACCAAACAAGATAATCGGTCAATTTAAAAAGCATCTGAAAGATAATTAATCAACCTATAAAATGAGCATTTGAAATGAATTCTACGATTTTAAGGTGCTTATTAAGGGGTATGCAAAGTGGAAATTGCTGAAAAAATCAATTTTATGGGAAGGAAAAATTTTTTTTTTTAAATATTTGATTTTTTTGTATTGTTTTTAAGGTTTTTAAATTTTCAAATTTATATTACAATTAAAAAAAATAATTTTTTTTTGTAAACTTATTTTTTTTAATTTTTTGTAAAATATTCTTGACAAAAAGATGGTATATCTAAAAGAGTAATCATCTCTAAACTATTAGTATTTTCTAATTCTTTTCGTGACTTAACATGCTTCAGTGATGTTATAAGTCGATCTGAAGATGCTGCTAACATGTTGAAGAGGTCCTCATTTTGTCTCAACCTTGAAGCTTTGAAAGTGTTTAGCAATCTGTATTTTTCATAAAACATATTAAGGGACTCTTGTGCTTCTTCAGAGAGCTCTCCAATTGGCAAAGACTGATACTCAATTATATCCTTGCCATGCGCCAATATTTTATGAACTGTCGGGGTCAACTTTTTCTGCGGATATAATTCTGCTAAAAGTGATGCTGTTTTTGAAGCATATTTTCCATGTTTGGCAGAATCAACTTTTCCCTTGCAGTTCAAAACATTTAAGATCGTTCCCAATCTCTTAACGATTTGATTGTTGATTCCAGTGATTCGAGTTACAGCCTCATCATTTTCAAAAAATCTCCTTGAAGTGTTTCCATCGTTTGAGTTTTCGTATCCGTACTTGGGGCAGTCTACTTTAAGTCCAACTTGTTTGAAAAACGCATCCTGCATTTGCTTCTTTCTGAACTTTTCCTTATCCTTGTTTGATGTGTTTTCATCAACGTGTTCCTCCTCTTGTGGAAGCGTAAACGCTAATTTTCGCAAGAACTCCATACATCTTATTCTTGCATGCAAGGGTGAGATCCCAAATTCATAATTCTCTTCGTTTGTAGAATCATTTAAATCGTCGAATTTCATTTGCGTCTTTTTGCAAATTGGGCATGACAAAGTTGACTTTGTGTTTGTCAGTTCTTTGACCACTTTTCCGTCAACCATGGTCAGGTGGAACTTGTAATTACATTCAATGTATTTTCCTTCTCCGATTTCAAGCTTTGTTGGCTTAATCTTGCTTATTTGGTCTTCAATATCCTTTACTGTGTTCCGTATGAGTTCCGGCGATTCCCGTGCAAACTGAAACATTATTTGTCGGCAATAATGTACAGATGACGGCCGTTCATTTTTTCAGTGTAAAGAAACATCAGATTTTAGCCGTAAAGGAACAACAGATGCCATAAACAACTTGCCGTCCGATATTGTAGCGTCATCGGAAGATATTCTTTGCTTATATACGCTTTGTCCAGATGATCCATCGCAGCCCCATTTAATGCTCATTGTCAGATTCTCAGGAAGAGCTTTAATCACATTTTCAGCAAGACTCTCCAACAGCCGTTTTGTTGTTTGGCCATTAGATCCTGCATGTTGGTTTTTACAGAGACTTCCGTGAACTCCGTATGCAGTGGTCGTGAATATAATTTTGCTTTCGAAACATGTTTGTATCCCAGTAAAATTTCAGCTCCATGTTGCCTCAAAGATGCCGGTAGTATCTCCAAAAAAAAAAAACGCCAAAGCTTCTTCGGGACCATACTTTGTAAGGTTTGTGTTTGGGGGCGTGGGAATGCTTTTCTTAATTCTTTGTAGTCGCGGTGGGCTGGCAATAGGAACTGCTTTTGTAATCTGTGATCTGTCCGTCCGCATGTGTGCAAGTTTTTTCCACACTCTTCAAACTAGAGATTTCAAACTTTCCAATTATCTTTATCTATGGCATAGTAAATTAAAGTGTCAAGATTGGAGTTCTACGATAACAGGGGGGCTTACAAATCGATAAATTTTATAACTCAAAACCGATAAATCTACATATTTCATACATCCTTACAGCTATTTCTACCAAATTTGGTGAGAAGATAGCTACTAGCAGCCCCCAAAAATACTTCAACAAAACTTTTGGAGTCACGCCCACCCATTCCGCCCCCAGCCCCCCGCATTTTTATGTCAAAGTAGCTATATTTGAGCAAGAGCCACCAAATTTGGTGCCAAGATAGGTGATGATGACCTCCCAAATACTGCAAAATAACTTTGGATGTCATCACCCCAACGCTTCATCAGAAACGGGAACACTTGTATCTCTCAGAGTTGTTGAGCTAGAGCCACCAAATTTGGTAGGAAGATAGCTGCTCACGCCCCTAAAAAACTGCATCAAAGTTTTGGAGCCACGCCCACCCCGTCCACCCCCCTATCCAAACCTTTTACATACTTTGAGCTAAAGTCACCAAATTTGGTATAAAGGTAGCAATTGACATTCCACATAGATCTGCATCAAAAATTTGGATGCCACGCCCACCCATACCGCTCCCAGCCCCCCTTTCGCAATTTTTTACAAACTTTGAGCTAGAGTCACCAAATTTGGTATGAAGATAGCAATTGACATTCCACAAAGAAATGCATCACAAGTTTGGATGCCACGCCCACCAATACTGCCCCCAGCCCCCCTTTCCCAACCTATTACAAGCTTTGAACTAGAGTCACCAAGTTTGGTATGAAGGTAGCATTTGACATTCCACAAGGATCTGCAGCAAAAATTTGGATGCCACGCCCACCTATGCTGCCTCCAGCCCCCCTTTCCCTACCTTTTACAAACTTTGAGCTACAGTCTTCAAATTTGGTATGAAGTTAGCAATTGACATTTCACAAAGATCTGCAGCAAAAATTTTGATGCCACACCCACCCAATCCGCCCCCAGTCCCCCTTTCTACAGCCCCCCTTTCCACGTTTCCACTTGTTTTAGTTGCCCTTTCTCTTGCTCGGCCGGTTGATGTGCTGGGTTCATCTCCTGTCAATGTATCCAGGATGGTATCATTATTAAGCCAGTCCTGGTGTTTGTTTATGTTTTACATTTTCACTTTTATGTACCTTGCCGTATAAACTATCAAGTTCTTCGAAGGCAGCTTCCATGAAATTTGTTGGTGTGACTAACTTCCTAAACAGGTCAAATAATTGTTGATTGTTCAATGACATGTTTGAAGAGTAATGTGGTACTTGTCTCGCCAATTTTCATTCGTAGACTAATACAGAGATTATGGTTGTTTTTCAATACATAGTCTAATCTACTACCTGATAGATACCGTTTGGATCAAGAGTTCAAGAAAAGAGTTAGCTGTCATGCCTGCAAAATTTACCTAAAATTTGTTATATATTTGGGCTTAGGTCAATTTGTGCAATAAGGGTACTACGCAAGTGTCCGAATTAGATACCTACCTGTATGGGATGTTACTACTTGTACACCAGTGCTATTTCTATATATGGTGCGTATCAGGTAGTTTATTTGTATATCCTGTAACTGCACCTGTGTTTAGGGACCAGAATTTAACAAAAGGTTTCACGCAAGCATAACTGAATGAAAAACAAAAATCATGCATCTTAACAATAAGGAACGAAACAATAACGATACGAATTGGTTTTCACGGTTATGTGTCATAAAAGGCCCAGAAATGCATGCAACAAATTTTTAACCTATGACTTATTTCACTATTTTGCCTATAACAAGTAAGAAGGCTCTAGTCGGGAGAGCCCGACTAGAAAATACCCTGAGCCCAGTTGCAATAAATAACTGTAATTTATTATTGACTTTGGTATACTGACTTAACTTCAATCGATTAAATTTGATATCTCCGGTGTTTCTTAACCGATTTGGACGAAATTTTCAGAAAACTTCCATCGTTACCCATTACTTCAACCCTCATTTTTTAGATTTTCCAAATTCTATATTTTTTGTTATCGATTTCATGTGCATATCGGAAACCAGAATAGTTATCGATAATTTGAAGCAAACTTGTTCTGCTCATGGTATAGGAGAACTTATATACAAAATCTGAAGTCTCTAGCTTTTGTAGTCTCTGAGATCCACGCGTTCATACAGACAGACGGACATGGCTAAATCGACTCGGCTATTGATGCTGATCAAGAATACAGGGTCGAAGATGCTTCCTTCAGCCTGTTATATACTTTTGCACAAAACCATTATACCCTTACTTACCCATTTTAGGGTTAAAATTTTTGCATTTGATAAAGGAATAATCAAAGAAATGATTTTGAAAATATTGCAGATCTAAAATGTGATAATTTTTTTTTATTTCCATCAAAGTTGAAAAATAGTGAAAAAATGGATAGTTGGTAAATATCGATGTACCTAGCCAACCGCAAAGCAAACATTAGAATTTATTTTTATTCTTTTTTTTTAATAAAAAGATCTATTAATAGAATCAAAAATAATTATGATTTTTTTTTTAGTTTTTGAGATATTGTATCGCAAAGCCGACAAAATCACATTAAAATTGCGATTTTTATGCAACACAAAAAATGCAGTCAACTTTGCAGGTCTATAGCTCCTAAACAAATTCTGGTTGTATTAAGGATTGCAGATCTGAAATCGTGGGAAAATTTCCTATGAAGTTGGTTAATTTAATATTTTTTAAAGGCACATGCAATTTTAGATTTTTGCCACTTGACTTGTTCTACGGGCGCCACTGTGAGAGGGACAGACGGACAGACACCATGACGAACATTGCACAAACCCAATATACTCGTTACCGAAGGTAAAGAGGGGCTGCATGTAAAGCTTTCCGGGAGTTTTGGCAACATATATATTCCTTGTGAATCCATAAAAACTAAAAATAATTTCTGCCCTTATTTACCAAACCGCGTGTTGAACTAACATTTGCGGTATAAAACTTCCACTTGTTTAATTTTGTGCATGCATGCGTTTTTCGTATAAGTCACAAAGAAAACAAATTTTGGTTGGCTTAAAGACAGTAGACAGGTGGAAGTATTAAAATTTAAAAATATATAAAGCTTTCAAATTTTCAAATAACCCCTAAAACTTCAAGCAAAGCTACCAAACTGGAAAATAAACTATAGGTTTCATGCAGCATTAATCACTTTTCCTAACTCATTAAATTTTGTTTATTTGCAGAAAAATTTTCTCTTAACCTAAGGCTACCCACAAAAAGGAAGAGAGAAAGAGAGAAAACAATAAAGGCCGGTTTTATTAAACGTTACAAAATGCGCAATATATATATTTGGATTTTCTTGCTAACTATTCCATTGTTCTCTGTATCCAATACCATTTGCCTAGTAAGCATTATAAACGTAGGAATCGTAGAAAGCGAAATGACTTTAAATAGTTACAACACGATTGAGGGGCTGCCTAAGGGAAACACAAATGGAAAATTAAGCGTACATATTAATACAGATTCGACATATTCAGTCGAAACACCTGTGTCGCCTTCAGAAGCAATACACGTCGCACATTCAGCGATAACGCAGTTGCATGCTGGCAGTGGAGAAATTTCTTTACTTGAACAACAGCGTCATAGAAGCTCATACAATCTTCTAAGCGAAGCTATGTCTCAGGCGGTCAGCAATGAATTCAGTAAGTATAATATAAATAGCTTTTAATTAGCTTCACTTGTGTCGGAGTTTCTTTGTAACACACAGAATAGCGAAGTATACTTTTAGGGTTGCTTTCATTTTAAAACATACTTTCAGGGTTGCTTTTAAAGAGAATCGAAGTGCAAAGCTATAATAAATACAGTTAAAATATCTTTAAAAAAAAATGCTATTTAAAAACATTCAACCAAAAAACTAATTTTTAAAATAAGCTTTAAATAACAATGATCGTAAAATAATAGTATTATTTAAAAACAAGTAAGAAGGCTCTAGTCGGGAGAGCCCGACTAGAAGATACCCTGAACCCAGTTGCAATAAATATATTTAATTTATATAAGACTTTGGTATACTGGCTTAGCTTCCATCGATTAAGTTCAATATCTCCGGTGTTTCTCAACCGATTTGGACGAAATTTTCAGAAAAGTTCTATCATTATCCATTACTTCAACCCTCATTTTTAGATTTTCCGAATTCGATATTTTATTGTTATCGATATTATGTGCATATCGGAAACCAGAATAGTTATCGATAATTTGAAGCAAACTTGTTCTGCTCATGGTATAGGAGAACTTAAATACAAAATCAGAAGTCTCTAGCTCTTGTAGTCTCTGAGATCCACGCGTTCATACAGACGGACAGACGGACAGACGGACATGGCTATATCGTCTCGGCTGTTGATGCTGATCAAGAATATATATACTTTATAGGGTCGGAGATGCTTCCTTCTGCCTGTTACATACTTTTGCACAAAACCATTATACCCTTATTTACCCATTTTATGGGTTAAGGGTATAAAAAGCTCAATATGCGAAAAATTTAGCGCAGCGCCACACACTGCCGCCCCCAGCCCCCATCATCCAAAAACGGCAGTGCATATATCTTCCACAGTTTTTGGGCAGGAGTCATCAAATTTGGTAAGACGAAAGTTGGTAACATCTCACAAAGGTCTTTATCAAAAGTTCAGATTCCAAGCCCACACATACAGCCCCCGTTCCAATTTTTTCTTTATCTAGAGTCAACAAATTTGGTATAAACAAATCTGGTAAAACGCCTCAAAGATCTGAAGTCGGGGAAGTCCCCCGGCTTTCTTATCTTTTAAAAGATGGAACGCGACAGTTTTTGCGAAGACTCACCAAATTTGGCAGGACGATAGCTGGTGGCATACCACAAACATCTGCATCAAATTTTTGGATGTCACGCCCCCAAACTGTGTTAAACATCGCCTCTTTAAAACCGGGAATGCATGAATCTCTCGCAGCTTTTAAGCAAGAGGAACCAAATTTGGTAGATGATACTTGTGGCGTTACCATTTTAATAATACTACGAACCGGGCGTCATATAACAACGACAGCAGCAGTAAAGCCGAGATGATACTGGCGAAATGTTTCAATTGAGGATCACAATCGGTGGAATCCTACTGGTGCCGTAGCTCTTTGGCGGGGGGTGGGTTTTTCCTGTGTCTCAACTGTATGGCACATAAACTTTAAATATTAGGGTTCCTATAAACTTTACAAAGGGAGCTTTACTCCACGGAACTCAAAACATCCTTTTACCATCGCTAAATAGACACAATAATCTTCAAAAGCTAATTGACAAAACAACAAATCAATCTCACATCAACTAACCTCCTTTGGTTGCGAGGTCTAAAGGTGACGATCGACACTCGCGTTCCTTACCCTTCCCAACCATGATCTTCTACGCGGCATTTTGGTGAAGATCCCCTAGAAAAACTTCCACTAGATTATTAGGTTATCATGTCTTCCCCCTGAACGAAACAAAATTAGTACTCCATAGTTAATTCAAAACAATTCAATATTTATTCCAATTATTATTCAATTTAAAATTCAAATTTATTTTCAAAGTATAGCGGTAACCAAATAATTTTAAACATTTAATTTAGCAATTAAAAAAATAATTAATTTAAACACAAGTTTTTTAATTTCTGCTCTGATTTTATAAACTTATATTCATGTCTTAGGGGTATAATTTTATTTGTGTATATTCTTATTTCATAAACATTAGCAAACAGAATATATTAGTTAAGTCCAAGCAAAAGAATTTTTCTTCGTAAATTAATCTAGTCAAAATTATTCGAATTAATTTTATTAATTTTTAAACTTTCTATCCTATACAGTGCATTAATTTATTTATTTATTAATTGAAAAAAATAAATACTAGTACTCCAAAGCGAAAATTGTCAACTTGATTCATTCAAGTGTGTACATATGTACGGACGGCACTGTACTTATGCGCTCAAGCGCAAGCGATGGAACAGCTGTGCTGTACTAAATTTTGGTGTATGTATGTATGCAGGGAGGCTAGGCTGTTCACCCCAATATTGTGGCTGTAGGTGTATGTATATATTTCATTTCATATACATATAAAAGGGAGGTGAGGAATAATAATAATAGGTAGAAAGAATATTTACTTAAATTGCATGTACGCTCGATTTATGCGCTTTGTCTAAATACAAATGTAAGTGCGATATATAAAGATAAAAGCGATCACCAAATTGCCAAACACAAAGCGAAGAAAAAAAAAGGTACTAAAATATGCACATACATATTTACATATTAAGCTTTCGAAAGTGAAGCTTTCGAGCTTTGACAAACATGTTCTATACACTCACACCAATGCTTTGTAATGCATGCAGCGGCATACTTATGTATGTTTATGCAGCTACATGTATTTTTTTAGTTCACTCCGGTAGCAATAATATGCTTAACTTTTGGCAATTTGGATCGGCTTTGCCATAAAATTTTAACCAATGTTTTTAATAATTACTCACAGTTTTAAGGCAGCGGCGAAAGATCTTTCCTCGTGGCTTATGTTCGTTGCTTTTGTGGTTTTAGGTTATTATATGTATGTCTGCGGGGTTTTACATTTTATGGCCCTTTTGGGCTTTAATTTTTTTGTTTCTTTACACTTTCAATTTAGACCTTGTACATGTTTTTGAAATTTTTTTTTTTTTTTTTTTATATTTTTATACCCTTAACCCATAAAATGGGTAAATAAGGGTATAATGGTTTTGTGCAAAAGTATGTAACAGGCAGAAGGAAGCATCTCCGACCCTATAAAGTATACATATTCTTGATCAGCATCAACAGCCGAGACGATATAGCCATGTCCGTCTGTCCGTCTGTCTGTCCGTCTGTCCGTCTGTCTGTCTGTATGAACGCGTGGATCTCAGAGACTACAAAAGCTGGAGACTTCTGATTTTTTATTTAAGTTCTCCTATATCATGAGCAGAACAAGTTTGCTTCAAATTATCGATTACTATTCTGGTTTCCGATATACACATAATATCGATAACAATAAAATGTCGAATTTGGAAAATCTAAAAATGAGGGTTGAAGTAATGGGTAACGATGGAAGTTTTCTGAAAATTTCGTCCAAATCGGTTGAGAAACACCGGAGATATTGAACTTAATCGATGGAAGCTAAGCCAGTATACCAAAGTCTTATATAAATTAAATATATTTTTTGCAACTGGGTTCAGGGTATCTTCTAGTCGGGCTCTCCCGACTAGAGCCTTCTTACTTGTTTTTATTTTGTAATTTTAGAACAAACAAAAAATAAGGAATTTTACTTTGGGAAACTTTACTTCCACCTCCACTTCACAACTGGCGATGCCAGCCAACCTAACTACATACATACACACTTTTATGCCGCTTTTTCAATATTTTTAAACAGATTGTTAGTTATACTTGTACACTTTTTATACACCCTTTTTATACACCTTGTGTCTGCACTGTTTTCTGTTCTTGTTTTGAGGTTTTTAACTTGTCTTTTATCAGAAATTTTAGCTTATTTCACTTATTTATGCCGCTCCGCGTGGTTTCTGCTTTTCTCCCGATTTTGGGACTACCGCATGTGCGGCTCCAGCGGCTGAGCTTTAAGAAAAGCTTTTAGATCAGCGCAAGGCAGGGGCGTCGACTCGTGAATCAAAAAAGGGATCTCCAATATTTCAGTGAAGAGTAATAATTTAGCATCCACCAAGACTCCAATGCGTCTGGCAGCCAACATCTGAGCTCGGGGGAGGTTATGTACGCTTTGCTTGGGTCACACCACAGAATCACGAATCCGATCTCTTCATACGGATTATGATGTGGATGGGCCCGGATTAGCCTTCGAGTTAACCTCTATTGGACTTAGGCCACGCCTGCTATCGGTTTGCCAATGCAGAGTCGGTTAATTCTTATTTTAACAAATTTTTGTTGGGTGTATTGCGCGAAACAAAATGTAGTTATTTGTCTTTTTATCTTTTTGTCTCTTCTAGTGACTTGTGAACACTCTATTTATTAATACTTAAACTTTTTGACTAAGTCAGGCGGGATCACGTTTTAGACTCCCACGCTAGCAACCAAAACGAGCTATTCGACGTGGAGTTGATACTTGTGGTTCGATCGAAAAAGAGGCCGAAGGCTCCACCTGTGGGTTTAGTGCAATTAGCGAAAGCTTTTTTTCTGGTATATGTTGACTAAAGTTGGTTGCGCTTGCTCTTTTGCAAAAGCGGATAAGTCTGTAATTATTAGCATGCGCCTGTAAGGACGGCTATATTTTTGTAGCAATATTTTTATCGCATGCGAGAATTTTATTAAGCAAACGGACAGCGATAAAACTAAATTTTACTAAATTGAAATCTAACGCAACGGCGACCATTACACAACCGATAATATACCACCGTTAGACAGAATATTAGCGGGAATCAGCAACGAATGTCTTTTGCATGATACGTTCCTAGCTATTTTCCTTGCAAATCTTCAAGTTGGTAATAGCACGAGCCTAGTTTTTTCCTGATTCGACATTTACTAAATTGAGGTCCAAGCTTAGCATTAAAATTCTGTGTCAATTTACTAAGGGCGAAATTATGACGATATACTTCCTGACCTTCTCGATAGCTTACTGGCTTCGAACGCAAATTATATTGAGTGGAATTGCGATCGTAGGCTTTCCGTATATTCAACTGAATATCTTTTCTCAGAATACTAAGTTGTCTTCCCGCGAAATTGGAACAACAGGGTCTTCTATCAATGACAGCTCTTTCAACAGCTTATAATCGGCTCCATGAGTGATCATGTCCAAACCAAATAAGGCTCTGTAAGGGGAACATCCTAACGATTGATGAAGTGACGATCTTAACGAACAAGAAATACTCGTTAGATGTAAGTCCCAGTCCGTTTGATCGTTTTTCAAATAGGACCTTACAGCAGCTAGCAATGAAGGGTTGACTCGTTCGGCAGCATTACTTTGCGGTGAGTACAAAGCTGTGTACACATGTTTTATGCCTAATTCTGTTAAGAATGCGTTAAAGTCATTAGCTTTAAGTTGCGTGCCGTTATCGCTTACGATGGTTTCAGGCACACCTTAACAATGGAAAATTTGTTTTAAGAGAAATTCTTGCACAGCAACGGACGTGAACTTTTTCAAAGGATGTAGCCAATGGTATTTACTAAAATGGTCAAGCGCTATAAGTAATCCAATATGACCATTCTTACTGCGAGGATATGGTCCTAGCAGATCAATGTAAAACCTCTGAAAGGGTCTACTCGTAGGGCTGTGTGCACCCATAGGAGGACGTAACGTATAATTTGGGGCTTTATTCTCTTTACACGAGGTACAACTGCGAATATACTCGCGCACATCTTTTGCCAATCCTGGCCAGAAAAGATTGCGACGTAACTTTTCAATTGTCTTTTGCATGCCCGCATGAGCCGAGGTCTGACTGTCATGGGCTTGTTGTAGAACTTCGCTTTTAAGCCGATCTGGAACCCATACCTTCCAAGAGTTCTTTTCTTGATCAATATCTCTAACGGCGTGTTCTGTACGTATGTACAAAATATTTCCTTGCAGTTTAATATCCGGGAATCTAGAGGAATTTTCACTAAACCTATTAATAAGTGCTCGATAGGAATCCTCCAGAAAAGCGTCAGATTCTAAGTCTATTACCGGATTCATATCTAAATCACAAATTTCATCTTCGCATAACCTTGATAGAGCATCGGGAACAAGATGATCCTTTCCTTTACGATGCGAAATAGAAAATTTAAATTGCTGCAAACGAAAGATCCACCGTGCTAACCTACCCGAAACATTTTGTTGTCTCATAAGCCAAAGCAAACTAGAATGATCAGTTATTACCTCGAACTCTTGCAGTTCTAAGTAGCATCTGAACTTTTCAATTGCTAACACAACGGCTAAGCACTCTCGTTCGGTAACGCTGTAGTTATGCTGAGCACTATTTAATTTTTTTGACATAAAAGCAATGGGCTTCTCGTCATTCTCATCAGACAGTTGCACTAAGACTGCACCAATGCCAAAATCGCTGGCATCGCAGTGAAGATAAAACTTTTTCTCGAAATCGGGGTTTGTTAAAACGGGCGCTGTAGTCAATATCTGCTTTAACTGGTCCATGGCCAATTGAGCTTCTGGTGTCCATACAAACTTCTTTTTTGTAGAGAGCACATCTGTGATGGGACACGTAAGATCAGCAAACTGATGAATAAACCGACGGTACCATCCGCAAACTCCGAGGAATCCTCGAACCTGCTTTAAGTTCTTGGGTGATGGCCAATTCCTGATACACGATACCTTAGCTGGATCTGTACAAATACCTCCACTTCCAATAACGTAACCCAAGTAGTTAATACTAGTTACGCAAAATTGACTTTTGGCAAGATTTAAAGTCAAGTTTGCTTTGCGAAACTGCTCTGCGATGCGTACTAGAACGGCAAGATGCGAAGGAAAATCTTCGGAAACGATGCACAAATCGTCAAGATATCCGAACACGCTATGTCTCAAATCTAGTGGTATGATATCATCCATCAACCGACACATTGTTGAGGGAGCATTGCACAGTCCAAACGGCATTACTTTAAATTGATAAAGCGGTCGTCCTGGAACTGTAAATGCAGTAAGAGGTTTGGATTCAGGGGTAAGCTCTATTTGCCAATACCCATCTTTTAAGTCAAACTTTCAGATGATATTTGCTTTTGGCAAACGAGAGAAGATACCATCAATGCTAGGCAAAGGATAAGCATCTTTATGGGTTTCATAATTAAGTCTACGAGCATCCAAACAAAGACGAACTTTGTTGGGTTTTATCACAAGACGCATTGGTGAACTCCACGCACTTGTTGAAGGCTCAAAGACATCCTGCTGCAGCATGCGGTCTATTTCTGCATAAAGCAGTTTTTCCACAGCTGGGCTTACGGGATAAAATCTTTGCTTAACGGGCTTTGCATCTCCTACTTCGATATGGTGCTTGATTAAGGTAGTACGACCTAAGCTTTTCGAAGCATTTGGGAACAGCAGTTTAACGACTTCAAGTTGCTGAACCTGCTGAAGGCTTAATGAATAGGAATTTGCCTCGTCAGATTGGGCTTTAACCACTTCTACCGAACCTATGATATTAGGAGCAAGTTCTAAAATTTTCCAAAAATCATGCCCTAATATCAACTTTTGCTTGATAGAAGGAATAACAAAAAATTTCAATGGTTTTGTGATAGACTTGTAAGTCATCATCACATTCAAACATCCAAGAATATCCTGCTGTTGTCCATCCGCGGTTTTCGCATGAGACTTCAGAGGCTTAAACTCTGGAAACTGCTTGAAGTTTTCAGCAGCGAGGGACGAGCCAATGCAGCTTATATTCGCTCCTGTATCTAATAAACCTAGTTCAGTATACTTGAGAAAAGACACTTCTACATAGGTACGCATGTCATTGTGACAATTAAAAATTGTTGAAATTACTAACTTACGACTCTGTTTTACCATTTTATAAAATGATTTTAATCTTAACGTTCGCTTAATAATTCTACGTTCTAAACAACCAAATATACGTTTTTTAACGTTTTCATAATTCTGAAGCCTTTCTTCATATGGAAGGCAATATAAAGGGACGACGCTGCTAGGTTCGTCGTTTTGAGTTTCTTCCGAGTATGACTTCACTGCTACTGGAAGATTTTCAATGTGAGACACAATTAGGCTTTTGGGGGCATCCGGCTGGTGTTTGATGCTCCCGCTTGGCGGTTTTCCGACTGCTTACGAAGACAATGCTTACATTGGGGCTTGTAGATATTCGGAGCTCCACAACCATAACAAAATATACGCCTATCAGCTAAGCAATTCTCCCACACGTGACCGAGTTCTTCACAGTTCCAGCACTTCATTTTTGAATGTGCGACACGTAGCGCAGCAAGTTCTACTTCAACTTGTAACTCTTCTTTCAATTCAGCTGGATCTTCTTCTAGAGAATGTATTTGCCGACGGTTAGCTACTGGTTGTAATTTAGCAGTGTTCTCTGATCGGCCTAACAGTTCCTTTTCCAAGTTCTCATTAACTTGAACTAATCGACGCAATTGTCCTACCGAAAACACGGGTTGGTACAAAAGATTTTGACGATTCCAAGGAAGCAAATTGTTCTTCAGAATCTCGACTAATTCTTCTTCATCTATCTTGACACCGGATTTGTCTATCATCGATGCCACGGCATCATAAAACGAGGAAAATGATTCGCCTTGCTTTTGCTTACGGGATCTTATCATTTCTTTACTCATAAAGTCCGAGCGGTGATCTTTATATTGCTCGCGTAAATAAGTACGAATATCTGACCAAACAATACGATCGACTTGTTTATGGTATCACCAATACCAGTCTCGAGCTTTTCCTGCAAATAATACATGCATATGTCTACACATGGCAGCAAAATCACTTTCTAAAGTTTCGTCTGTAAGAGCTTTCACTCGATATAAAAATTCATCAACACCCAACCCTTCATCGGATCCATCAAAATGCAAGTTCCATTTTTGCATGATATCAGCAGTCTTCCTAGCATACGAAGAATTTACAGAAGTGATAGGAGACTCGCGAGTCGGCACGTTTGGAATTTGGGTGTTCGACGGACTATTCTGAGTATTTAAATTCAAACTAGAAACTACTCTACTCACAGTTTGTTCTGTCATTGCCTGAATTGCTACCCGATTATAAACCTCAAATCCACGAGTATAACCGGAGCGGGGTGGGCGACCTCTTCTTCTATCTAATCTTGTAGCAGCAACTTCGGAAGGATTGGTACTATGACTCGCATCCAGAGCTGATGGCAGTACTGTACTTGCATTTGGAACAGGGAGTTCTGGGGCAGTAACTGTATTTGCGGCTTGAGCTTGCTCTAAAGCCTTACTTAAGTGGCGGGTCATTATTCTCTGAGCTTCATGGGCAACAGAGGGCTTGGGACCACTGACTTCAACAAATTTCATCGTAGCCACATTTATGGGGCTCTTACAAGTCTAACAACCGCTATTCTCTTCTAACCAACGTTCTACGCAAGCTTTGTGAAAGACGTGGTTACATGGTAACGAATAGCATGGATGAGTATTATCCATTGCGTGTTCGCATATGGCGCATTGCACACCTTCGGCTGTGGGCCGGAGCGATTCTGGTGGGCTGCGATTTATAGGCATTTTCATAAAAGAAGTGTTCTTGGGGTCAGACAATACTGAAAACAAAATAATCTAATACGACAAAAAAGAGATTAATATAAAATGAGATTGTGTATAATCTGGGCTATTGAAACTATTCAAAGACTTCCAGGTACCAAGTCAGTTTCTATTTGCATAATTGAGTTAACGGCGAGTGCATGCAAAAGCAGCTATGTCACAAGTTCCAGACTCAACTGCAACTACCAAACAAAATCTAAATTAAGTTCCGTTCGATCTTTGTATATGTCCTTCGGGGCTTCACCGATGACACAATACATGAAGCAAGCAAAAATGTATCGCAGGGACAATCAGTATTGGAAGTCAACCAGACTTCTCAATATTCTGAAATTGTATACGACAGTATTAACAGGTCGACAAACTTGTATCTAGTAATTCTCCAAAAGCATACGAAAACAAACGAGCTAACTTGTATAAGCTTCTTTTTAACAGATGTATATTCTATTTATTCTGTCTACCTGAAAACGGTATGGACAATACTTAGGAACATATCCTGCATGCGATCGGTAGACTAAACAAATCTTAGCGATTTCTGCAAGCGTGATAGTTCACTTATAGAGTTAATAATTCAGCATTATACAAGAGGGATGTGTGGCAACTAGCTTTTCTTCTTCTCAGAAACCGTTATTATATTTCTATCACCCATTTGCTAATATATCTAGGGTCAAAATTGAAGATACGATACGCTAGTTTGCCCCACGAGTTGGGCGCCAAAAATGTATGTGGCGTTACCATTTTAATAATACTACGAACCGGGCGTCATATAACAACGACAGCAGCAGTAAAGCCGAGATGATACTGGCGAAATGTTTCAATTGAGGATCACAATCGGTGGAATCCTACTGGTGCCGTAGCTCTTTGGCGGGGGGTGGGTTTTTCCTGTGTCTCAACTGTATGGCACATAAACTTTAAATATTAGGGTTCCTATAAACTTTACAAAGGGAGCTTTACTCCACGGAACTCAAAACATCCTTTTACCATCGCAAAATAGACACAATAATCTTCAAAAGCTAATTGACAAAACAACAAATCAATCTCACATCAACTAACCTCCTTTGGTTGCGAGGTCTAAAGGTGACGATCGACACTCGCGTTCTCTACCCTTCCCAACCATGATCTTCTACGCGGCATTTTGGTGAAGATCCCTAGAAAAACTTCCACTAGATTATTAGGTTATCATGTCTTCCCCCTGAACGAAACAAAATTAGTACTCCATAGTTAATTCAAAACAATTCAATATTTATTCCAATTATTATTCAATTTAAATTCAAATTTATTTTCAAAGTATAGCGGTAACCAAATAATTTTAAACATTTAATTTAGCAATTAAAAAATAATTAATTTAAACACAAGTTTTTTAATTTCTGCTCTGATTTTATAAACTTATATTCATGTCTTAGGGGTATAATTTTATTTGTGTATATTCTTATTTCATAAACATTAGCAAACAGAATATATTAGTTAAGCCCAAGCAAAAGAATTTTTCTTCGTAAATTAATCTAGTCAAAATTATTCGAATTAATTTTATTAATTTTTAAACTTTCTATCCTATACAGTGCATTAATTTATTTATTTATTAATTGAAAAAAATAAATACTAGTACTCCAAAGCGAAAATTGTCAACTTGATTCATTCAAGTGTGTACATATGTACGGACGGCACTGTACTTATGCGCTCAAGCGCAAGCGATGGAACAGCTGTGCTGTACTAAATTTTGGTGTATGTATGTATGCAGGGAGGCTAGGCTGTTCGACCCAATATTGTGGCTGTAGGTGTATGTATATATTTCATTTCATATACATATAAAAGGGAGGTGAGGAATAATAATAATAGGTAGAAAGAATATTTACTTAAATTGCATGTACGCTCGATTTATGCGCTTTGTCTAAATACAAATGTAAGTGTGATATATAAAGATAAAAGCGATCACCAAATTGCCAAACACAAAGCGAAGAAAAAAAAGGTACTAAAATATGCACATACATATTTACATATTAAGCTTTCGAAAGTGAAGCTTTCGAGCTTTGACAAACATGTTCTATACACTCACACCAATGCTTTGTAATGCAAGCAGCGGCATACTTATGTATGTTTATGCAGCTACATGTATTTTTTTAGTTCACTCCGGTAGCAATAATATGGTTAACTATTGGCAATTTGGATCGGCTTTGCCATAAAATTTTAACCAATGTTTTTAATAACTACTCACAGTTTTAAGGCAGCGGCGAAAGATCTTTCCTCGTGGCTTATGTTCGTTGCTTTTGTGGTTTTAGGTTATTATATGTATGTCTGTGGGGTTTTACATTTTATGGCCCTTTTGGGCTTTAATTTTTTTGTTTCTTTACACTTTCAATTTAGACCTTGTACATGTTTTTGAAATTTTTGGTTTTTTTTTTATATTTTTATTTTGTAATTTTAGAACAAACAAAAAATAAGGAATTTTACTTTGGGAAACTTTACTTCCACCTCCACTTCACAACTGGCGATGCCAGCCAACCTAACTACATACATACACACTTTTATGCCGCTTTTTCAATATTTTTAAACAGATTGTTAGTTATACTTGTACACTTTTTATACACCCTTTTTATACACCTTGTGTCTGCACTGTTTTCTGTTCTTGTTTTGAGGTTTTTAACTTGTCTTTTATCAGAAATTTTAGCTTATTTCACTTATTTATGCCGCTCCGCGTGGTTTCTGCTTTTCTCCCGATTTTGGGACTACCGCATGTGCGGCTCCAGCGGCTGAGCTTTAAGAAAAGCTTTTAGATCAGCGCAAGGCAGGGGCGTCGACTCGTGAATCAAAAAGGGATCTCCAATATTTCAGTGAAGAGTAATAATTTAGCATCCACCAAGACTCCAATGCGTCTGGCAGCCAACATCTGAGCTCGGGTGGAGGTTATGTGCGCTTTGCTTGGGTCACACCACAGAATCACGAATCCGATCTCTTCATACGGATTATGATGTGGATGGGCCCGGATTAGCCTTCGAGTTAACCTCTATTGGACTTAGGCCACGCCTGCTATCGGTTTGCCAATGCAGAGTCGGTTAATTCTTATTTTAACAAATTTTTGTTGGGTGTATTGCGCGAAACAAAATGTAGTTATTTGTCTTTTTATCTTTTTGTCTCTTCTAGTGACTTGTGAACACTCTATTTATTAATACTTAAACTCTTTGACTAAGTCAGACGGGATCACGTTTTAGACTCCCACGTTAGCAACGAAAACGAGCTATTCGACGTGGAGTTGATACTTGTGGTTCGATCGAAAAAGAGGCCGAAGGCTCCCGCCTGTGGGTTTATATAGGCCTAGTGCAATTAGCGAAAGCTTTTTTTCTGGTATATGTTGACTAAAGTTGGTTGCGCTTGCTCTTTTGCAAAAGCGGATAAGTCTGTAATTATTAGCATGCGCCTGTAAGGACGGCTATATTTTTGTAGCAATATTTTTATCGCATGCGAGAATTTTATTAAGCAAACGGACAGCGATAAAACTAAATTTTACTAAATCGAAATCTAACGCAACGGCGACCATTACATACTAAGTAACATCCCACAATAATAACAAGTGGAAAAGTTGCGACTGCGGTATACTCGTTGATAGTATTAAAACCGGTTAAAACAGGTACGGATGCGGCAAGGGTGTATGCTGCCTTAAAGATTCTCCGATGCTGATGGGGATGTCACAAGCTATCTTCATACCAAATTTGGTGGCCCTAGCTCAAAGTTTGTAAAGAGTGGGGAAAGGAGAGCTGAGGGCGGTATGGGTGGGCGTGGCATCCAAAGTTTTGATGCAGACCTTTGTGGAATGTCAATTGCTATCTTCATACCAAATTAGGTTACTCTAGCTCAAAGTTTATTGAAATATGAAAAAAAAAATTTTGTTTTTTTAATATAAGTTTTTTTATTTTTATTTTCAATAAACATAAAAGTTAAGCACTCAGAACGACTACCGTGAACGTTCATACCACATAAATGCTATTCCTCAGTTCACTTTTGTTCTCCAAAACGAGCAGACGTAAATTTCTCAGCAGCGCAGTTTACCTTAACACTTCGTTTATCGCTCAATCTCCTTATCTTTGTTTTACACAAACGTAAAGAAAACCAAAGAAAAAACAACAAACAAACAAAATCAACCGGGACAGTTAAATTTTATTTAGCCATCCAAAATGGGACATCCACCAGACCCCCCCGATCGATACAAATCATATACCAATAAGGACATTCACATACCAGGACCTAAATACCTTATCATGAAACGGAATACTGATAATGAGGTGACTCTGGCCAACGTGTCACCCTTCATAATTAAAAAGATAATTGACCATACCTGCGACGGCGAAGTCGCTCAATGCAAAAAAATGCGCAACGGCTCAATCTTGATTAAGACCAAAGACCAGAAGCAAGCTGATAAACTCCTGAAGCTAACGGAACTCTCTAGTACAATTGCAGTAACCATCTCAGAGCATAACACGCTCAATCAATGTAATGCCGTTATCTACTCAAACGAACTCAGATCAATAAGTGAGGAAGAAATTCTAAAAGAACTAAAATCACAAGCAGTGTGTGAAATAAGAAAAATTAAAAAGAGGAGAGGAGAGGAACTTATTGAGACTGGCTTACTCATTGTTACGTTTGCCACCCACACTATTCCAGAGTACATACGAATTGGATATGAGATGACCAAAACAAGACCATACATTCCATTGCCTATGAGATGTAATAAATGCTTAAAGTATGGACACACTCTCAAAGTTTGTCACGGAGACAAAATATGCTTCAATTGTGGACAAAATCATTAAGAAACCGACGAAAAAATTCCATGCCAAAATGAACCGTGCTGCATTAATTGCACCACAAGAAAATTCGCAGACAAAAAACATCGATCCATTGACAAAAAATTCCCAGTCTTTTTGAAAGAGCAGGAAATCGTTGCGAATAAAGTGCTGCGTTAAGTGGACACCAAAACAGCACACAACATATTCAACTCTACCCATCACACACAGCAGACGTATGCGGCAGTAGCATCACAACAAGCAACTCCAATAAGAGCACCACCAAAAACTGAAGCTGCAACCAGCACCATAGATACAAAAAACATGCCAACCAACAAAAGAACTCTGGTATCCTACTCCGACATGGATACTCTCATGGAGACTGAACCATCAACAACAGCTGCTACTGAAAATTTATCTTTAAAACCCACTAGAAGTAAGGTAAAAATTTTACCAAAAAATATTTCAAAAAGAAAACTTGATCAACTCAAAGGTAAGGCCAAAGCAAAAAATCTAAAGAAAGAAAGAAGTCAAAATACGGAAAAAAAAAACTCTCAGAATCTGGCGTAGACGAAATGAGCGACACTTCGTAAAAAGTCAAGAAACGGTTGTTGATCTCGGTGTGGCCGACAACGAGAGGGAATTTTTCTCTCCTTGCTTCGGGGGGAGAGTAAGAATTTTCATCTTCTTCAGTAAAACAAAGGTGTGGGGGACTTGCTCTCTCTCATTTGTGGTGTGAGAAGATTTCCTCTCTTCGCCGGCCGCACCGAGATCAAATAACATACACACACAAAACAGTTCACTGTAGAAAACATACAGTGCGTTTTATCGCACGTTTTCTCTTCACAAACCACACATATTATCTTTTACACACTAAATCATAAATGTCGCTATCAATTCTGCAATGGAATATAAAAGGTTATCAAAATAATTACAGTGAACTACTGATTTTAATAAAAGAACAATCACCAAACATAATTTCATTACAAGAAACGAACATTCAAAGCACATACAACATACCCACGCCCATTAATTACAAAATGATAACAAACATCGCAACAAATCGGTTTGGAGGAGTGGCACTCTTAGTACACGAATCCATAAAACATTCTGAACTTAATATAAACACAGACTTCGAGTCAGTAGCTATAGAAATAGACTCCATAAAAAAAAAATTACCATTATTTCATCTTACATATCACCTTCAACTACATTTTCATACAATAATCTAGAAAGAGTACTAAACATCCAAAGCTCTCAAGTAATTATTACTGGAGACTTCAATAGTTGGCATCCCAGATGTGGCTCGCCGCGCAGCAATAATAGAGGAAAAATGTTCTTCTGAACTTACTCCTTATGCAAACTGGAACACAATTAACGATTTTTGCGGAAGTGACCACTTCCCTGCTTTTATAACATTATTTCCACAAGACCAAAACAAAAATAGTACGCGACCTTATTTTAAAATAAAAGTAGCAAACTGGACGAAGTACGAAACGATAGTTGAACAAATGAACATAGAAACACCAATAAGCAAAAACATTAACAAAGAAAACTCAAATATAAGTAAAATAATTTTACAAAGCGCTCATTATAGCATACCTCAAACCTCACCTAAAACATTCAAATATAAAGTGCAATGGTGGAACAAAAGACTGACAGATCTCAGAGAAAATAAAAACAAAACCTGGAGAGCATTACAAAAAAACATTACGAAAGAAAATATTTTAAAATTTAAAAAAGTCAACGCACAATTTAGAAGAGAATTAAAAATAACAAAAAGAAAATCAACTATAGAATTTACATCTGAGATCCAACCATCTACCCCAACAACTAAAATTTTGTACAACATTAGAAGATTTTGTGGATTAAATTCTTCAAAAGCCATTCATTGTATTAACATCCCAACAAACAATCAAAAAACTACATCCAAAACAAAAATTGCAAACACATTTGCTCAATATTGGTCAGAAAATTCTCAAGACAATAACTTCAGTCAACAATTTGTAGACAACAAACATAAAACTATTCAGCTCAACTACTCTACCAACCGTACTGCTTTAAAAATAGAAAATGAGATAGTCTACTCCGAATTTTCTCAGCCATCCAATCGCTTAAGAGTACTACACCCGGCCTCAATAGAATATCTTATCCCATGATCAAATACACATCCACAAATTTTCAACACAGAATTATAAAATTATATAACAACATATTCAATAGTATTATTCCACAAACATATAAAACAAATCTAAACATTCCAATAATAAAACCGCAAGCAGACAAATTACAAGTTTCCTCATATAGACCAATTTCACTAAATTGTTGCCTAGCAAAAACCTTGGAAAAAATCATAGCAAAGAGGCTTTGGTGGTTGACAACCCAAAGAAAACTGCTTCACGAAAACCAAATCGGTTTCAAAAAAGGAAAGTCGGTTACTGATGCTCTGATTTATGCAGATCACCTTATAGCCAAATCAATCAAAAATAAGGGACACCTTTCTATCATATCCCTTGATTTTAAAAAAGCATTTGATACAATAGGTGTTCATACTATTTTGGATCAACTATATGAATGGAGACTAGGCCCTAAAATAGTGAATTACATAAAAAACTTTATGACAAAGCGCAAAATCATTGTAAAAGTGGGATCAGATATGTCTGACGCATATACATTGGAGAACGGAATCCCTCAGGGGTCACCGTTATCAGATATATTATTTCTTATTGCTTATAACAAATTGTCAATTATTATTGCATTTCAAAAAAACATACGATTCTGTGCTTACGCCGATGATTTTCAATTAATCATTAATTTAAAAAAAAATCAAAAAAACACAACTTTCAACCTTGACGCGCTTTTCACAAATATAGAAAATTGGTGCACCTATTCAGGAGCCAGTTTATCCCTAAATAAATGCAAACAGTTACATATATGTAAAAAACAAAACTGTAAGTGTACTACATCATGCAACGGAACTCAAATCCCCCATGTCACTTCAATTAAATTGCTAGGATTAATTATAAATAAAAGATACAACTGGCACTCACATATCGACAATTTAAGACAATCACTTTCTAAAAGATTGGACATAATAAAATGCTTAGCCAGTTCTAAATTTAACTGCAACACGATTACATTAATAGGAGTAACAAAAGAAAATGCTTATATCAAAAATTGACTATGGTCTATTCTTATATGGATATGTACCAACTACTACTCTAAACAAACTAAAAACTCCATTTAATGCAGCTATTCGCACCGCCTTGGGTGCGTATCGGACTACACCCATAAAAAACCTACTTTATGAAGCTAATATCCCTGAAATAGAAACTAAGAGGGACTATCTTACGTCGACACTTTACAAAAACCTACTAAACTCCTATAATACCCCAATTTCCAAACTTGTACAAAATTACATAAAAATGAAACACAAAACAATTCCATCTACCATACCTAAAACAATATATTTCTGTAACACCCACACTATACCTTTTACCCCACAAAAAAGAAATATCATCGAACCTCCCTGGCTTTTCTCAAATAGACTCATCCTCACAGATCTTCGAAAATATAACAAGCAAATCACTTCGCCTGAAATCTACGAACAATGCTTTGAACTCATAAAAAGTCAATTTAAGAATCACACTTTTATAACTAGAGAAAAATGTGTTTTAAAGTCTGGACTCCTTCCTTTCTTTTCATCAGTTATGTCAGCAGAAATAATTGCAATTTTGGAAGCAATAGAAATAGTAAAAAATAGAAAGAACAACTTCATTATCTGCTCTGACTCGTTGTCATCTCTGAATGCGATATCCAACTTGAATAACAACAACTTATACCCTACACAAATAAGATCTTCATTAACCAAATTCTCTCCCAAAATTAAACTAGCTTGGATACCAGGTCATTCAGACATCAAAGGTAACGAGTTTGCTGATCAAGCTACAAAAGCCGCAACTCAATGCCTCTAGTGTTTACTTTAAACATAAGCCCCACAGATATTCACAAGTACCTACCTAAAAAAAGAAATGTATAAAAAGCAACAACGAACTTTTCCATTATGTTCAAATTGGTATCGTAATATCAACGAGAAAAATATTAATATTAATGACTTTCTACACCACATGCCTCAAAATAAAATTAGTAGACTGGATCAAATTAAAATAATAAGATTAAGATTAGGTCACACAAAGATTACAAATCAATATTATATAGATACAAATATTTCTCGAAATTGTCCATTATGTAACTCAAATACAGTAATAAACACAGAGCATTTATTGAATCTTTGTCCCACCTTTATACAAGTCAGAATTAATGTTTTTGGTAACGCTAAACCTTCTTCCTGTTTGGCAAACGTCAACAAAGAAAACATTAATAAAATAATTGAATATTTAAAACAGACGAACATTTACCACCAAATATAAAGAAAAAAAAAATGTTCAAAAATTACTACCACTCCTAATATATTATATCGTATAAAATAAAATCTATAAATATATGTACCCTATTAATTTATTATATACACAGAGAAAAAAAATCCGTTCTCGCTAGTGCAAAATCAAGAACATCCGTTTATGAAACCCAGCCATGCACGGATTTTCTTGATATAAGAACGATTTTCTTATATTAAGAACGGATTTTTTAAGAACGCAAATCTTGATTCAAGAACAAAATGTTCTCGAAACCGTTCTTAATATGATAACATTGGTTCTTAATTTAAGAACAATTGGTGCTTGAATTTAAAATAGCATTAGTTGTCGTTTTTTAAAAAAATTTAATTTTTTTAACACTTTGAATTCAGTATCATGAGACTCTAATATAAGCTACTATAATATTGTTATTTAACGTATTGCGGCTCTGGGGGGGGGGGGGGGAGAGATATTTAAGTATTGTACTGTATATAGCTGTTTTGTTTATAGTTAATAGTAATTAATAGCTTTAATATGCTAGAGAAATATTTTAAATATAAATTAAATTCATTTGTATACTCTTACCGATAATGAAACTTCAATGCCTTTGCCGAGATTCGAACCTGAGACCTCTCGATTACCACGCGGAAGCCTTAGCTATTGCGCTGTTGCCGAACTAATTACGTTCGCAGTTAAGTTTAATGTTAACCAATGAAACTTCGGCTCAGCTTCGGGTGGTAAATGCGTGCACATTTTATGAACAGTGTTCTTAATTTGGTACAAATTGAACGAAATTGGTTCTATTTGTACCAAATTAAGAACCAATGTTCTTATAATGGACCAATATAAACATACGGTTCTTAAATCAAGAACGTATGTTCATAATTTAAGAACAAAATCGAAATTAAGAGCATGTTTTAAGAACGCTGTTCTTATTTTAATACCAAAAAAATAAGAACGAAAAGTCTGAAAAATTAAGAACATTTGTTCTTAATTTTTTTTTCTCTGTGTACGAAATACTACTGTGTAACATTACGTTAATATAGCCGAAGGCCTCAGCAGCCAGTGCTATCATTTCTATGTTAGTTAAGCTTTGTAAGTTTATCTATCAATGATAATAAATAAATAAATAAAAAATGCTATTCCTGCAATATTGCAATCTCAGACGTGGAGGTTGTAGTCGCGGGTTATTCGTTTTAAGTAAAGCTAGAATTCGTCTAACGTGTTCTGTTTATTATAATATTTAGAAGTACACGTTCGGCCGCTCAACTTTTAATTTCTCGCTGCCAAGCAAGCTCTCTACGGCTCTCGGTCAGCCGGCATTTTTTTTATAGTTTCGTGTCGATACTTTGGCGTGCGATTGGTAGCCGAGTTGTGACGTTTGCCTTTGCACAACATGCGTTGTGTGGCCGCATCATTAAGGCCCAATATTTCAATGTCCGGTTAGTCAACTTATTCTAAGTTTAGTCGAATTTGAGTTGTTCAATGTTCGGTTAGAAGTATATAGCGCGTTGAAGTCACGATATATCGATAAGAATCATCGATAAAGCAAACAGCTGTCCCTTGAATTGTATATTTATTTTGTTATTAAAGAAAAATGGCATCGCACAGCATATTTGTCCTTCAAGGCTTTCCACGAACGACTAACACCAGTTTGCGCAGTGAACTGAGCAGCAAGTTTCTGCCAGGCTTCGTCCTTCTGCTTCCACGTAACGGCGTCGCTCTTCTTGCACTCTAAAATATGCTGATTCGACTCCACTAGTTCCACCAACAAATGCTCCTCAGAAAGCGAAATGTTTTTCCCACGGAACCGTTCAATCAGGCGTGTTCATTTTAGTTTTATATTTTATATATATAAAATATGCAAAATTTGCCAGTCACCGACCAAAACAATAACAAAAAACAGCTGAGCCGCTCGCTATAAATGGCAACGCTGTGTATATATGTGTCAACGCTGTTAAGGCGATAGTTACTTATCGATGAAAGGTTATTTTGGCTTTGAGACAACCAAACTGTTATAACTCGACCAGCAAAATAATGCGGCAGTTAGCTAAACGAAAATTTAACCGGACATTGAAATATTGGGCCTAAATCGTCACCAACATAGTTGCGGTCTCGCTGACTCTGTGGAATGTTGTTAATGGTTGTTGGCGATAGCAAGAGGTGTTCGAAGAGTATCGCTGGAACCGGGTGTTAACTTATATAATAAATCAAAATTATGTAGAGAGCGCTAAAATATTATTCGGAATTAGAGATGGGCTTCGGGATCGGGCGGGATGGGAACGATATTTAAAAAATCCGGGAAAATCGGGATAAGGGTCGATCCCGAAGTTCTCACGGGTCCCTTTAAGCCTGTCGGGACCCAAAAATCAGTCGAGACCCAAACAAAATGTACTCGATAAATGTTGTGTATTTATCGAAATTACCCACCGATTGCATTTTTTAGTGACAAGATGTATCGCAAGTGCAATAAATGGGAGCATTTAATGTATTTTCACTATAACGAAATTAGGTCACTCTTTTCCAATAATTGGTGCAGCTATGGCAACACGTGTTGAATTTTTTCAATTAATTGCCAAAAAAAAGTGTAAAAATTGTCTTTATAAATGCTTCCTCAAAAGCTCAAGTGTGGGAAAACTTCAAGATTATTATATATCACATAGGTTTTCGGAGTTCTGTGCACCGCAACCCGAAAAGGAAGACGACATCGATGAAGAAATAAATGACTATATTAAGGGCCAGTTTCTCAATGTCTGGTTAGCTAAACTAACAGATGGTTAGCTTAACTAATTGATGGTTAGTCAAAATTGAGTTTCTCAATGTCTGGTTAGGGTTGTTCGTGATTAAAATTAACATGAGGCCTGAGTGCCGGCTAAAATTTGTTCTCTCGTTAAGTGCCGATATAAATATCGATGAAATCATCGTTAGGCAAACAGCTGACTGTGGCTGACACTTGCATTGTTTACATTTTATTATTCATGTAGAATGGCATCGCATCAAAGAATTTTTTACATCCACGCAATGTGGCCGCTTTTTGTTCTCAACTTAGCTCATTAAACTTGTTTGTTTACTCATTTCCATTTTTTTAATTGTTATTTTTGAGTTGAAAGAAGAATTTGGCAGTCACAAAACAAAAAATTCCAAACAAAAAAAGCTGTTTTGCTCGAAAAGGGTGGCAGCACCATCAATGCGATGTATCATATTGATTTAACTTAACTAAACATTGAGAAAACCAAATTGGCTTAACGCGAGCGTTAAATTTATCTGGTCGTTAGCTAATTCTTACTTTAACCAGACATTGAGAAACTGGCCCTAAGCATAATAGATATAAGAAAATTTGCGATATTTTAACATTTTGGCAACAATGCAATCATTTACCACTGTTGCAAGTGCTCTCCAGGCAAGTGCTCAACGTTCCAACGTCTTCTGCCACCAACGAAAGGGTTTTTCTACTTCCAGTAGAATTTTGGAAGAGAGAAGAACTTGATTATTTGGAAAAAATTTTGAGAAAATTTTGTTTTTAAACAAATATATAAATTTTATGTAAGTATTAAAAAAAAATATGTACCACTTATTTGAAAAAAAAAAAAAATTCGGGAAAATGTCGGGACCCGTGGGATACACATAAAATTTTTCGGGACAATCGGGGTAGAAAAAGCGAACTTGATTTCGGGACGGGATGGGATGGGAAGTAATTTCTCTCCCGAACCCATCTCTCTATTCTTTATCTCTATTCGGAATCTTCGTAATCAGAGTCAGGCATATCCAGATGCTTCATTAAAAGCATGCTCTTAACATCATCGTCCATAATAATATTTTTGCAGATGAAATTGAAGACCCATTTGACAATGAAGATATCAAAGGGTCGGAAGAAACTAGTAAATCATTTATGATATCTTCCATAGTATTTTTCCTGAAACTTTTCCTTTTATTGCTCTCGCGTATGTTCCGAAAGTTCTTGTTCCTGGTTTCAAGAGCTTCTTCGGACATCATACCAAGTGGAAAGGACAAATGGCTTAAATTGTCTACTCCATGAATTAAAATTCTGTGAACAGACGATGGTATGTAAAACCAGGGGTATGCTTTAACAAAAATTTCAACAGTTTCCAATGCGTAAAGTCCGAGTGCTTTCAAAAATATTTCGTATCCACAAGCCAATGCTCGTAAGTAGTCTTAATCGCTGAATCGATGTATTAAATCACAGCTTACTCCTGTTATACGAGCAGCCAAATTTGGTTGTTGGAAAAACACCTTTGCAGTGTTTCCGTTGTTCATACTGCCAGTACCAGCCATTGGTATATCCACCAACAAATGCATTTTTTCCCTTAGCTTCTGCTAAATACTTCTTTTATTTTTTTTAACGACATCCTTGTCAGCACCACGAGCTTGCCACTTTTCCATTGGTATTCTATATGCAATGTGCAAAACACACTTGAAAAACCTAATCAAGGCGTGGAGACTCGATAAGCCATTATCAAATAGGTTTCCATTAATAGAAAAGCTCTTCACCAAATTTAGATCATTCATATTTTTGGGAGTTGCTCTACAGATTCCGCATATCTGCGAAGCGGATTCCGATATGACACTGAACGTTTTGCAATCAAACACGGTCATATGAAATTGGTGATCAATTCTTAAGGTACTTACTAATGTTGGTAAAATATTTAATATTTGGCTCTTAATACTTTCAACTTCTCTGCGAGTCAAGTCTATCGATTTTTTCTCGCAAAGTATCTTAGTAGGTCGACAGTATCGAATAGAAGAAAGTCGATTTTTTTTCCAGAAAAATTTAGGTCCTTTCTGCACCATCAAATATTGATTTTTCATGTCTCTATCGAAGTCATCAAATTGTTGCCTGTATGTAGAATGGCCTCTGCTGCCATCACAACCCCATTTGAAGGTAGCAGTTAATTGGGTGTTATTATTATTTTCAATATTTATTTATCTATTTTATTAATTTATTTATTGTCAGAGTAGCTGACAATAAAATGAAATCAAAATTAATTAAAATTAAAAAAAATTTTAAATAATAAAATTAAGTAAAATATAGAATAATATATAAATCTGAAATTAATATTAGGTTAAAAAAATTAAAAGTTAACGTTAAAGCTCTGCGAAATTCAATAAAAAAATGAGTAGTCCAACATTTGTTGCAAGGATTGGGAAAAACCCAGAAAAACCCAAACAGACCAGCGTTAGATTAATTAGTAATTAGTGGTTACAATTAGATAAAGCAAAAAGGATCGATCTTTTTAGTACTGGAGTTGAGGCACCCAAGGAGACAAGAGAATAAAATTTGTTATGGTCAGAACATATAACACGAATGGTTCTTAAATTAAATAGATGCTCAAGCAACGATCAAGGCTAAGGGGTAAAAAGTTACATGAAGATATAATTGGGACATGAAATTTAATTGGACTCAAAAGAACAGATTATTCGATTTCACCATTAAGTAGATTAGTAATAAATAATACTGCATGCATAGTTCTACGGTTTAACAGGGAGTGAAGATTAATCAAAAGGAGTCTACTTGAATACGGGGGTAATTCTACTCCAGGAAATCAGTTAAAACTTCTAAGGGCAAATAGTAGAAATTTCTTCTGCACAGACTCAATTCTATCCTGGTGAATCGATTAATGTGGGGACCACACACAAGATCCATACTCCAGGATGGGACGAACTAGGGATGTATAAAGCGTTTTAGAGGTCTTGGGATCGTTAAACTCTTTCGACCACCGCTTGATGAAGCCAAAGACATTAATAGCCTTATTGACCATTGACGCAATATGAGCGTGAAACTTTAATTTAGGATCAAGAATAAGGCCTAAATCTTTAATTTCAAACACGCGGTCAAGTGGTGAAGCATCAAGCAAGTAGAGAGCAGAACATAAAGACAAGATTTACATATTGAACAATTTAAATTTAGTAAGTTAGTACGGCACCAGGCTGACAAAGCACCCAAATCCGACTGTAGTAAATTACACAGGGAAGCGTCATAATAGGTGAAACATAGCTTCACATCATCTGCAAACATATACACAAAAGAGTTAGTAATAACAGCTGGGAGATCGTTAATAAACAAATTAAATAGCAAAGGACCAAGATGACTACCCTGGGGAACACCAGAGGTAACAAAAATAGTTTAGATACAGACGATTTAAAAAGAACTCTTTGTGTTCGGCCACACAAGTACACCGATAGCCACAATAAAAGGGAATGACTAACAGTGTCAAATGCCTTACTAAAATCGGTTTAAACAACGTCAGTTTGCATTTTTTCAGATAGGCATTAGGCAGATAGCCTGGTTTGATAGAGTTAAGGTCACTTAGAAGTGTACACTCAGTTATAACTGGGATATGTATGCAATTTGACGATTGAATTTGAAAAGGATAGGAGTAACTGCAACTATGTAAATTCGTTGAATATACTGATTGAAAATACTCAGCAAATAGATCGGCTACTGCCTGATCAGAACTTGCTTTTGTATTATCAAGGTATACTGAGGACGGCAAGCAAGAAGACTTACGTTTAGAGTTAACAAATTTATAAAACTGTTTAGGATCACGTGAAAAATTTAGTCTACAACGATTAAGGTATTTATTGTAACAAGATGTGTTAACAGAAAGAAAACTAGATTTTGCTATTAAATAAGAAGATAAATCTAAAGTGGTTCCCGATTTTTTAAATTTTTTATAAGATTTTGTCTTTGCGTTTTTCAGTTTCGAAAGTTCCCTCGGAAACCAAGGTGGTTTATTATCACTTGCAGAACAAGTGAGGAGGAACACAAATATCCAAAAGCGAATTCAAGGTCCCATAAAATATGGCAATGGCAGTTTCTATATCACTACAGGAATAAAGGCGAGACCAGATAGTATGTTGAAGAAGATAATTTATTTTAGTAAAGTTAGTTTTACGAAAGCAACGAGTTTTTAACGTATTATTAGATACTGAACTAGGATTAAGAATTTCGATGGATAGTTCTAAGGTTGGATGGTAGGTATCTTGCGGAAGCACTAGAGGGGGAATTCTGCTAGCATTACTGCAATCTGAGTCCGAATCAAATATTAAGTCCAACATTCTACTACTACAGTTATGCACCCTGTTAACTTGCGATAGGCCTAACTCCAGTAGGCCATCGATAAAATCATCAGAAGTGACTGGTAATACCGCCGAATATGTGTCATTCACAGACCATACAACATGTGGCAGATTAAAATCACCAACCACTATCAGACTTTCCATATCTGTCAACAATGACGAAACAAGTTGCAGGGCACTTAGATGGGATGAGTAAATGTTAGTACCAGAATGAGGAGGAAGTTAAGAACCAGGTGTCCGTGAGTGCAACTATATGTGACTCAAATGATAAGCTGTTAACATATGATTTAGATAGTTTAGTGTTAAGACCTCTAACGTGTTGATAGGCCAAGCTAAGTAGTTTTGTTAGTTTTTTGCCACCGAGGTGGAGGCAACTGGGTGACTAACAGGTGGCGCATATTATTATTAATTCGCCTCTTCTCGTACTCCATTCCAACAAGCTGCTGCGGCCAGAATTTTTCCGAACAAATTGTCGAAAATAGTTCGACGGCACGCTTACCTTGAAAGAAGATATACTTCGGGCGTGTTTAAATTTAAACTTCTCAACAATAATAAGGGGAGAATCAATTTGACTTTTAACATAAGTTGAAATAACATAGTATTATTATTATTATTATATTGGGGGTAAATACACTGCGACCAAATAGATCTATTGTGCCCCCTTCTTGGCCTATAGCTCTTCCATCAGGCCCAGGTGTTGCATTAAAGCAATTACCTTTGTTTGGTCGATGGTTGCTAAATCGCTAAGTTGCACAACATGTTTTGCTAAAAAACTACTTCTTTTCCTTACTAAGGCTACGCATTCTGCTATAATGTGCAAGGAGGATCCTCCTTCCATTTCGCAGCATCTGCAAATCTCGCATCCTACCGCACCAAAACCGGAGCCTTGTTGCGTTAGGGATCCATCGGTGTACCATTTTATGGTGTGTGGCTTCATGTTGGACCTCTTCTAGAGATGTGCACTCCTTTTTATTGCAGAGGTGAACTTGAAGCTTTTGACCGATCAAGTGGTCGGCTTTCATTTCGTCCCTTGGCTGTGCCAGTAGGGGAAGTTCACCCGATTGCATATCTGCCTCTTCTCGACTAAGAATGTGTCCTCTCCCAACTCCTTCAACGGACATTCTTAAGGGGGTTGCCTTCTGTTGCAGCCTAATTGTGTGATGGAGTGGCGTTATCTCCAATAGAACCTCAAGCGCTGATGTGGGAGGTATCTGTCTTCCCTACCTTGGGGATGAAAGCTCTACTCCAAGTGCTTGGTATATGACCAAGTGCTAGGCTGCTGACCAGGATTTTCCTTAGAGTGGGTAGGAGTATTCTCTGTCCCTGCTGAAGGAATACCGGTGATATGCAATCCAGACCAGGAGATGTGTAAGGCTGGAAGGTTCCAATTGCCCATTTTATTTTCTCCACTGTGACCACCGACTTGGCACATGCCCAGTCAATGGCCGTTGGTCTGTGTTGACCTATTTCAAGCGATTCGCATGGCTGCCAGGGGATATTTCCTGGGAAGTGCGTCTCAAACAGAAGCTCTAACCTTTGCATATTGGTGCTCGTATATGAAATAACTTAACACAAATATAAATTTATGAAGTGGCACAACAACAAGAGGCTTGGGAGCCCCGGCTGTACCTACAGTAGGATTACTAGGCATGCAACCTGTCGAATCGGAGGGCACTAGTAAAGGATTGTTAGCTGGTAGAGAGTGAACGGTGGTTAAGTTAATACTAGGATTTCTAGCTGGCGAGTTAAAAACTATTAATGGGCCAGCAATAGGGCCCGTTGTGGGATTATTGCTTGGCTCCAGATGTGGCTTGGTTGACAAGACAGTTGGGACACTAGGTGGAGAAGGACCCGAAGTCTTTTTACGCTTCGGAGATCCGGTCATAATCTTGCCTCAAGCTCCTTGAAAGCCGTGTGCAGATTATTAAAAGCTTTGTTCACAGATAAAAAGCTTAGGTGAGTCAGCCTTACAAATTGAGCGGTTTCCTTCTCAACCACATTGCAGGACACACAATACCATTTTAAGCCAGAGTCTGCAACTAAGCAGTCCCTTATTTTGGCTGTAAAACCAGCACATTTCATGTGGATCGCGTTGTCAAGTCTAAAGTCTTGGTTGGTTGTACCAACCGTTTTACAATTCTTGTTGCAGCATGTAAACATTTTGAAAATGTAAACAAAGAAATAAGAAAATCGAAATGCTAAAACAAAACAATGAAGAGTGCAAGTTTATATGTATGTATTAACGATTCAATGCAATGAGTACGTTGAAACGGTTAAAATAAAGAGAGCGCGTAGAGAGCGTGAGCAGATAGAACCGCAATTACGTCGGTCAAGAGCGGACAAAAGCGGGAGAGGTGCTGGAGAGCGAGAGTGAGAGCCAGAAGTTAGATAAGCTGCTTGTTGTTAGAGGACGAAATCACAAAATATGCAAAGCACAATATGCAAAGCCAATATACGTATGTATGTATGTAAGTTTGTTTTCTTTATTGTTAGGCACTGCAGCGTGAGTTTTACTGCGACTTAAAATCAGTAATTTTTCGGCAAAATTAGAATCCGCATGTATTATGGTGCATTTTCACTAGTTGATTCTAGCTATTCTAGCTATATCAACAATTGATATCCAACGTCAACGTCAACGTCAAGATGCCAACGCGTTGATATTGAAGTTGAGCGTAATTTACACCAGTTGATATCCACATTCGTTGACATTCACGTTGCTAAGCATTTTTCGTTGAGGTCGATATTGTGAATGTATCGAAACTGATTTTCGATATTGTGTTGTTTTGTTAATTGAGAAGAGTAAAAAAGTGGTAAGTACTTATGCATATGTAACTTAAAACTAATTGATATGCAATTTGTTTACTTTAGAATAAAATCAGAACAATGGCAACAGCGAAGAAGAGCAAAATAGCGCTAGCAGTGGTTTTGGTTCTCGCTCTTGAGTTAATCGATAGCTATCGCCAGCAACTGAAGCAGGTCTACTTTCGATATTAAAATATGGTTCAATAGATATGCATAAAAATAAATAAAATTGTATTTTAAATAGCTTTTTATTACTAATTTTGTTTTTTATAGACTGCACAGTTGAAAAAGCAGACAACATTAATAAAAACGGATGGCGAAGCGAAGTGCTGCCACCTTTAATATGTACATAAAGTTTGTCAACACACAGCAAAAGAATGAACATGAGCTCAACTTAATTTTGTGTTGTCAACGCGCCGATTGTGACTTCAACTTTTGACACAAAGTGTTTACACTATGTTTACACTCAGAGCAACAATTGATGATTTTCGCATTGTCAATCTACTCTCAACGCAACAGTTGATCAAGTTGACAGCTATTCACTCTAGGATTGATAAAGCTGATATCAACGTTGACTTGTTTATCAACTAGTGTAAATGCACCATTACACACCAAATAAACTAAGTTATATCGTACACAAACACAAGAAAAACAAGTGGAAACGTTGCAGTCGGACGCAACCGACTGCGGCCTGCTCGATACCAGTATTAAAACAGGTAAAAAGAGGCCTGATTGCAAAGGGGTACAGATGGGGCAGCGGTGTACGCTGCCTTAAAGATTCTCCGATGCAGATGGGGATGCCACCAACTATCTTCCTTCCAAATTTGGTGACTCTAGCTGAAAGTTTGTAAGAGCTGTTGAGAGGGGGGCTGGGGCGGTATGGGTGGGTGTGGCATCTACATTTTTACTGCAGATCTTTGCGAAATGTCAATTGCTATCTTCATACCAAATTTGGTGACTCTAGCTCGAAGTTTGTAAAAGTTGGGGAAAGAGGGGCTGGGGGCGGTATGGGTGGGCGTGGCATCCAAACTTTTGATGCAGTTTTTGGGGGAACATCATCACCTATCTTGGCACCAAATTTGGTGGCTCTAGCTCAAACTGTAAGAGATATAGGCTTTTTTGACTAAAAAATACTATCCCATAGATAAAGAGAATTGGAAAGTTTCAAGTCTCTAGTTTGAAGGGTGTGGAAAAAAGTTGCGCTCATACAGACGGACAGACAGCATGACGGACATTGCACAAACCCAATATACTCTTTACCTTCGGTATCGAGTATAATAACAAATTGTTAAGGGCACGCAAAAACAAAACCGTCACCAACGAAAGACATACGCCTTTATTGGCTTTTGAAAACTTTCTGGGTGAGCGTCAATAATCCTAGCAATCGTATGGTCGACTAAGCTTTGAAGTGGTACTTCAGCGAAATGATCAGTGACTGTGATGACACTAGGATATAATATTTTTCTTTTCGCAGAACGCAGTTTATCGCAGCATGGATATATATCGGCCACCGGTTTCAAAACGTGAAAAGGTGCACAGTCTTCAAGCTAAATTCACCAAATTTGGTAGGAAGATAGCTGGAAGCACCCGTCAAAGATGTGTATCAATAGTTTGGATGCCATGCCAACCCATACCGTCCCCAGCTTCCCCGCCTTTTAAAGACAGGAGGAGTGCGTATATCTTATTAATCTAGAGTCACCAAGTTCGATAGAACGGTAGCTGGTGACATCCCTTAACCACCAAACTAAGCCCCAATCCCCACCGCCTCTTTAAAAGCGAGAAAACGTGAATATTTCTCATTTTTTAAAACTAGAGTCACAGAATTTGGAATGAAGAAAGCTGGAGAAATCCCCCATTAATAAGTATGTATCAGAAGTTTGGATGCCAAGCGCACCCATTTCAAAAACAGGAGTGCGTTTATATTTTTGAGCTAGAGTCACAACATTTTGTAGGATGATAGCTGGTAACATCCCTTTATAATGTGCATCAAACTTAAGATGCTCACCTTTACTGCCTCGGCCACCCCTTATTTAAAATTTCGGGAGCGTAAATCTCCAACAGTTTCTAAGCTAGAGTCACCAAATTTTGTAAAAAGATAGCTGGTAACATCCCATAAAGATCTGTATCAAAACTTTAGATGCCACGTCCGCCCATACCGTCCCCAGCTTCCCCGCCTTATAAAAACAGGAGCGCGTTTATCTTTGAAAGCTTGAATCACCAAATTTGGTTGGACGATAGCTGGTAACATATTTCAAAGATGGGCATCAAAACTTTGGATGCCAAGTCCATCCATACCGCCTCGGTCACCCTTTATTCAAAAATCTCGTCTGAGTAAATCTTCCACAGTTTTTGAGCAAGATTCACCAAATATAATGGCATGAACTTTTGGATGCCACACCCACCAGTACCGTCCCCAGGTTCGCAGCCTTTAAATAACAAGTGTGCGTATAACTTTTTGGGCTAGGGCTGGTAGGAAGATAGCTGGTGGTCCCTCATAGATCTGCATAAAAACTGTGGTTGTCACGCCCACCCATGCCTCCACAGCCTTCCCACCTTTTAAATATGAAATGCGAATATATTCCACAGATTTTAAGGTGGAGTCACCAAATTCGATAGAACAATAGCTGGTTATGTTCAACAAACATCTGCATAACATTTTTGGCTGACACGTCCCCACACTATGCTGCAATCTCCAACGCCTTTTCAAAAGCAGGGATGCGTAAATCGGTCTAATTTTTTGGGCTAGAGTTACCAAATTAAGTAGGCAGATAGTTGGTAAAATAACCCAATGATCTGTATCAAAGCTTTTTATGCCACGCCCACTTGCACCGTCCCCAGCTTCGCAGGAGAGTGTTTGACTTTTTGAGCTTTTGGTAGGAAGATAGCTGGTGAAAATTTCGAAGGAAGATAGCTGGCGACATCCGAAAAAGATTTGCATTAAATTTTGTATGCCACGCATCCAAACTATGCCTCATTCCCCACCGCTTCTTTGAAAGTATGAATGCGTGAATTGTTATCACTTTTTATGTTAGATTCACAAAAATTGGTAGGAAGACATCTTCTGACATCCCACAAAGAACTGCATAAGAACTGCAAATTTGGTAAGATGATAGCTGGTAGCATTTCCCAAAGATCTGTATTACTACTTCAGATGCCACGCCCACCCATACCGACCCCAGCTTCCCCGCTTTTTAAAAACAGGAGTGCGAATTTCATTTTTTTTTTTTTTTTTTTTTCGACGTAGATGTACTAACGAACAGTACAGTCAAGTGGCCCAACGACGCGCGGACCCACGCACAAAGCGACCCACCTCCCGCCCATCCGACCAAGGGGCGCTCCGCTTAACGTGCGGTTACGATGATCGCGAACATGCAGACAAATGACACAAAACTAACTTTTTTATAGAGCAAGTAGGAGTGGCACTGTGTATTAAGTGGGAAAGATCGTTATAAATAGAACACAGAATACGAAAAGGGTTATGAAGAGCATAATTAGAATTACAAGTTTGAAGAGATATAGGTACAAAATTTCTAGTATATCTAATAGGAACAGCAAAGTTAATTTGGTTAATTAATTCAGAAGAATCAATTTCACCATTAATTAATTTGTGAAAAAAGGAAAATGAAAGCATTATTCTACGATCACTCAGAGAATGAAGATCTATTAGTAAAAGTCTACTACGATAAGATGGCAAATTATTGTTAGTGTCCCAGTTAAGACCTCTAAGTGCGAAGAGCAGAAATTGTTTTTGTACCGATTCTATTTTATTCTGATGAATTTCGTATTTGGGAAACCATATACAAGATCCATATTCCAGAATCGGTCGTACTAGAGAAGTATGCAGAGTTTTTGTTAAGTAGGGATCGTTGAACTCCTTCGACCAGCGCTTAATGAAGCCCAAGACACCAGATGCTCGATTAGAAATTGAAGAAATATGCTTGTCAAACTTAAGCTTTGGGTCCATAACGATGCCCAAATCGTCAACCCATTCAATAATGTCTAGTGGTTTGTTGTCAAGAAAATAAATATTAAAAAAGGGCAAACATCTAAAAAATGACATTACTTTACATTTACTGTAATTAAGATTTAAAAAATTTACTTTACACCACATTTGAAAGTTGTCTAAATCTCTTTGAAGCTGTTGAGCAGCTAGGGGAGTTGCAGCTAACGTGCATATTTTTACATCATCAGCGTACATCAAAACCCGAGAGAACTTTATAACCGATGGAAGATCGTTTATAAACAAAATAAATAATAAAGGACCAAGATGACTACCCTGAGGAACGCCTGAAGTGACCTGAACCGACTTGGAAACGGACCCTTTAAATAAAACCCTCTGAGTTCTAAGAGTTAGGTAGTCTTTAATCCAAAGAACTAGAATATTTGAAAAGCCCAAGAGTTATAGTTAATGCATTAGGAGATGATGATCTACAGAGTCGAAAGCCTTACTAAAATCAGTATAAATAACATCAGTCTGCAATTTGTCCTGAAAACCCTTGATAACAAACGAAGTAAATTCTAACAAGTTAGTGGTAGTAGATCTTTGTTTCATAAATCCGTGCTGGCACGGTGAAATAATAGATTTACAAAGGTGTTGAAGATGGGAGGTTATTAATTTTTCAAAAATCTTAGGAATAGCAGACAACTTGGAAATACCCCTATAATTTTGAACATTAGATTTGTTTCCTTTTTTATGGAGAGGAATAATAAATGACTCTTTCCAAATTTTTGGAAAGGAGCCTAACTCCAGGGACAAGTTAAACATTTTAAGCAACGGCTTTAAAAGACCATGAGCGCAGTGTCTAAGCACACAGCCTGGCACTCCGTCAGGTCCTGGGGAAAATATTAGTTTTAAAACATGTAGATTATTTAAAAGTGAGTTCTCAGTGATTTTCAGTCCAAAGATGCGATTCGAGCCATTAACCTGATAAGGGTAAGGCAAACCGACTTGAGATTGAAAAGAACTATACGTCGTTTGAAAAAATTGGGCAAATATATTTGCAATCTCCTGTTCAGAATTGACCTTCGTTTCCTCAAAGAATACCTCCGTTGGGAGTGTCGATGACCTACGCTTCGCATTAACAAAATCAAAAAACCGCTTTGGATCCTGCTGAAACTGTAATCTACACCGAGTCAGGTTATTTGTATAACATTGGTTGTTTAAGATAGCAAAACTGGCACGAGCAATCAAGTATGCAGAATAGGCCACCGATGAGCCGTTTTTTCTAAATCTTTTGTAGAGTTTAGATTTTCGATTTTTGAGAATTGGCAACTCTCGGGTAAACCAAACAGGTTTATTAGACCTGTTTAGCTTACCAACCGGGACACATAAATCAAATAAAGTATATAAGGTATTGTAAAAAATACTGATTGCCACGTCCAAGTCGTCAGAATCGTAGAGGGGAGACCAGTCAGTATGGGATAAAAGCAGGGCGAGACCCTCAAAATCAGTGTTCCGAAATTGACGAACTCGACTCAAAGGCATTTTGACATTGCAACGCGTCCGGGAAGGTAAATTAATCAACAGCTCCAACGCAGGATGGTATAAGTCTTCGGGATAAGATATAGGCTGGGAACGGGAAACGGATGAAGATGATGAATCCAAAACAAAAATCAGATCAAGCATTTTATTAAGAGAATTTGGGATAGCATTAATTTGACTCAATGACATCCCAAGTAAGTCGATTAAAAATTCATTCGGGGCCGTGGGAGTCAGGGCACCAGAGTCAGGACAAGAAATCCAAGTAGCTTCAGCAATGTTGAAATCACCAAGAACTACAAGAAAATCGCGATCAGAAAGCAAGGCAGAGACAGAATGAATGGCAGATAGATGTGTCTCATAGATAGAGAGATCAGAGGAAGGAGGTATATAGGAACAAGTGATAAAAATGTTAATACCGTAAATATTTAGCTTTACAGCAATAAACTCTGTATCAAAAGAACTATTTAATACGACTGTTTCAGAAGGAAAGTCAACATTCACAGCAATAAGCACTCCACCACCACGCCGAAGAGTACGATCCTTTCTATAAATAGAATATGTACTACATAGAATTTCGGAACTGAGAATGTCTTGCCTTAACCACGTTTCAGTAAAGGCAATGACATGGAAAGGGAAAGAAAGACTATTAAGGTATAAGCTAGTGAGTTTACTACAAAGACCTCTTTCATTCTGATAGCCAAGTAAGAAGGAGGATGTTAGTTTTTTGAACTATCAGTAATTGGGAGAGTTAACTTAGAACCAACCACCGGAAGTGTAGATACAATCGGGGGCCGATTTTTATACCCTTAACCCATAAAATGGGTAAATAAGGGTATAATGGTTTTGTGCAAAAGTATGTAACAGGCAGAAGGAAGCATCCCCGAACCTATAAAGTATATATATTCTTGATCAGCATCAACAGCCGAGACGATATAGCCATGTCCGTCTGTCTGTCCTTCTGTCCGTCTGTCCGTCTGTATGAACGCGTGGATCTCAGAGACTACAAGAGCTAGAGACTTCTGATTTTGTATTTAAGTTCTCCTATACCATGAGCAGAACAAGTTTGCTTCAAATTATCGATAACTATTCTGGTTTCCGATATACACATAATATCGATAACAATAAAATATCGAATTTGGAAAATCTAAAAATGAGGGTTGAAGTAATGGATAATGATAGAACTTTTCTGAAAATTTCGTCCAAATCGGTTGAGAAACACCGGAGATATTGAACTTAATCGATGGAAGCTAAGCCAGTATACCAAAGTCTTATATAAATTAAATATATTTATTGCAACTGGGTTCAGGGTATCTTCTAGTCGGGCTCTCCCGACTAGAGCCTTCTTACTTGTTTTTTCTTGCAGTATACTCTTTCACAATTATGTGTTCTGGCCAAAATTCTTTGCAGCATATGGTGCAAAAATCTTGATTCGAAACACTGATTTTAAAAGACGAAATGTTCCGATCATAAGCAAATTTGAATTTCTCCACCGTGACATTGGCATTCGATTTGGCCTTGATATAGACCTTGACATCATCTGATGTTAAATTAGGGGGAAGCCTTGAAACAAATATTTGTTTTTTAGGTGGGACAGCAACAAATTTTTTAATTATATCCTCCACTGAGGCTGGTTTGGAAGACTCAGTCTCGGATAATTGAATATTTGGCTCTTTAGGTTTGATGGAGTTTTTTTGTTGATTAACATCAACACTACTTACCACCAAAGGAACCGAAGGATCGGGATCAGATAAGACAATATCCATGGGAGTTATTGTTATATCATCTAAGTTCTCGATAACTTTAGTAGAAGGGACATGAAGATTTGTATTTACTTTACACTGTGGTATCGGAGCGTTTGGAGTATTTTCCAACGTCACAGAGCCCGATAACTGCCCAACGTTGGCCTTTTTACGCTTCGGAGAATCCTGTACGAGATTCTTCTCGCTAAGGTTTCTCTGAACCGATGAGAATTTTTCACACAGTTTATTCAACTGACAGAAAACGCCCTCTAAGCCAAGCTGAGTTTCTATAAAGCTTGCAATGTCTTTTTTTTCTCCAAACATGACCAACACGGCCACTCTAAATTAGTAACCTTCAAGAGGTCTGAGAAACGGCCATTAATGCCAGCACATTGCTCATGAGCAACATTTGTGCACATCCAGCAGCAGACAAAACCCATTTTTGAGTTAGCGCGGACTTGACAATTCACATAGCAGCAAACAGACATTTGTATTGAATTTATTAAAAGAATATAAAAATAAATAAATGAAAATAAAAAGAAATACTGCTGCAGAAAATTGTTATTATTAAGATACAGGTCCACCCTAATGTGCAAATAGTAAAGCTACAAACAAAACTTGCTTCACAGCTTCACAAACAAAAACGGCGCGAGCGCGACCACCGAAAGCAACAAGCAACGGAGAAAAATTTGACCGCGACCAACACCAACACAAAAGAGCGCGTTAGAGTAAACGATCAAGAAACGGTTTAATGCACTGCAGTGCTTGAAAAAAGAGAGAGAGAGTGAGAGAGTGAGCGTAAAAGCACAAATTCAAAACAAAAGCAGGCAGCAGCAAGTTGAGCAAATTTTTCAGTATGCTGGACTGCAGTTTGTTGTTGTGCTTGGAAACACTTTAAAACAAATGCAAATTAAATCATTAATTTAATGTCCACTTTGGGTTTAGGCAAACCGACAAAACACAAAGTCACAAAACTATTAGTTTACACAAATTCGCGAAATTAATAGCAGAAATAAGACGCACAATAGTCAAAAAAGCGAAGCGCATAAAAAAAACACGTCCGTTGCGATGCAAAGCAAGAGCTTGAGCTTTAAGCTAGAGTCACCCAATTTGGTAGAAAGATGGCTGATAACATCCCACAAAGATCTGCATCAAACATTTGTACGTTACGCCCTTCATATCATCCCGGAATAATTTCTGGAACGCGTACATGTTACACAGTATTATATCTAGAGTCATAAAATTTAGTAGGAAGATAGCTGGCGATATCCCAAAAAGATTTGCAATAAATTTTTTATGCCACGCACCCAATCAATGCCCCGTTCCCCACCGCTTCCCACCTACCGCTTCCCAACCTGGAATATGCGAATCTTTCTCAATTTTAAAGGTAGAATCGCCAAATTTGTAGGAAAATAACTGGTGTCATCCCTGAATTATCTCCATTAAAACTGTGGATGCAACGCCCATCCAGGCCAAACCCGGACTTCCCGGCTCTTAAAATATGTTATGTGATTATTGTCTTCAGTTTTTAAGCTAGAGTCACCAAAATTGTTAGGAAGATAGCTGGTGAATTCTCACAAAGATCTGTTTTGAAACTGTGGATGCCACGCCCGCCCATATCGTCCCCAGGTACCACACCATTTAAAAAACAGAAGTGGGTATGTCTTTTTGATCTACTGTAGCCAAATTTGCTGGTAACATTTCTGAAAGATCCGTGTCAAAACTGCGGATGCCAAGCCCACCTATACCACCCCGGCCTCCCGCGTTTTAAAACCTGGAGTGCGTAAGTCTCCCACAATTTTTGAGAAAGAGTCACCAAATTTGGTAGGATGAAAGGATGTGACATCCAACAAAGGTCGGCATAAAATGCCACTCAACCAAACTATGCCCCATGCCCCGCCACCTTTCTTGAAGCGGCAATGAGTGGATCTTTCTCAGCTTCAAGCTACAGTCAATATCTACATAAAACATTTGGATCTCACGCCACCAAACTCTGCCCCACGCCACACCGCCTCATTAAAAGCGGGAATGCGTGAATCCATCTAATTATGAACGCTACCGAAGGTAAAGAGAATATTGGGTTTTGCGTTTCCACTTGTTTTTTAAGCTGGTCTGCATCAAATTTTTGGATGTCTCGCCCACAAAATGTTCCCCACGCCCAACCGCCTTTTTGAAAGCGGGAATTTTGGAATCTCTTACGGTTTTTAAGGTTGAGTCACCAAAATTTGTAGATAAATAGCTGGTGTCATCCCTCAAAGATCTTCATTGAAACTGTGGATGCATCGTCCATCCATGTCAAACCTGGAATTCTTGCCTTTTTATACTCGTTTCCGAAGGTAGCAAGCAACGACCTCCAAAAATCAGCATACAATTTTTGTTGCCACGCCCACCCATTCCACCCTAGACCTTTTACATACTTCAAGCTGGAGTCACCAAATTTGGAAGGAAGGTAGAAATTGACATCCCACAAAGATCTGCATCAAAAATTTGTGTGCCACGCCCATCCCTACCGCCCCCAACTCCCCTCTTCCCACTTTTTGCAAAAGTTGAGTTAGAGTCACCAAATTTGGCATGATGATGGCATTTAACACCACTAATATCTGCCTACAAAATTAGGATAACACGCCCACCCGTACCGCCCCCAGCTCCCCTTTCCCAACTTTTTGCAAACGTCTAGCTATAAGGCTTGTACGCATGAGCCCCGTACAGCTCCCGTATACATGAGTTTTACGATCGTAACAACAAGTGTTGAAAAAAGCACATATTGTGGCGGTAGGCTAATAACTTACTCTAAATAAATCGGAAATGCAGCTGTGTTCTGTACACTTGAATTCAAAATAATGATTCACTTCCAAAGCTCGCTACTTTTGTGTTTGAGTACAACCAATAACTATACAGTAAAACCTCGCTTAACGAGCATAATTCGTTCCAGAATCTCTCTCGTAAAGCGAAACGCTCGTTAAGCGAAACAAAATTTCCTATATAAATTAATTTAAAATATGATAATGCGTTCCATGCTGAAAAAATTGTCAAAAATTTGTATGAACACACTATATTGTATATTCAAATAAATTGCATTGTATACATTTCTAAACACATAGTTAAGCAGCCTCGTAGCTCCTTCATCTTTTCATCAACCTGGAATACGAATTCGATTTACAGAAAACAAAAAGCATGTTATAAGTTTATCATTCATGATACATACCTAATTCTTTTTTACTTGAAATCTGTCTAAAGAAAGTTGTTTTTGCCGACGCACAGTGGCGCCCGTAGAACAAGTCAGGTGGCAAAAATCAAAAATTGCATGTACCTCTAAAAAATACAATGGAACTACTTTATAGGAAATTTTCAAACGATTTCAAATCTGCAACCCTTAACATAACCGAATTTTTTGTTTAGAAGATATAGCTTTTCAAAGTTGTCTGATTTTTTGTGTTGCATAAAAATCACAATTTTAAGGTGGTCTTTCAGATACAATATCTCAAAAACTAAGGTACGGATCGTCATTATTTTTGTTTCTATTGATAGATCTATTTATTAAGAAAAGAATAAAAAAAATTGTACTGTTTGTTTTGCGTTTGGCCAGGCAAATCAATATTTACCAACTATCCACTTTTTCACTATTTCTCAACTTTGATGGAAAATAAAAAAAAATTATATCACATTATATCGGCTATTTTTTTAAATTAATTTCTTTGATTATTCCTCTATTAAATACAAACAGTTTCATTTGCCCGTTTTGGCCTTTTTTTTTAGATAAAAATAGTGAAAAAAGACATAGTTCCAAAAATGTGTTGAAACCGTGAAAACCCATTCTTATTGTTGTTGTTTCGTTCGTTACTGTTAAGATACTTGATTTTTGTTTTTCATCCTGTAATGCTTACCTGAGATCATTTGTCAAGTCCTGGTCCCTAAATTCAGGTGCAGTTACAGGATTTACAAATAAATTAACAGGTACGCACCAAATACAGAAATTGCGTTAGCGTACAACTAGTCACACATCCCATTCAGGTAGGCACAAATCTTATTCGGACACGTGCCAAGTACCCAAATTGCATAAATTGACCTTAATGACCTGGACTTATAAAAACAATAGGTAAATTTGTTTGGCATGAAAGCTAACTCTTTTCTTGAACCCTTAATCCAAACGGTATCTATCAGGTAGTAGATTAGACTATATATGTTTTTTTTTCAAACAAGTTGGACTTAAAGTAGACTGCCCCAAGTACGGATACGGAAACTCAAGCGATGGAAACACTTCAAGGAGATTTTTTGAAAATGATGAGGCTGTAACTCGAATCACTGGAATCAACAATCAAATCGTTAAGAGATTGGGACCGATCTTAAATGTTTTGAACTGCAAGGAAAAAGTTGATTCTGCCTAATATGGAGAATATGCTTCAAAAACAGCATCACTTTTAGCAGAATTATATCCGCAGAAAAAGTTGACCCCGACAGTCCATAAAATATTGGCGCATTGCAAAGATATAATTGAGTATCAGTCTTTGCCATCAGTCTTTGGAATCATTAAATAAATTTTATAAAAAATACAGATTGCTAAACACTTTCAAAGCATCAAGGGTGAGACAAAATGAGGACCTCTTCAACATGTAATCAGCATCTTCAGATCCACTAATTTCATCACTGAGGCATGTTAAGTCACGAAAAGAATTTGAAAATACGTATAATGCAGAGATGATTTCTCTTTTAGATATATTATCTTCTACGGATTGTGATGAATATTTTACAAAAAATTAAAAAAAAAAAAATATTTTTAATTAGTATAATATTAATTTTAAATTATAAAAACCATAAAAATGAAATATTTGTAGAACTTAAACGACTCAACCGTTCTTGATCGCTGCCGCACTTAGACTGACTCGATCAGTTTCTCTTTTTTTCATTGCTCGACTGCTTCGCTCGTCTTGAACATATTGCGTTCTTAACGAAGCCTTCGATATGTTACAGCTATATTATATTATGTACAATGGGATGCTTATATCTATTTGGTACAGTGGAGTCTTACATGCTAGTTATTGCTACAATTCGGCCGTCCTGACATTGCGGATCTCCTGATACTCGCTGACGTACTCCTTGTAACCATATTACTTTCACCATAATTATTATTATAATACTCGATACCGAAGGTAAAGAGTATATTGGGTTTGTGCAATGTCCGTCATGATGTCTGTCCGTCTGTATGAACGCAACTTTTTTCCACACCCTTCAAGCTAGAGACTTGAAACTTTGCAATTCTCTTTATCTATGGGATAGTAAATTAAAGTGTCAAGATTGGGGTTCTACGATAACTGGGGGGCTGGCAAATCGATAAATTCGATAACTCAAAACCGATAAGCCCCATATTTCGCACATCCTTGCAGCTATAACTAACAAATTTGGTGAGCAGATAGCTACGAGCCACACCCACCCACTCAGCCCCCCCCCCCCGCATTTTTAAGTCAAAAAAGCCTATATCTCTTACAGTTTTTGAGCTAGAGCGACCAAATTTGGTGCCAAGATAGGTGATGATGACCCCCCAAAAACTGCATCTGAAGTTTGGATGCCACGCCCACCAACACCGCCCTAGCCACCCCCATCTGCCCCAACGCTTCGTCAAAAACGGGAATGAGTGTATCTTCCAGAGTAGTGGAGCTAGAGCCACCAAATTTGGTAGGAAGATAGCTGACAACGACCCCCAACAATCTGCGTTGGAGCCACGCCCACCAATACTGCCCCCATCCCCATTTTCCCCACCTTTGACAAACTTTGAGCTAGAGCCACCAAATTTGGTATGAAGATAGCAATTGACATCCCACACAGATTTGCATCAAATGCCACGCCCACCCATACCGCCCCCAGCCCCCCTTTCCCAACTTTTAACAATTTTCGAGTTGGAGTCACCAAATTTGGATGGAAGATAGTTGGTGACATCCCCATCTGCATCGGAGAATCTTTAAGGCAGCGTATACCCCAGCCCCATCCGTACCCCTTTGCAATCAGGCCTCTTTTTACCTGTTTTAATGCTGGTATCGAGTATGCCGCAGTCGGTTGCGTCCGACTGCAACGTTTCCACTTGTTTTTAGTTTGACTTTGATTTTCTTCATTTTCTACATATATATTAACGTTAACATTATCTTCTTCAATGTCTTCTGCACACTCATTTGAGCTATTTTTAACACCAGATTCTTGATCACAAGTATTTTTTTCGTTATTCTTAAGCCAAGGTTCCATATTATGTACAGCTTATATTCCTGAATATGGCAATTGCGTTTGTTGATAATTTTCTACATCTTCGATAAAATATCTGTCATTACCTAATACTTTTGATACAACGTAAGGTCCTTTGTATTTCGGAATTAACTTACTTGATACTCCCTGTTGTGAATTAAAATTTCGTATCATTACATAGTCTCCTACTGAAAATACATTTGGCTTTTGACGTTTTGCATCTACATAGTTTTTGTTGTATAACTGTATTTTTTCTTGATTTGAGTGGGCTTTTTGTCTTATGTCATTTACATCTCTAATTTCTATATTCTGATTTTCGTCTATAAAGTTTTCCTTTAAACAATCTATTGTCGTTCCTCTTTGTTCAACTCCAAAAAGCATAATGCTTGGGTACTCATTTATGCTTCGGTTTTTTGTATTATTTATTGTATACTCTACTTTATTTATAACTTTATACCACGCTTCATTCTTTTCTGCGTCTATTATTTTTGCTAACATGGGGCCTAAATCTATATTGATTCGTTCTACTTGTCCATTGGCTTGTGGGGAGGCTGTGGCAACTCTACAATGTCTAACATTAGTTTCATCAACAAATGTTTCAAACTCTTTTGATGTAAAACAGCTTCCCCTGTCTGAGATTATAATTTTGGTTCTACTGTAAGATCTAAAGTAATCACGTAATGCGTCAATCGACTCTTTTGAACTCGTCATTTTTGTTGGGTAAAATCTCACAAACTTTGTACAACAATCTATTATTACTAGTATATGTTTCTTTTTTGAGTCTTTGCTGTTAATTTGACCATAATGATCAATATGTATAACCTCGGATGGATAAATACCTTTTAGGATTGAGTGTAGGAAACCCTGAGTTTTTCCCGATTTGTTCGAAAAAGCAATACATTCTAAGCAATTTTTAATGTGTCTATTGACCTTTTTCCGTATCTTTGGGAACCATTAGCTTTTGAGTGTAATATCTACTACTTTGTCTATACCTACATGTCCCATTTCATCATGATATTTGTATATAACATTGTCTTCCATTGAGTCTGGTACATAAAACAAAATCTTATTTTCCTTTTTCTTGTAAACAATTCGCATTTCATAGTATTCGTTTTCCTGCACTGATAGCATCTCTTTTACCTTTTTATCTTTTCATCTTTTCCTTGGCAAATAATTAAATTTTCTTCTAACGTATTTGTTTCAATTATTAATATAGTATTACTCCGGCTTAATGCATCTACATGTTGCATACGTTTTCCCGATCTATGTTCGAGTTCATAATCATAGTTTTGCAGCTCAAGAGCCCATCTAGCAATACGTGGGTTTAATTCTTTTTTATTTAACGTTAATGTTAACGAGTTACAATCGGTTACTATTTTAAACTTTATGCCTTGAACATAAACTCTAAACTTTTTTAATGCACATATAATTGCTAGTGTTTAAAGCTCGAAGCTATGATACCTTGACTCTACATCTGTTGTACGTTTCGAAAAATAAAAAACAGGGTGAAGTTTTCCATCACTTTTTCTTTGAAACAATATTGCTCCGTAACCCAAGGAACTTGCATCACAGTGCAACTCCGTTTCATCTCTAGGATCATATATGGCTAATATTGGAGCTTCTATTAACTTGTTTTTCAGTATATTGAAAGCATTTAACTCTTCTTCTTTGAATTGAAATGCCCTATCTTTCTTTGTTAAGTCATATAACGGCTTTGCTATCAATGAAAAATCTTGAATGAATCTTCTGAAATACGAACACAGTCCTAAAAAACGTTGTACTTCGTGCGTTTTTGTGGGCACTGGAAAGGATCTTATAGCTTCTAGACCTGTTTCGTTTGCTTTTATGCCGTTTCCTGAAACTAAGTATCCCAATTGTCAATTGTCTTTCGTTGGTGACGGATGTGTTTTTGAGTGCTCTTAATAATTTATTAAGTTCTTGTGTTTGTGTACGGTGTTTTATTCGGTTTATTTTGGTAAACGTCTCTAACAGTGATCGCAAGTGTACGTTGTGTGTATTTGCGCATGCATTATTGAATTTTTCTTGTTGAACATTCATTTAATTTAACTTGCAGTCGAATTGACGTTGCTGTGCTTAAAAGAAAACCAACGAGCATACGTACATACATACACTCATATATTTGCGGTTTATACTTTGTGTTTTATATATTCTTCTTCTACTAACAACAAACATTTTGTCTTTTTGCTTGATCTCGCTCTCCAGCACCTCTCCCGCTTCGTCCGCTTTTATCTAGCGGTTGTATTCATTTGCATTTGCGCTCACGCTCTTTCACTAAACCGCTCTCTTGATTTTAACCGTTGTATCGTGCTCATTGCTTCGATACGTTTCTACTTACATACTTGCACTCTACCTTGTTTTGCTGTAGCATATCGATTTCTTTAGTAAATGTATTTACATATTTCATAATGCTTGTTTGCTGCAGCAAAAATTGCAAATTGGTTGGTACAACCAATCAAGATTTTATTCTGTGTGGATTGTGCGACAACATGATCCACATGAAATGTGTTGGCTTAACTGCCAAAACCAGGGACTGCTTGATTGCAGACACAGGCCTTAAATGGTATTGTGAGCCCTGTAGGGGGGTGGTTAAAGAGTCTTCAAAATTCATGAGACAGACTCATTTAGGCTTCAAAGCTATGCATATTGCATTTAATGCACTGCAAAACTCCTTTACAGAGCTTGAGTCTAATTTCAAAAATGGCAAGGTTACGACTGAATCTCCGAAGCGTAAAAAGACTTCGGGTCCTGATCCGCCTATTGTCCCACCTATCGTCCCCACAAAGCCCCTTCTGGTGCCCAGCATTAATCAACCTACAGCCAGCCCATTAATGTTATTTAATTCGCCGGCAAGAACCATTACTAATAACCTTTCTTCTGATTCTATGCATGAAATCGGTTCAACTGCCTGTGCGCCTATTGATCCCAATGCAGGTACAACTGGGGCTCCCAAGCCTCTTGTTGATGTGCCATTTAACAAATTTATATTTGTGTCCAGGCTGGCATCCGATACTTCATCGGATGATGTTTCAGCTTATGTTAAAAGTAAAATTGATTCTCCTCTTATTACTGTTGAGAAGTTTAAATTTAAACACGCCCGAAGTATATCTTCTTTTAAGTTGAGCGTGCCACCTGAACTCTTTTCGACAATTTGTTCAGAAAAATTCTGGCCGCAGCAGCTTGTTGTAAAGGAGTATGTGAATAGGCGAAGTAATAATAATAAGGGCATTAGGATTAGTAGCGCACAGCCTGTTAGCCACCCAGTTGCTTCCACCTCGGTGGCAAAAAACTAACAAAACAACTTAGTTTGGCCTATCAAAACGTTAGAGGCCTTAACACTAAACTTTCTAAATTATATGTTAACATCTTATCATTTGATTCACATATAGTAGCACTCACGGAAACCTGGTTAAAACCCGAAATTTCTGATTATTCCGTTTTTCCTTCAAAATATAGCTTGTACAGATGCGATCGCACCTCCAGCAAGGGAGGTGGTGTTCTCATTGCTGTTGACTCTTGTTTTTTCTCTGAACAGATTCATTCTCATGATCTTCCGGACATAGAGTTTTTATGTGTTAAAATATTACTAAACGGCCGTTCACTTTATGTTACTTGTTCTTATATTCCTCCTCATTCTGCTACTAACATTTACTCATCCCATCTAAGTGCCCTGCAACTTGTTTCGTCATTGTTGACAGATATGGAAAGTCTGATAGTGGTTGGTGATTTTAATCTGCCACATGTTGTATGGTCTGTGAATGACACATATTCGGCGGTATTACCAGTCACTTCTGATGATTTTATCGACGGCCTACTGGAGTTAGGCCTATCGCAAGTTAACAGGGTGCATAACTGTAGTAGTAGAATGTTGGACTTGATATTTGTTTCGGACTCAGATTGCAGTAATGCTTGTAGAATACCCCCTCTAGTGCTTCCGGAAGACACCTACCATCCAACCTTAGAACTATCCATCGAAATTTTTAACCTTAGTTCAGTATCTTACAATACTTTAAAAACCCGTTGCTTTCGTAAAACTAACTTTACTAAATTAAATTATCTTCTTCAACATACTAATTGGTCTCGTCTTTATTCTTGTAGTGATACAGAAACTGCCATTGCCATATTTTATAGAACTTTGAATTCGCTTTTGGATATTTGCGTTCCCCTCACTTATTCTTTAAGTGTTAATAAGCCACATTGGTTTACGAGGGAACTATCGAAATTGAAAAACGCGAAGACAAAATCTTATAAGAAATTTAAAAAATCGGGAACCACTTTAGATTTATCTTCTTATTTAATAGCAAAATCTAGTTTTCTTTCTGTTAACACATCTTGTTATAATAATTATCTTAATCGTTGTAGACTAATCTTTTCATGTGACCCTACAGATTTTTATAAATTTGTTAACTCTAAACGTAAGTCTTCTCTCTTGCCGTCCTCAGTATACCTTGATAATACAAAAACAAGCTCTGATCAGGCAGTAGCCGATCTATTTGCTGAGTATTTTCAATCAGTATATTCAACGAATTTAAATAGAACTAGCAATTCATATCCTTTTCAAGTTCAATCGTCTAATTGCATATATATCCCAGTTATAACTGAGTGTGCGCTTCTAAGTGACCTTAACTCTATCAAACCAGGCTATCTGTCTGGTCCTGATGGAGTGCCAGGTTGTATTCTTAGATACTGTGCGGATTCACTTTGTAAACTATTACATAAATTATTTAACTTGTCGGTTGACACAACAGTGTTTCCTGCTATATGGAAGGAATCTTTTATTATACCACTCCATAAAAATTCTTCTAAGTCTAACGTTAAAAATTATAGGGGCATATCCAAGTTGTCCGCCATTCCTAAAGTCTTTGAAAAAATCATATGTTCTCAACTGCAACACACATGTAGTTCAATTATATCGCCTTATCAACACGGTTTTGTTAGGCGTAGATCTACTACAACTAACCTTCTTGAATTCACTTCGCTTGTTATCAAAGGGTTCCAGGAAAAAATGCAAACTGACGTTGTTTACACCGATTTTAGTAAGGCATTTGATTCTGTTAGTCATTCTCTGTTGCTTCAAAAATTAAATATTATTGGATTTCCATCAAAACTCGTATTGTGGCTTTCGGTGTACTTGTGTGGCCGAACACAAAGAGTTGTTTTTAAATCGTCGGTATCTTAACCTATTTTTGTTACCTCTGGTGTTCCCCAGGGTAGTCACCTTGGACCTTTGCTATTTAATCTGTTTATTAACGACCTTCCAGCTGTTATTACTAACTCCTATATATATATGTTTGCTGATGATGTGAAGCTATGTTTCACATATAATGACGCTTCCCTGTGTAATTTACTACAGTCGGATTTCGGTGCATTGTCGGCCTGGTGTCGTTTTAATTTACTCAATTTAAATTGTTCTAAATGTAAAGTCATGTCTTTTTGTAGAAGTACCCCTCATACTGCTCACTAATTGCTTGATGATTCACCACTTGATCGCGTGTTTGAAATTAAAGATTAAGGCCTTATTCTTGATCCTAAATTAAAGTTTCACGCTCATATTGCGTCAATGGTCATAAAGGCCATTAATGTCCTTGGCTTCATCAAGCGTTGGTTGAAAGAGTTTAATGATCCCTACACCACTAAAACGCTTTATACATCCCTAGTTCGTCCAATCCTGGAGTATGGATCTTGTGTGTGGTCTCCACAATACTCGATTCACCAGGATAGAATTGAATCTGTGCAGAAGAAAAATCTTCTATTTGCCCTTAGAAGTTTTAACTGGGTTCTTGGAGTTGACTTACCCCCGTATTCAAGTAGACTCCTTTTGATAAATCTTCCCTCCCTGCTAAACCGTAGAACTATGCATGGAGTATTATTTATTACTAACCTACTTAATGGTGAAATCGACTCATCAGTTCATTTGAGTCGAATTAAATTTAATGTCCCGGCTAGATCTTCACGTAACTTTTTACCCCTTAGCCTTGATGTTTGCTTCAGCAACTATTTAATTCACGAACCATTTCGTGTTATATGTTCGGACTATAACAAACTTTATTCTCTTGTCTCCTTGGAGGCCTCAACTCCAGTACTAAAAAGATCGATCCTTTTTGCTTTATCTAATCGTAACCACGAATTACTAATCTAACGCTAGTCTGATTGGGTTTTTCTGGGTTTTTCCCAATCTTCGCAACAAATGTTGGACTGCTCAATTTTTTATTGAATTTCCCAGAGCTTTAACGTTAACTTTTAAATATATTTTCAGATTTATATATTATTCTATATTTTACTTAATTTAATTATTTTAACTATTTTTTAATTTAAAGTAATTTTGATTTCTTTTAAATTAGCTGCTCTTAGCTGACAATAAATAAATAAAAAAATAAATAAATATTCGACTGAGGATTTTAAAAATTCACATTTATCTAGCCTAAGCTATCTACCAAGCGTTTAAAAACTTCTTTTAAAATGTCGAAATGCTCATACAAACTCTCGGAAGCAATCAATATGCCATCTAAATATAACACTGCTTTTCCTTTTCTAACCATATCTGAAAATATTTCATTGATATATCTTTGAAAAGTAGAGGGTGCATTCGTTAATCCTAATGGCATTCTGAGATTTTCCAACTGACCCAGAGGAGTAGTGAATGATGTGTACTTCACTGACTCTTCGTCCATAAATACATGGTGAAAACCGTTTTTCAAGTCTAACTTTGAAAAAAAATTTTATTTACTAACCTATCCAACAAATCGTCTATTAATGGAATAGGATAGTTATCTTTTAGGGTGATTTTGTTTAAACGACGATAGTCTACACACATTCTTAATCCACCTGTCTTTTTCTTAACCAGTACTATCGGTGACGTATACTCTGATTTGCTTGGTCGTATGTATCCACACGCTAGGTTTTCATCTAATATTTTCTGTACTTTTAACTTTTCTTCATAAGACAGTCTTCGGGGAGAACATCGACAAGGTTTTTCGCTTTCTATTAAGATTTTCATGCATGGTTTTGATTTTGGTTCAACAGGTCTTGTGGGCTCTACATAATACTCCTTGAAAAGCTTTTAAAATTTTTCTAAGTTCATTGCATTGATTTCATTTCCTATTTTATAAGTTTCTTTGTCGGTGCATGCTATGTCAATTGATAGTATGTGTGATTCGAAATCATTGATAAATTCTTTTCTGCTATCTTCATTGATCCCTACTTGTTTATTTCTTTTTTCATAGACCACTACTTTATTGTTCTTATTTTAATTTATCGCTACTGTTTCTTTATTTTAATTTATCGCTACTGTTTCTTTATTTTCATACATCGCTAATTCTTCTTTATTTTTATTTAACTCTACTTTTTCTTTATTTTCATTTAACTCTACCCTTTCTTTGTTTTCATTTAACTCTACTTTTTCTTTATTTTCATTCATCGCTACTTTTTCTTTATTTTTATTTAACTCTACTTTTTCTTTACTTTCATTTAACTCTAATTTTTCTTTATTTTCATTTAACTCTAATTTTTCTTTATTTTCATTTAACTCTACTTTTTCGATTTTTTCACATATTATTTCCTTGTCTTTTTCTTTGTTTATTGGTTTATTGGTTTATTATTTTAACTTTTTCTCAATGCATTATTAACTTCGACTAATTTATAATCACTTAGATTTAAAAAGTCTCTACCTAACACCATAGAATGTAAAATAGATTCATTGTTTACCACAAAAGATTCAATTTTAATATTTTTATTCAAGTTTTTAACAGCACAATTTATTTTTCCAATTATTTTTAATTTGCTTCCATTAATACCAAAATAATTTGTTTTCAAATCTTCATGATTTATTTTAATATGTTTTGGAACAGCTGATTCCCTCAGAAATGTAATAGGGCTTCCAGAATCTATTAAACATTCTATGGGAACAGAAATATTATAATTACCTTGTATATCGAAAAATGTGATGTAAAAATATTTTACATAGTTATTGGTCATCTTTTTCTTATATTGACTGCATTCTCTGGCTAGAAGTCCAAGGTCACCGCACGCATAGCAGGCTCCATCAGCGCGCTTTGGTTTACGGCATGTGTCCCATACTATGGCAGTTATAGCATTTTTGGCTCTGCTTTTCCGTAGTCGGTGTATATCCCGGCTTGCGCTCTGAAGTTTTCAGAATAGGACTACTAGGCAGGTCGATGTTTTGGAATGCGTCTAATATTTGAGTCGGTGATGTGAAGCGTTGTAACTTGGCCTGGTTTTTTAGCTGCACGTTTCCAATCCCGTCGAGTAAAAACTGCACTACTTCGGCATCGTCCATCTTTAATGCATTTGCCAAAGCTAATTTGTCGAAATAATATTTGGCAAACTTCTCGTCCTGTTGCCATTTGCGTTTTTCAAACTTGCGTCGGGCGTTCAAAATGTTTTCCTCAGTGCCGAACCTTATTTTCAGCTGCACGAGAATGTTGTCGATTGGTGCAGAGAGCAACAGTGGCTGAGATAATAGCCAAACAATTGCATCTCCCTGAAGACGGGTGCAAATAAGTGGGCGCATGACATCCTCGTTTAAATTGAACACAGCTCGAACATTTACCAGCACTAGCCATTCGTTTATGTCTTTGTTCCTATTGAATTCTGGCAAAAGTTCCTCAGCAGTGTTTAAATTGGTTGCAGACGTTTTATTGCGCAGCTCTGCATTTTTGCACTGCAAACTCCACATCATTCGTTCGATTTCATCAACTTTCTTGGCGCTATTGTTTGCATTGTTTACATTTTGATTTGCAGTGTTAGTAACTGCACGCATTTTTCTTCGATTTCGCGTATGTTGTGGTTGTTGGTATCGATAGCACGAAGATCATTTGAGGCACTGTCGCTTTCATCGATATGTAGAATATCGCATATAGCGCCATCTAGATCGACAGCGCTACCATCGTTTAAGGCGTTGCCACTACGTTCGTTGAGCGCGTCGTTGTTGTGTATTGGTTCGATGCTAGAAGTGCCGTTGTCTTTATCGCCGGTTAGCTCGTCGCCAGTGCCGTTATTGAGGTGTCGTTGTCGTTTTGTGCTGGATACACATTCTTAGCACTAGTTGACGGCAATGCACTGCACAACTGAGTAACTAATGACGCCTTTGTACCTTGCGTTCGTAGTCCAAGTTTTTCGCACCACATTTTAATGTCTGGTAGGCTTAAATTATGAATGTCTTTTTGCGACTCCATTTTTTTTTGTATACTTGTATGCGAACAAAGAACAAATTTAAATTTACGTTTTGGTTTTTGTAGCCGGATAATCGAAATCACGATTTTATTATTAATTATTGTTTCTAGCGACTATTGTTTTGTGTATGCGTTTGTTGGTTACCACTTCTGAATTGTAGAACTTAAACAACTCAACCGTTCTTGTTCGCTGCCGCACTTAGACTGACTCGATCAGTTTCTCTTTTATTCATTGCTCGACTGCTTCGCTCGTCTTGAACATATTGCGTTCTTAACGAAGCCTTCGATATGTTACAGCTATATTATATTATGTACAATGGGATGCTTATATCTATTTGGTACAGTGGAGTCTTACATGCTAGTTATTGCTACACAATAAAAATAAAAAAATTTAAAAAATACTCTTTTTTTTCCTTCCTCTCACAACTGCTTCCCACGCCGATTCGATCATCTTGAGGCAGGTAACGATGAGGAAGTGATCTTTCCAAAACTCTCTGAGAGTGAGATTGGTGCCTTCAGTCACTTTAAAACATTGCTCGAAGAGTGCTTTAATGTAGAGCTTCTTAAAATTAGAAATAACTTGCTGGTCCATAGGTTGGAATAACGCAGTGGTGTTGGGAGGCAGAAACTGAACCTTGATGAATTTAAATTCTTCAGGGAGGTTATCTTCTACGTCTGGAGGATGGGCTGGAGCATTGTCCATAACAAGCAAGACATGGAGGGGCAGATTCATCTTAAGTAAATATTTTTTGATAGTAGGGCCAAACACATCATTTATCCAGTCAGTAAAAAGGTTACGTGTTACCCATGTTACCCGTCTCGTCACAATTAAAAACTAGTTGCGGCAGGAAACCCTTAGAATCTACGAGCTTCTTGAAGTTGCTGATGAAGTTCTCAGCTGCCTTTGTGTCAGAGCTTGCAGCCTCACCATGCCTTACAACGCTGTGAATGTCGGCTCATTTTTTTAAATTATTCGAACCACCCATGGCTTGCCTTAAATACTTCTTTTTCGGCCGTTAATGTCTGTTTTACGAGGTCAGCGAAAATCATTTTCGCCATCTCACAAATCATGTTCTCGTTAATTGTGTCGCCTTGTAATTGCTTTTCATTTACCCATATGAGAAGCAACCTTTCAACATCGTCGAGAACACGTAACCGTTGCGCAGATATTCATGTAACCCCCTTTGAAGCATGTATCTCCAAAATCGTGTCCTTGTTCTTAAGGATAGTACAAATCGTTGATGTAGACCGATTGTATCTGCGTGCTAGATCAGCTACGCTCACACCTCGTTCTCGATTTCTAATGATTTCACGTTTCTTTTCTATCGTTATTGTAATTCTCTTATTTTCTTTTTGTAGTTTTTTTTTTGTGACATTTTTGCAAGGGTTATTAAAGTGCACAAAAAAATCACGTTAATACAAATGTCTTAACACAACGAATGCTAAACACAGAATGATGCAGCTAGCCATTATACGTATTTCTTTCCTTTTCCAATTCTCTTTAATGTTTTTTTTTTTACAATTCGGGACTTTCCTTTGTTACGTGAAACTTCGCTCCTTAAACGAGACGTTTTTTCACAATTTTTTTGCTCGTTATGCAAATTACTCGTTACTAGAGGTGCTTGTTAAGCGAGGTTTTACTGTATACTTATTGGTACATCTAACGCCCTGCTGCTGGCGGTTGTTAGAAAAATGCAGGCTGTAAAACCAAAACGCATTTTAGTGAACCCATATTTGATGGGCAGAGCTGAGATTACCAAAGAATATGCCAAACATATCTGAAACCACTCAAAAGACTCAAAGAAAATTCACCTTACTGATCTATACTCTGTAATAGATCAGTGGCAGTGCAATCCAGTTTATTTGTTATTTAAATTGTATCTTATTAATTAATTGATATATTTTTATCAATACTTCTTGCGCAGCATTGACTGCCAAAACAGTAAGTATGGCACTTTTGGAGCCTGAATTAGGTCAACTTTGATAATATTATCCAAAAAATGTATATGCCGGCTCTTACCCGACATGTTGTTGCTGTTTTTACAATCGTAAATAGCTGCTGAAAGCTTTTTACCGCCGTAATATTTTAACATAACATTTTAACATTTTCCTACCACCAGTAGCAAACAGAACTGCATACCGAATATATAATTACGGTACTGACTCTGTACGAGACCATTTTTTTATATGAAGTTTTGACAGTACGGGAGCTGTACAGGCTTCTGCGTACAGGCCTATAGTCACAAAATTTGGTATGAAGATAGCAATTGACATCCCACAAAGATCTGCAAAATTTGGATGCCACGCCCGCCCATACCACCCCTTAGCACCCTTCCACTACCTTTGACATACTTTGAGCTAGAGTCACCAGATTTGGAAGGATAATAGCTGGTGGCATCCCCAACTGCACCGGAGAATCTTTTTAGGCAGCGTGCACACCTGCCGCATCCGTAACCCTTTACGATCAGGCCTCTTTTTACTTTTAAAACTGGTAACGAGAATACCGCAGTCGGTTGCGTCCGACTTCAACGTTTCCAATTGTTTAACCTAGATTCACAAAGTTAAGTTGGAAGAAAGCTCGTGATTTCCCACAAAGATCTGCATCAAACATTTGAATGTCACACCCCCAAATTATGCCACACGCTAAACCGCCTCCAATGATGCGGGAATATGTGAATCTATTTCAGTTTGTAAGCTAGAGTCACCAAAGTTGGTATGAAGATAGCTGGTAACATCCCACAAAGGTCTGCATCAAATTTTTGGATGTCACGCCCACAAACTAAGCCCCATGCCCAGCCACCTCTTCAAAAGCGGAATTTTGTGAACCTTTCAGCCTAAAAATCAAAGTCGAGGAGCCCAAAAATCGAAGTCGAAGTCTGCAGACGCTTTTATTTTGTGCTACGTGTTTTTTTCGCTTTATTTTGCGAAGAAGTTGTTTTTAAAAACAGAAAGGAACATTTTGCTGTGATCTACACAGTGGCATTTTATCTGTTTAAAAGTTGTGCTAAATTAATACTTAATTAACGGAAAACAATCATTTAAATTTTGCGTAACGCGGGAAACATAAATTACAATACCAACAAGTAAGAAGGCTCTAGTCGGGAGAGCCCGACTAGAAGATACCCTGAACCCAGTTGCAATAAATAAATTCAATTTATGTAAGACTTTGGTATACTGACTTAACTTCAATCGATTAAGTTCAATATCTCCGGTGTTTCTCAACCGATTTGGACGAAATTTTGAGAAAAGTTCTATCATTACCCATTACGTCAACCCTCATTTTTAGATTTCCCAAATTCGACATTTTATTGTTATCGATATTATGTGTATATCGGAAACCTGAATAGTTGTCGATAATTTGAAGCAAACTTGTTCTGCTCATGGTATAGGAGAACTTCTATCCAAAATCTGAAGTCTCTATCTCTTTTAGTCTCTGAGATCCACACGTTCATACAGACAGACAGACGGACAGACAGACGGACATGGCTATATCGTCTCGGCTGTTGATACTGATCAAGAATATATATACTTTATGGGGTCGGAGATGCTTCCTTCTGCCTGTTACATACTTTTGCACAAAACCATTATACCCTTACTTACCCATTTTTTGGGTTAAGGGTATCAATATTAAAGAAACAAACAAGAATATTGGCAGCGAATGTGAGCACGAAACACACCAAATAAAAGCTCACTTTAACAAAAACATACACTCTCAGTAACTTCGCGGCAAACACATAAAACACGTCAAGCGATCTTAATGGCACCGGTACAAAAGAGACTGCGTGAAAACTCAATTGGAGAGATTAAGCAGACCAATGCGCCAGACTAGGGATCTCTTTTGCAGCTCATCGACCAGCATCTTGGGGAGCATACTGATATGATAGCTCGAAAAATTAGTGAATCTGAAGCGCGCATACTCTCTGCGCTTCATGAGCGGCTAGACGTCATGAGTGCAGAAATTCAGAAAATGAGTGAGCGTGTTGAAAAACTGGAGAGAGATGCGGCTGCGTTGGACTCGCTAAAGGCACAGGTGGGCTTGCTTGAGTCAAAAATGTTGACATTAGCAACAGCAGAAGTGGCGAATGACCTCCACATGCTTGGGGTCCCGTTCTGTGAGGGGGAGTCACTCACAACTGTTTTCAACACCTTATGTTTTTCTTCGGGATTGACACCGGCACCGAGACTTAAAGATACAGTATAATTTGCTTAGCTGCCTCAAGTACTTTGCACAGGCATTTAAGGCAGCTATCCTAAAAGGGCACCTAACTTTTTCTTTTTTTTGACGTGACAACGTCTTATAATTCGATAGAGCCGGATGCACGCACGAAAAAACATGACTCATGCGGCGTTACCTCGCTCATGCGGCGTTACCTCGCTCTAAGGCGCGGTGTGAGCGCGGTGTGAGCTCTATAAGAGTGTATTGGTGCAAATGCTTGCAGAGCAATACGCTATTGGTGTGAGCTATATGAGAGTGTATTGGTGCAAGTGTTTTGTTTGTATGTGTAAACATCTATAGACGCGGGTTGAGCGAACCACAACACTCTGACATGCAAACCTGTTAATCTCTTCGGTGTATTCCACAGACAGTAGAACGGCGTTCTTATATTGAAATAATATGTTGTTGTTGTACAAAAATATCTCTGCCTGCAAATGAGTATTGGTGCAGTAGCAGAGAAGCGGACGGTCGAGCCACACAGCTATGCTGTTTAACAACAAGAATGATGATGTTGAACACCCTATTAAAATATAAGTGCTATTGTGGATATGTAGTTCTATAATATATTTGAAATATTTGCATATTTTGATATGTATAAGTTGGTGCATAGCAAACAAATGAGAAATTACTAAAATAGTTTAATAATATTAAATAATTAATTTATTAATATGGAAAATAAGCTGGTTAGGGTATCCAACTTCATCATTCATCATTCGTCAAGTCCAACAATGTTTTGCTACACACACACACGCACACACTTACAGATCAACATATCAGACTTTTATAGTGCATTTACATGTTTTGATCGAGTATCAAGTGCAGTGAAAAGTGAATGTGGTGTCAATTGTTTATAGCAACGATAATTACAGCGATAAAGGTAATGATTTTTTCGATATTAATTATATATTAAAAGATATATTGTCGAATATTCGAGCTTTCATCATTAAAATGAATAGCTTCGGTCCGCTAGTGTAGCGATTGTAGGTTATGCTATAATTGACAAAATTAAGTGTCTGAAATGACAGGTTGGACCAGCCATCCGTCAAAGGGAACATTTTCTCCTATATCAAACACATTGAGGCGGGCTTTTTATACTCGATACCGAAGGTAAAGAGTATATTGGTTTTGTGCAATGTCCGTCATGGTGTCTGTCCGTCTTTCCGTCCGTATGTATGCAAGTTTTTTCCACACCCTTCAAGCTAGAGACTTGAAACTTTACAATTTTTTTTATCTATGGGATAGTAAATTAAAGTGTCAAGATGGGGGTTCTACGATTACTGGGGGACTGGCAAATCGATAAATTCGATAACTCAAAACCGATAAATCTACATATTTCGCACATCCTTACAGCTAGAACTACCAAATTTGGTAAGAAGATAGCTACTAGCAACCCCCAAAAAGCTGCATAAAAATTTTGGAGCCACGCCCACCCATTCCGCCTCCAGACCCCCGCATTTTAAAGTTAATAAAGCCTATATCTCCCTCAGTTTTTTAGCTATAGCTACCAAATTTGGTGCCAAGATAGGTGAAGATGATCCCCCAAAAACTGCATAAAAAGTTTGGATGCCACGCCCACCAATACTGCCCGCGTGTATCTTCCAGAGTTGTGGACCTAGAGCCACCAAATTTTGTAGGAAGATAACTGGAAACGACCCCCAAAAATCTGCATCACAAATTTATATGCCAAGCCCACCCATACTGCCCCCAGCCCCCTTGCCACTCCTTTTACAAACTTTGAGCTAGAGTCACCTAATTTGGTATGAAGATAGCAATTGACATTCCACATAGATCTGGATCAATAATTTGGATGCCACGCCCACCCATACCACCCCCTGCCCCCCTTTCCCCACTTTTTGCAAACTTTGAGCTAGAGTCTTCAAATTTGGTATGAAGATAGCAATTCACATTCAACATAGATCTGCATCAAAAATTTGGATGCCACGCCCATCCATACCACCCCCTGCCACCCTTTCCCCACTTTTTACAAACTTCGAGCTGAAGTCACCAAATTTGGTATGAAGATAGCAATTGACATTTCACAAAGATCTTCATCAAAAATTTGGATGCCACACCCACCCATACCGCCCCCAGCCCCCCAGCCCTCCTTTCCCCACCTTTTACAATTTTCGACCTAGAGTCACCATATTTGGTATGAAGATAGCAATTTACATTCCACACAAATCTGCATCAAAACTTTGGATGCCACGCCCACCCATACAGTCCCCAGCCCCCCTTTCC